>CM070491.1:6111822-6211822 GCA_036324585.1 Champsocephalus esox
GGTATGGGGGGTGAGGAGTTCCTTGAGGTAGGGAGGGGCAGTTCCATGGACACACTGGTGGGTGAGGACGGAGACCTTGAATTCGATCCTCAGTTCCACGGGTAGCCAGTGTAGTGCTTTAAGGATGGGGGTGATGTGATCATATTTGCGCACCCTCATCAGGATCCTAGCAGCGCTGTTCTGAATGTATTGCAGCTTCTGGATGCTTTTGTTAGGGATCCCGATGAGGAGTGCATTGCAGTAGTCCAGCCTGGAGGAGACAAAGGCATGGACCAGCTTTTCGGCGTCAGACAGAGTGAGTGTGGGGCGGAGTTTGGCGATGTTCCTGAGGTGATAAAAGGAGTTCTTGCACAGCTGTTTAATGTGGGCCTCAAAGGTCAGATGGGCGTCCATTTTAACACCCAGGTTGGTGACTATTGAGGAGAGGGTAATGTCCTGGCCGGAGAAGGTAATGGTGGTGATGGTGGAGGACCGAACCTGGTGTGGGGTGCCAACTATAATGGCTTTGGTCTTGGAGCTGTTGAGTTTCAGGAAGTTTTGCTTCATCCACGCCTGTGTCTCCTCCAGGCAGGCAGTGAGTGTGGGTGAAGGCAGGGCTGCAGAGGAGGTAGGGTTGATCCTGAGGTACAGTTGGGTGTCATCAGCGTAGCAATGAAATGATACTCCATGTCGGCTGATGATAGAGCCAAGGGGGAGCATGTAGAGTGTGAAGAGGGTGGGGCCGAGAACTGATCCTTGAGGGACACCACAGGTGACGTTGTGGGTACCCGACTCTGCCTCAGTCATAAGTCATAAATACTTAGAGCCACATAAAAACCAAAATCACAATCGAAAGTCAACACAACTATCTACCATTAGCGAAGCAGGTTACCTGACATGTTCATACTGTCTTATTATTCTTTCTTCATACATTTTCTCAAACCAAAATATGTTCATAGTGCCCTTTAAAATAATTTAGTAAAGGAGGAGGCATGTGGCGCATGCAGTAGACTAGTGCATTGCTGTTCGGATCAGTGGAGCACAGGTTCAAACCCCGCTGCAGTCAGCATGTCGCTGTGTTCGACACTTCATCCCAAATTGCTCCTGTGGGGATTGTCCACAATATTTAGTACAAGTCGCTTTGGATAAAAGCATAATAAGTAACATGTAAAGTATTCCCATTTAACACATTTGTGTTAAAAGTCTGTGCAAACTGGCACTTAAAGTTACATTTCCTTCTATGTTGCTCATCCTCTGAAGTTAAAACTAATTTGTGTTGTATATTTTCTGGTAGTATTCCGTTTTTTGCTGTATGCATAACTAAAGAAGTCTTAACCAGTTAAATATTTGCATTTTAACAGCCATGACTCAATAAACAGTGTATTTGTGGGTTCTCATGCAGGGGTGTGCAATATGCTTTGAATTAGATTGTATTGGGATTTCACTGTTAACCAAAACGAGACAGTTACATATTCACAACATCACATTTGTATTTTGAATGGGGCAGAGATGGAGTGAGTCCTGGACTCTGACTCAAGTCGGACTCGAGTGCCGATTTTCGGGACCCATGACTCTGACTCGTTAATTTTTCACCCACCATGACTCGGACTTGACTTGTACATTGACGCTCCGACTTGGACTCGGACTCGAGCAAGTTTTGTCTCGAGTCAGATGTAGGCCTACTCTGTCCATGGCGAGTGCCAGGCCAACTTGGGGCCCCAAGCAACATTGTGAGATGAGGCCTGCCCCCCCCCCAACCGATAAGGAGTGAAACCATTTTTTTTGGAAACAAAGTATTTTGCAAATATAATTCCTGTTTTTTATTATTATCAACACGGTTACTTTTTTATACAGTGAGGTAAATGGTAAATGTGCATGTATGTCGTTCAGTATGCGTTTACAGGTGAATACGTTTGCATTTCCTGCCAAATACTAGCCTCAAAAAGATTAAAATATAATTAATGCAAATAAATTACTTCTACTAATAATAATCATAATCAATTCAATAATATAAATACTATATCATTTTATTATAATATATAGTCAAGACAAAAAATGCTTATGACATGCTCAAAAACTGATATTTTTTAAATCTGTATTCTAGTTCCCTCTGTCAGCAATGTGTCAACAACCACACACACATTTCTATCAGTATTTCTCTGTGTTGTGGTTGACATGATGATGACTGTTAGGAGTTAAGGGGAGAGGCTGAACGTCACCATGAAATGTGCAAATTGACATAAAAATGAATAAAAGGGGGAAAAATGCTCCATGATTTTTAGGCTGTAAACTTTAACTGTTATGTAAGCCACCTAAAGAGACCGTTTATTACTCTTCCTCCTGTACATATATATTGCACGGAGACCTACGCTGAGAACTGCGCACAAGCCGAGCTCATAAGCCGAGGCCCCCTGTGCGAGGCCCCCTGCACAATGTGAGGCCCTGTAGGGAGGGACGGCCCTGCGTGTGCACCTGCGAGGCGAGTTCACGTACTGGGCCCTCGCTATTCCAGTCTAAAGATGTCCAGAGACACACCCCGCCTCCTGCTGTATGCGTTCACACATTCTGCTTCCACATTGGAAAAGAGCAGCGCAAAATGCTCGTTACGTGGAAAAAAGATTCTAATCAGGCCCGCCTTAACCTGCCATCAGGCCCTGGGGCTGATAGGTGTTGTAGGCCCCCTATTTAAACAACAAATCAAAGTCATTTCCTCGGCAGGCTCTGTGATCGCACTTCTCCACTCTGCTCTGCGCGCCTGGTCCTCTCCTCCAGATGAGTGACGTATCGGGCCTCCCTCGTGTATCTGTCCGGTTGCCGTTGGCTCCCCTCCACGTAGCAAGTCCTCGTCGTCCTCTCATCTCCTCCAACAGATAATGTCCCTCCTGTCTGTTTTTCCTCTCCCGCTACTCCATCGCTATCAGAACCAGACGGCCTACTTGGCTCCGAGGCCCCGCGGCCGGCACTGCTGCCGCTCGGTACAGAACTCATCTGTCCTTCCTCCTCATCCTGGCCTACAGGTGTAAAATAACCTGTAAGCTTCGACATGTTTTGTAATAGCTGCTGGTCTCGAAACTCCTTTTCCCTCAACAATTTCCTTTCCCGAGCGCCACTCTCAAACTTTCTCTTCTCAAACTTTTTCTCCTAAACAACCTTCATCTGTCACTCAATCACTCGCAATTTGAATAAGTCACATGTGAAGCATATTCTCATTCTGATTGGCTGTTCAGTGGTGCCCACTGACTGTTTCGGAGTCATCTCTGGAATCCATCGATCTGATTGGTTGGCAAATGATCAAAATACTACGGAGGGAAGATATTTTCTATTGGATTACTGGTCTGGGGGAAGCTCGCGAGTGTGTGTGTGTGTATACGTGTGTGTGTGTATTTTTGCGTTTGTGTGTGTTGTGTGTGCTTCCGGGGAAAACCCTCATGAGAAACACCGGCTGTTGTTATGCCTGCTGTGACGGCAAGTTACTCCGTTCTCCGCTTGTAATTATGCCGAAGCTTCAAAGTTGTTTTTATCATCTGAATTTGCCGAAACAAGTTTAATATTCTGAAAGCCAAGACTTTTTTTAATTGAAACCAGATGAAAAGAAAATGTAACGGACCCCGCCGTGTTATCTATGATCACTATACGCCTTACATTCATAACGTCAGCCGGAGGGAGGGAGAGTGAGTGGCGAGGGAGAGCTGTCATCTTCCCTTTACAAGCTTCAAAAATGTATTTATCGTGTGATTTTGGAAATAAAAGTTTCATATTCTGAAAGCCAAGACTTTGTTTATTTAAATGTTTTGTAAAAACATCCGAAATAAAAAACTTTTTTTTTAATTAATTTTTTTTAAAAAACTTTTTTATTGGCTCATGATAGGCCCCCGATCTCCGTAGGCCCCTGGGCTTCAGCCCAGGTCAGCCCGTGCATTAAGACGACCTTGATTCTAATGTCCTGACAGCGGAGTATCAGAATGTGATTCATGGAAAAGCTACACAGAATCTGTTTAACGTGTGTTGTTATACGTCAGATTAAATGCAGGAGACACTTTTTCTTTTATGTGAACTTCTATTTCAGGAGACCAGGCTGTTAGCGCTTTACTAGTGTTTAGCATCCACTAAGCTAAGTTACCATCCATTCTGTAGGGGGGCATAGGCAGATGATCAATGCCACAGCCTCTGAGGGCCCCATCAATTCACACACACTTACACACACTCACACCGTATATTGAGTTGTCAGGTAAGCCTTGGAGGACACACACCAAACACAAATTCCTCAGTGTGTGTGTGTGTGTGTGTGTGTTGCACTCTCTCTCTCTCTCTCTCTCTCTCTCTCCTCTCTCTCTCTCTCTCTCTCTCTCTCTCTCTGATAGGTCAATAAAGAGCCATTCCCCAGGATTTACTGGTCTAAAGGTACAAACTCAGACAATTGTCAGTCAATCCAACTGGACCAATTAGCAGCCAGCGGACTGCTGAGTGCTCAGCTCAATGCTAACAAGCAGAAACTGTCCAATCAGGAAACTGCTTGTCTACTGCAGGGAAAGTGACCCATAAAACCTTTGGGGAAATATTGTATTTTCTTTGTATTGTGTTGCAAAAAAAAACCATTTGAACAAAAGGAGAATTGGGTCCTGAAATAGCTCATAGACATTGGGACATAAAGACAAGTATGGCACAATGTCACTGTTTGAATTAGAGAAGAACTTTGGAAATGGTGAGTGTTTGTGACATGACATGTAATATTAGGCAATTGAATATGACTGCATTCATTGGCTTCAAATAAGACAAACATTTAAGTGTGTACAAAAGTATTTTTTTCTTTCAGTCTAGGTGCAGGGGAAACCGGTGGGTTTTCTGTCTGTCCTGATATAAAGGGAGAACAAGTGGAAAGGGGAACATATAAGACACTAATTATTGGTAATCAAGCTAAATCACCCAATATGATTGTAAAGGAAAAGAGATGTTGGAACAATACAGTATGCTAGATGGGGGTCAGGATTATTCAAGGCCACTGAATTCCATCATTAGTATAATCAACACCTTCAAGTTTCTCAAACTTCTCACGTCCAAATAAATCAACAACATCGCCATGGTTCGCCAAACCATTTGTGCAGATGTTTATCAGGTCTGCACCAACAGAAAAAATACAACATTTGGTCAAAGCGTCGTTGGAACTTATTTGAATGCTCACATTGAAGGCCACATGAGTTTGATCCTTGAGTAGTTCCACCATGATGCCCATTGTAAGTAAATGACCTTTCTATCTTGAGATTGCATTGCAATACTCACTGTCCACCATCAGCTGTGTGTAGCTAAGGACAAGGCTAATATGTTATTAACTATCATACGTGGGTTACTACAGTCTGGAGGACAATGTTATCATGTTCACGGTAGCAATGATATTCCAACAAAGCAAGAACAATTTATCATATACATTTTATATGAAAAAATCAAATGCATACATAAAGTGAAACCGTACAAACAAACCGTAGTTAAAATACAAGTCATTTGTGGATTTATAAAATACTCTGAGCACAAACCCCTGTAGCTAATGTTGAATCTGGGCATTTAGAGCAACATTATGGTAATAGAAACAGGTACATAACTGCTGCTATTGCTATCCTCAGGAAAAGCACACGACAGAAGAAGACTTTTAGCTTGCAATGCTAACTTACAATATTAATATTAATGCAACTCCTTTGGACAGTGGCCATCTGTGGGTACGTGCGGTCCACCTAATGGCAGGAATAGCGTTTTTAACATTCAGAACTTAAAATGCTTTTAAGGACCATGATGGTGCTATGTTCTTAAATGGGTTTTCTATTTAAGTATAATCTTACATTATGTATTAATAGCTTTATGTCGTTATGGGCTGCAGTGCTGGACATAACAAAGGTATATCACCAGCATGTTCTTCATATTAGACATTAAGGGAACATTGATATTGATCGATATTCTACCTGTCCAGGTCCAGTGGCTTCATCTGAACACCTAAAAACATACTGTGGGTTTGTGTGAGAGTGCTCATCGAATAACGCAACACAGTAAAATGTAGCTACAGAATTTACATTAGAAAATTGAGTGTGGCCAGTGAGAAACGTTTTGACAATCTCTAATCGCACACATTGAAACGTAACACATGCAAGGTTGTTTTTGTTTCTGTTTGAAATGTAAAAGTGTCCATATTAGGGTGGCAATATGTTACGCTTCGTCTCCTGCTTTCACTGACCAGCAGAGACAATCCAGACGTCACATCACTTTTTACTGGCCCTAATGTTGTCAAGCATTGTATCATTAACACTTACGGCTTTATACAATGTTGTGTAATTCCCTTGAAATGCCTTGTGCGACTCGTACTGAGGAACTGATGGGAAATAATTAGACTCATGCAGAAATGGGCACGGTTCACATTATTTATATTCAGCAGACCAGACGCCTCCACAAAACTACGATGATATGGCACAGACAGTTCAGACAAGATGGAGATCAGGGCCTTCATTTAGTCTTATACAGCAGAAGCTATTATTCATGTTCAATACCAGCTTGGGTTGTTCAATGCTTTAAGCGCTGCTGTAACACCTAACTCCTTCTGAGTCTGCTGGGGGGTCCCTGGTTGTGCGAAGAAGTTGTAAAGACTGTCAAGGGTGGTACACAAATGTCATTGCTGTGCTCACAGGTACCCACCTAAACCAAGGTTCCATGTGTGGGCCATGCAATAGATGAAAACATCAAATGGAGGCTGCAGCCACATGTTTTATCTCCATTAACATGGCCTGATATGACGGTTGCTCTACAATAACTCTGTGCTACAATGGGTGAACTTTACAGGCCACACTGCTGCAGAAACTGTTTCAGAACAATCCACAATTCCGACAAATTGCTCTTTTATATCCAGCATCTCTGTGACACGTATGACTCGCTTATGCTTAAAAAAAAGTGCTCTGTCCAAAATGATGGAAAAGGTCCGACTTGTCTCATTAAAATCAGCTAAACGTTTTTTCTCATTCCTGTACACCATGAGTTGCAAAGTTTGAATCCTAATGTCTATTACTGCACTGTGACTAACTGCATGGTAGACAGAATATAGCATCTTTCTCTTTGCTGTGTTCTCACTTTATGAACCTACAAATGTTGGGTTATTGTCTATCTGCAGTCCTCAGGGACAACGGTGCCGCCCACAAATAGCCTCTGCCAGGCGACAGAGGCTCACCGGGCTCCAGAGGCTCACCGGGCTCCAGAGGCTCACCGGGCTCCAGAGAGCTGGGGATAAGAGCAGGCGGGAGGTGATACATCTGCGGAGCACCTGGACATAGACACATCACAGAGAGTAGGGTAAGGCATCTAAGGCTGGGCAGTCCAAAAAAGGTTGCTAGTGGCTAAACATGGTAGATACTGTGAAATATTCGGTGCCCATTTCTGACAGCAAGTGTGAGTGCAAACGTAAGTGCTATTGTACATCACAGTGGTTCTCCCCTTGTGGCTTCTTTTGGACTGCTTTCTGCAGCTATGTTTAGTCAACAGAACATATCACTCCCAGGACTCCCCTCTGTTTCTGGTGGGGAAAGCAGTCAGGTCATTTTGCGTGGTGCCGACACGCAAATGTAACAAAGTTCGTGACTCCACCACGCATTGTGGTGTTAAGGAGTCGTGGTGGAGTCACGCATTCTGGTGAGATCAGGTTGGTCAGGTATAACTAGTGCTGCGTACCTGGACTCACATTCAGGTTCAGGTCCGGACTCAAGTCCAGAGGTTCAGGTTAGGGTCCGGACTTATAAGTCCAGACCTGAACCCATGGCTTGTGTCAAGTTGTGTGAGTAACTAAAGTGAACTTATTGTGAGCTAATTATCAATTGAAAATTAACTCATAATCAACTCAAATTCAAACTCATCAGGTTTATTGTGCTCCCTTCCAACTTGTGTCTACATTTCTCTACAAAGTACAAATGTACACTTTTTGCCACTTAGTCTACAAATGACTTATGACAGCAACTACAGTGAACTGCTACAAAGTTCAAACATTTATTTCATTTACCAAACTAAAGTAACCAAACAGTCCCTGAGCGGACTGAGCCTAAATCCCTAAAACGTTGCTGAAAGGTAGAGTAGAGTAGACCAGTGGTTCCCAAACTCTTTGTGCCCAAGGCACACCAAAGGACAAGTACAAATCTCAAGGCACACCTATTGTGCAAAATAGCCCTTATAACACGTGTAATCACTCATATCATGTAAAATATCTGTACATGTGCATAATTATTTACTAATGCCAAATAAAATGTGACAAAGACAACTATATTACTCATGTCATATTTATTAATGAAGTATTTCAGAAATTAATTTGAAACGTTATCAAATTAGGCTCCATCAAAGCAGCAACACACTCATTTAAACCAGACAGGTCACACAATAAAAAATGAGGCAAAGGAAACTCAGCAGACATTCAGCACAGAGAACTGTCAATGCAAGGAAGCTGCATTGTCCATGGTCCTGAACTACAAATTATAAATGTAACATTTCAGCAATCAGCATTGAAACATGTGCTATTGTAAATATTTTGCCGATTTACAAATTAGTGAGATACATGTGCCTGTCGGGGCGCGCAGAATGTTTTAATCCTTGGTGGCACTGAGGAGAGGGCCACTCACAAGTCCTGTTCAACAGAGAGCCGTGACCTCCTGTTGTTCTTCATGTAAATCAGAGTAGAGAACGCCAATTCCAGAGATGGGGTCGTTACTAATTTTTTTAAATATATTACATATTACTTTAAAAAAAAGTAATATATTACACTACTTTGTTACTATCTACATAAAGTAACTTGTTACTTTACTCGTCGAGCACGTACGAACTGCGCATGCGTGAGTGGCAATAACTCTCCTTACCAGCAGGCGGCGGTAGTGTGTATTTGTCATTCAAAACAAGCAACAACCGGAAGACAGAGAAGAAGAACAGACCACTAGGTGATATGAACAAACAACAAATAGCGTGTGCGTTAGCTTCACCTTAGCATGTGTTCTTTGCAGGTGTGTGTGTTGAGGTTTGACGTGGTGTTCACTGCAGTGGATAACAGCTTCTGGCCTGGACACAGTTTGCACCTCACCGTCACATTCCTGTCTATTCTTCGGATGAACTCAAAATAATGGGCATACCTCCACCCCTCGAGAGTTATCGCTGACTCAGCCATGTTTATGCAGCACTGCACATGGAGATGTGGACGCGCAAGTCGCGCAGATTACGTACATATAAACCTACAAAGTACTGATATAGTAAATTAAATAATTATTTTTGTGTAGTTGTATATTGCAATAATAACGTATATTTGTCACAAAATCCCACAGCACACCCGGACTTGACTCACGGCACACCAGTGTGCCGCGGCACACCTTTGGGAACCACTGGAGTAGACTATACGCATTACACTGTTACACACCTACTATACAGTATAGGCTACACTGTAGTGACTGACTACAACTTTTCTACAACTCTACATGTGTACATTATACAGTACATACTACATACATAGTGATGTATATACATACTGTTAGAAATTAAAATCAATGTTGATATGGTGTAATTTTGAATTAAATACACTATTTAATTTAAATCAGTTTTATTCTGTAAAAAACGGAAGTTCACACTATTAACTTAATAATTGTATTCTGAAAATTCTTCACTTCCGGTTAGCATTAGCATGTGGCGAAATGCTACGATTTGAAACCGTGAATCGAAGGTGAAATGAGCACACTGGGATTAGCGCTCATTTATTGACGCTGAATAATGTTTATCAGGGAATTTTTAAATAACCACAGACACCACAATATACGTAAGTGCTAGTTTTTTTCCGAGTCCAAGTACCGATTCCCGACGTTCCGGTTTTAACCGGACTTGAACCGAAACTTTTTACAAGTCCAGTACCGGTACGCAGCACTAGGTATAACCCGAGCCATATAATAGAAGAGTTACGACAACGGAAGTCCAAAAACGGTTATCGTCACGTGGTTCATGTAGACGAGGATCGTTCCCCGGAAGTTCATGGCGGGCAATGTGAATGCATTGATAACAGGAGATAGAACTACGATTTTTGGTAATTATTAGTGAATAAAGGTTTTGATTTACAATATTTATACAACAAATCGATATGTGTATGTATTTACATCAATATGTTTTAAAAATAAAATAGAATTTGCTAATATTATGTGATAATATTAGGATTAGTGTGAACAACTAGTTTACATGTTACTAACAGTGCCTTGGTTAAAGAGCCTGTTGCTGTTTATTTATAGCTTTGAATTCTTTAAAACCAATATTATCTTCTTAAACCTGTATGGTAGTGAGGAGCATCACTTTCTAATGTTTATTGATATATTTAGAGGGAGGGGATCTAAAGTAATGCTTTAAAATTCAGATTAGATTAATTTCTACCATTTTCTTAAATTCATGCTAGTTTCAGTAATCCCATGGTAATTGAGGACACAAGTTATCTAAATGACTAATGTCATCTTTATGGCTTTCAGAAAGGACAGGAGACCGACAGGTGACTATCAAAGGACTAGCAGCAGTAGCAGCAGCATGATGAGTATGATGATGATGATGATGTTAAATGTGTTGTTTTAGGAACATCCATTGCAAATACATGGAATTCAATAAACATTGAATAGCATATCATGCAGTTTGTCGGTGCCTTTTCCTCCGTGTTGTCCTGGTTTGCTGTGCTGCCTCCTAGTCGCCACCATGGTTTGCTGTGCTGCCTGGGGATGCTCAAATCGCTACGAGAAAGGAGTACGAATGTACGGCTTCCCCACTGACACAGAGCGGAGGAAAAAATGGCTGGCTCAAATCAGCAGGAGGAATTTCACGACCAACAGCAAAAAAAATATGTAATGTAATTACATACAAACACTGCATCTGCACTTTTTCACAAAACGAAAACCACATCATTGGGAAAGCTTAATGTTTTGTTTAATACAAAAAAACAGGGAAAGGCTTGAAAAACACTGAGAGTTGAGACTCAGGGTGGGGTGAGGGTCTCAGTGCAGGTATTCAGGCTCCATTGAATCCCCCTCTGGTTATTGTGCTGAAATAGGGAGTAACAGACAGGAGAAAGGGTTATACACACCTATATAGCACACCTATTGGATGGGAAATTGCCTTGGGGAGATAAGGTGTGGTCTTTGTTCCCAACTGAAGTTATGGAACTTTTTATTTGTGAGTTTAACAAAGTATGACAAATGGCATCAGTAACACATGTGATATGAATTTCTATAAAGTAGTCTCACATTCTTGGTGATATTTTATATACAGTATGTAATGAGTATAACATGTCCAGTAAGTATAAAGTGTTTCTAATACTGTGTATTCAACCACTATGGAATATGTATGTGGGCAGACAAAACTGAGTTGTTCTGTGACACAGGTATAATAAGTATGAACTCTTAGTAACAAAAGTAATATTTCTTATTTTTAAGTGGTATAATATTTAAAATGTTCGAACATGTACAGTTCCATGTCTTCTACTTACATTAGTCTCAAAGATTGAGGGAAGACGGGATGAGGAGACTGAGAGAAAGGAAAGTGAGGGTGAAGAAAAAGAGGACATGGCTAGTGAGGAGAGACAGGGAGGGTGGACACCACCCACTCAGCCAGCAGCCAGTCAGCATACGAGGGAACCAGCAGCCAGTCAGCATACAAGGGAACCAGCAGCCAGTCAGCATACGAGGGAACCAGCAGCCAGTCAGCATACGAGGGAACCAGCAGCCAGTCAGCATACGAGGGAACCAGCAGCCAGTAAGCATACGAGGGAACCAGCAGCCAGTCAGCATACGAGGGAACCAGCAGCCAGTCAAACAGATCTATTAAAACAATTAAAGAGAAAATTAAAGAGCCAAGAAGGAATCACCAAAAAAGCAAAGGCTGCACTAAGAAAAATCAGGAAGGAAAATGCAGCTCTCAAGACAACAATGAAAATTAGGGACAAGAAATATAAGAAAACGTTTTCAAAAGACCAACTTAAGGCATTAGGCAGACTCATCACAAAGGGGATGAAATGGAGCAATGAGACAATTAAGAAGGCTTTAAAAATTCGCTTTGGGTGCTGACCAACGGGTTACAAAACTCTGTAGGAATTGAAGATTCCCCTTCCAGGAATAAGGACACTGCAAAGAAGGATGCAATGTGTTAAGTTTGAGCCTGGTGTGTTGACAGGTCTTTGATTTCCTAAAATTGAAGGCAGATTGATTGACAGACCTTGCAAGGGAGTGTGTGTTGACCTTGGATGAAATGGCAATCACACCAAGTGTGGAGTTAGACATGATTACAGGCAAACTGTACGGTGATGTGACTTTACCAGGTCACACAGGGGTGGCAACACATGCTTGAGTGTTTATGTTGGCTGGAAACACAACACGGTGGGAGCAAGTAGTGGCATATCATTATACTGGCAATTCTACCAATGGAGCAGAGTACAGGCCAATCATTATTGATATAAAACAGAGGGCAGCATCCATAGGGCTACATGTGCTTGATGTCACCACCGACATGGGTAGCCCTAACCGAGCCATGTGGAAATCCTTTGGGGTGGACCAAAATAAAACATCGGTGCCACATCCAGCAACACCAGACAGGCAACTTTATTTCAGGCCCGATGTCCCACATCTGGTAAAAATGGAGTAAGAGAGGGACTTGAACAACCTTGGTGGCTCTCTACTCATGTTGTTACAGTTGTCTTGGTTACAGCTCTCAAGTTTTTTTTGTTGCCATTTCCACATCTTTAGAAAATATGAAATAAAAAATTGAAGTGAAATCAACCTCTTCTCTGGAGAACAAACTTTGATTTCTCTGTATTGTGAGTTTGCAGTCTTGCAGTTTTGCTCCTCCACCTGTAACATCACTGCCCCTCCACCTGCCATACAGTAGGTTACTAACAAGATTACTTATATAATACAGTGATAGAATACATGTTTAGTATGCTTACTTATATAAAACAATAGTATCAAACTTACCTTGTGTTTTCACTCTCACTTAAGTCCCTCTCCCTTTGCCATCAATCCAAAATCAGCTGAGCTGCAACATTATACAGACGGGTAATAATCAACATAATCATAAGGACACAATATGGCTCTGCTAAAAACACTCACTCTTACACGCACCAAAGTTATATTTATCTAATATTTAACTCCCTCCACCCCCGCATACAATCCCGTTTAAAAGCCCCTCTTCTCTAATTCAACATGTTGGACAAAATGACATTAAGAGAACGGAATTTACAATTAAAAGGCTGTTCAACGTGTGTTGCTAACTTGCTTCGGTATCCTAGCTTAATCTGTTATCTGTAAACGTTCCCTAAATCTACTAATTTAGGGATAATCCACTGACATCCTTTAATACACATGTTAATTTGAATCAGATGTACTGATAATATCCGCAATATAAATCTTTAAACTTCTTCTTACCTTTAAAAGTCTGTCACGAACGGTCTGTTCTGCTAAAACTCCACAGCTCTGCTAGCCTTGGCGCTAACTGCCGGGGAACGATTGAGAGGCTCCACGATCCGTCATTGCTGTAAAAAAGTGGTCCAGTGGAGTGAACGGAGATGTCGTAACTCTTCTATTATATGGCTCTGGGTATAACCACAACCAAAGTGCCCAAGCTCCAGTAAACATGCCTACCACCAATAATGAGTAAAGAATACTAAAGAGAAAATACCTTAGATCTGGCTCTTACCGCATCCAAAACAAAAGATTGAGAAGCTCACAATTTCTGTGATATGAGAAAAGCCTTCTTCCAATAGTTGAGTAGACAGCCCTTCATTGTGGCGCTGGAAACATTTGCATAGACACTGCTGAAATAATTCACATTCACACCAAGTGCTAGCAGCAGGTGGTATGGTCGTTTGGTTTTTGTCCTATGCAAAGTTTTGTGTGTGCTACACATAAATGCAGGTTTTCCTAAGATATGTCATTGTTTTGAGTTCAGTGCTCAACATATTGGATTGATCAAACTGCACAATGTCGGGTTGTAATTAATAATCTTTCTTTATTGTTTGATTTGCTGATAATTCTCTTTATTAATAAATTGAACATTTGGTTTTTAAAATGTCAAAAATTGCTTGTCCAACACCCATTAATATTCGAAGGATAATAAGAACATCAAATGAGCATGGAACTTAGAAATCTGAGAAGATAGAACAAAGTGACAATGGGACGTTCTGCTATCAGTTAATCAGTGATTCAATTGATTGACTATTTCATCCATTGGCAGTAAGGGCCATATTAAGGTACCTCAAACAAAATGGCAATAAGTCCTGCAGTAGTTAGACACTAGTGCTGTAACAACAGGTTTTCAGTCAGCAACAGCAGCCGGTCCCCACACTCACCACTGGATGTCAGCTCCAACAAAACACACACACACACACACACACACACACACACACACACACACACACACACACCACACACACACACACACACACACACATACACACACTGTATTGTATTATTGTAGGAGAGAGGTTCCAGGTTGAATTGAGGCGAATATTTGTAATGCAGAGGTTGTTGTGTTTAATATTCATGAGAATATTTGTCATTGTTCAAATGATAATACAAATTAGCATGAAGCATAATTGTCCACTCATAATAATAAGAGTATTCAAAACTTGAAAAATATTCCTGGTACATTTAGAACAGATACAAAATGTGCGATTAATTTGTGATTAATCGCGATTAACTACGGACAATCATGCGATTAATCGCGATTACATATTTTAATCGACTGACAGCCCTAGTTTAAATATGAAATGTTGTATTCATTAGTTGTACTATAATTCTACAAATATTTTTATATTTTAAGTTAGGCTGTTAGGTTAACGCGTTAACGCAAACAAATAAAATTAACCCTACTAATTATTTTAACGCGATTAACGCATGTGTATTTTTTTTCCTTGGCCGCCCTGTAGTTTCAGAGCGTATCGAGTTTAAAATACCATCTACAAGCTGATGCTGACAGCCCCGCTCCTGCTGCCTGCTTGCAGCAGACCACACTTCCACGCTCACCGGCAGGCACCGACTGGCTATTGGGAGGACCGGGAGGGTGTCTGTATCTGTGGCTCGAGCGAGCGAGAGAGAGACCTTACGTGCATTGTTGTTGTTAGCATCTGGTGCTAGCTAGCTGCGCAAACGGATATAATCAGCTGTTTAAATGAAAACAGAGGAGCGACATTTCACCGACAACTGCGCCGAGCACTTGACTTTATGCAGGAATCCAGACAGCCGGACATTTTAGGAGAAGTCAGCACACTCAGCACAGATAGTGCGCGCAACATGATTGCAGCGTCCAGGCAGCTCCCGTTCGAGCATATGTCTTGAGTTGCACATCAAATCAAATCAAGTTTTATTTATATAGCACATTTCTAAACGATTTTTGGTCGAGCCAGGGTGCTGTACATATAATAAAAATAGCCTACAGTAGAGACACTTTACAGCAAATACAACAGCACAGATTGTTCAGAATATCAGCATGAGAAAAATGACACCCTCTACCCTTAGACCCTCACATCGTACAAGGAAAAACTTCCAGAGAAAACCCACAGTTTAAGGGGGAAAAATGGGAGAAACCTCAGGGAGAGCAACAGAGGAGGGATCCCTCTCCCAGGACGGACAGACGTGCAATAGATGCCGTGTGTAAATCCAAGAGATAATACATTTTACAGCATATAGACCGAATGTTAGGAAATGCATGTGTCTGTAATAAGAAGATGAATCCACGAGGATGTCAGCTACAATCAGAGATGGGGTCGTTACGAAAAAAAAGTAATATATTACATCTTACATATTACTTAAAAAAAAAGTATTACATTACTTTGTTACTCTCTACATAAAGTAACTTGTTACTTTACTCGTTACTTTACCCGTTACTTTACTCGCAGGGCCGGCCCGCCCCTCCCTGCAGGCAGATCACGCAGACTGCTAAAGTTTCAAATGTTCTCTTTAGTTCAGTTTCCATTGTCGCATAAGACTGATCCAGATCCTGAATGTTTTCCTATCTGACCGTGGCTGTCCTCTGTCTCCTGCTATCTGTATATTTTGCGCAGTCTATCTCTGCTCACGCTGTTGCTTCGGCGTGTTCTCCTGCGTGTTGGCCATGTGTTGCACTGGAACCAGACACCGCAAAGACTTCAGCCGAGCACGTACGAACAATCGCATGCGTGAGTGGCAATAACTCTCCTTACCAGCAGGCGGCGGTAGTGTGTATTCGTCATTCAAAACAGGCAACAACCGGAAAACAGAGGAGAAGAACAGACTACGTGATATAAATAAACAACAAATAACTGTGCGTTACTTCGCGTTACTTTGTAACACGTTATACCCAACTCTGGCTACAATCCTGTGGAAGCCATCAGGGCAACACATCCTCACTCCCAGGTCGGCCTATGTTGACGTTATGTCAAGTCCCCTGCCGGCTTTTTCCAACGCAAGGGGGGGGGCCTTAGCGTCCATTTTCAACGCAAGGGGGGGGGGCCTTAGCGTCCATTTTCAGCTTTCCGGGATGTCCATGTGCTTCTATGGACGCTCATGGAAGCACGGCATTAGTTTGTGTCAACTGCCCTTAAAGGCAATGAAGACACTACACTACCCAGAATCCCCAGCTATCGTTTGGACTACACCATGTGCTCTGTTTGACAAACCCCGTGATAGTCCTCAAGCTCTGTGATTGGAGAGTGTGCTCCGAGGGTTACCGAGCCTCGAACAGCACTTGAAATGGGATGGAACCACGGCAGACTGTTCAAAACTGGATTTGAACGGGTCCACCGCGTCCCCCCCCTCCCCCACCCCGTCCCCAGAACTACACATGCTGGCTATTCTGTTTCGCAACATGTTCTCTATATGGCACGTCTCTACTGGGAGTTGTAGTTTTAAAAGACGTTTTTGTATTTCCCATAATAAGAAGTTGCCAGTATTAAACTGTGTACATCCCTGGAGGTTGTACACAGTTTGGCACGTCTCTACTGGGAGTTGTAGTTTTAAAAGACGTTTTCGTATTTCCCATAATAAGAAGTTGCCAGTATTAAACTGTGTACATCCCTGGAGGTTTAGGGGACAGGAAACACTCACATTTAAAACATATAATAAATAAATGGGTGAAAATTGCTTGTGCCCATAATGGGCAGTATTAATATATATACCCACACGCCAGCTAAGGTCAGAAGAGCTTTATTTAACAGCTGGACTTATGTTTGTGACCCCTCCTGTTGTTAATTGATAACATTACATTAATTGATAAGCCTGAAACATGCACTTGTCAAGGTTCAGAGGCACATTTTGCAAATATGGCAGTAGCCATCGATCAGCTTAAGATAAGATATACTTTATTGATCCCAAGTTGGAACATTTGCGTTACATCAGCATGTGTAACAGTTAAATATGCAGTGGTGTTTATTTGTAAATCATTTAGTATAATCACACACATTCTGTGTTTTATATTTAATAATTCTGTGTTCTTTATTTATTGATTGCTCAATACCTGACAAGGCCGGAGATGAAATATCTACATACATCTTATAAGAGTATAATACATTATGTATAATATCAGTTAAAATAAGTGCTTCAACATAGTTAACATTGCTGGAGGTATGCACACATATTGATAGATGTCTTGTAATGCACTGTTGAGGAACCTGCGACCCAAGTTTTTCATTCAGTGCAGAACTACACCATAGTTGTGTAGGCCTATATGATATGGCAAAATAGTCATTATATACAGTCTTTAATTAACAATTAGTAGAGAATAACGAGTAATGAATATACTTTATAGGGATCCTATTAATATCTAATAATAAAAATAATGAAATTCAATAACATGCTTTAACCACCAGGTGTCTCTTTATATCATCTGTGCACCTTTATGGTGTAAATACAGCCTATCTACCAATTGGATCAAATATAAAAGTGAGCCGAATTAGTGTTGATACGGCAAGGAGACGTATTGTGTGAAAATAAATGTAAGATGTAGTTTAATGGCTGATATATTTATGATCCACGTCACGTTTTCAGTTCCTCATGTTTGTCTTCTCATCAGGGCTATACATACAGAACTACGGCAGATATGTAATATTTAATGCAGCCGAACCGTGTATTACAATGCCGTTATGTGATGACTTTCAAAGAGAAAAGCAAGCACACTCGGAATAAGGTATTATTTTATTTTTAAAAAATGTTTTCGGTCTGTTTCCGGTATTTGTTAATGACGATGTGCTCTGAGATGTGAGACTGGAATTGCACAGGGGAAAATAACGTATTGTAGCGACCCTGGTATAGGCTGTTGAGGGTGTCACTCAGGAATCCCCCGTCTCTCTGCCAATCATGGAGCTGCACGGGATGCTGACTGAGGTGCGGGCCTGTGGTTGGGTGAGCAGACGGGGGAGGACGGGAAGTGTGACGTGTACAAGGTGTTATATAGGTGCTGTGTTAGAAGTTAGTGTCAATGTGTGTGAGGTTGAGCCTCAAGCTATACCCATCCGTAATCATCTGTGTAGAAGTCAGTTATTAAAGCCTCGTAACTGGAAGCTTGCCTCTCGACTCCTTCCTGTGAACGCTACAGTATCTTTAGATGCGGATTGTGTTAAACTAATATGTTTGCGCTGTGGACCAACACTATACATTGACGGGGAAGGGGGGTAGCAATAAAGATAACACCATTAAACAGTTACACAACATAACAGACATGATATAGATAGCAGCGTCCCTAGCAACCACCTTGGTAACAATGAAAACGTTGGACGCAATTTCCTGAAGTAATCTTCGTAATAACTAGCAAACTAAAGATCATGTACATCCACTGCACACATCATCTGAAATAACAACTCATATTTCTCGCATCAAATGACATCAAAACGCATTTTAATGGCCAAACGAACTTTAAAATAGGCATTTTACACCCAGAATAAAACGAAGTTCGGCCATGTTTTCTTTTTCTGCAGGGAGAAATGTGAAGATCACGTGACGTCAAACAGAGCTAAATGGGGATTCTGGGTAGTGTAGTGTCTTCTGTCATCCTTTACTCCGAAAAAAGATTTGTTTCTCCGAATCGAAGGGGAAAAATACAAAAGCATTGCACACAATTTAAACCAATCAATGTTGTGTAATTAACAAGAATAATCTGGTGTTTTTTAGTCGATGAGTAGTGCAGATATCACTGTAAAATCAATCGTCAGTAAGGGGAATATTTACTTCCGGGTGTACAATTCTCCACGAACAAACGAATGCCGTGCTTCCATGAGCGTCCATAGAAGCACATGGACATCCCGGAAAGCTGAAAATGGACGCTAAGGGCCCCCCCCCTTGCGTTGAAAATGGACGCTAAGGCCCCCCCCCTTGCGTTGGAAAAAGCCGGCAGGGGACTTGACATAACGTCAACATAGGCCGACCTGGGAGTGAGGATGTGTTGATCAGGGAAGCAGCATGACGAGACCCAGGCAGGACCTCAGAGACAGGTTCAGCCACGACCCGAAGTCAACGACTTAATCCAGAACCCAGGATAGAGGATCCAAGACACAGGACTACAGCAAGAGGATCAGCCTCGACTCCGGATCCCGGCGTAGATATAGATACAAAACAAGAACAAAGATTTGGCTGGGTTAATCGGAACAAGAGAATACACAGACACAGACAGAGAGGGAAAAGGTCATTGGATAAAAGTTATTCTTGATAACCCTCTCGAAAGATCTCATGAACTTCCCCACTCAATCTATCAAGACCTGAGCAGTTCTATTAGATATAGGATAAGAAACAGAGATAGGGAGCACAATAGCACATAGCTCCAACGATCCATCACAGTGTCTCTCCACACACACACACTTTGCATTGTATTATTGTATTGTATGAGAGGTTCCAGGTTGAATTGAGGCAGATATTTTTAATGTTCAGAGGTTATGTTTAATATTCATGACAATATTTGTCATTGATGAAATGATAATAAACAAACATTTGCATAAAGCATTTTTGTCCACTCATATGTTGATAAGAGTATTAAAAACTTGAAAAATATCCCTCCAAGGAACATTTAGAACAGATGGAAAATGTGCGATTAATTTGGGATTAACAATCATGCGATTAAATATTTTAATTGACTGACAGCCCTTATTTGAAGTTTTCAGAGTAATTGTTTCCTACAGAACATTTTGTGATGTCATTTTATTGAACCTGTTTGATTGGAAAATGTTAGAAAAAAGCTGTAAAATAACAGTATTCTAGCTGTAGAACTTTAGGTTCTGTATTTATATGAGTGTTTGATCATACAAATACAAAATAAAACAGTTTTTCTCATCAGAACTTTATTTAAGGTATATTTGAACACAAAACTCGGGCCAAAATGGTGGGTGGAGGGGGGTCTGGAGGACGAGTTTGGGCTGACAGCCCAGGGGCACAGCGGAGGACCCGGAAGGGGTCTCGGGCGGACGGCTCGGGGGCAAGGCAGAGTTAAAAAAGGGACGAAGGCCACAGCGGGCAAACTCATGGGGCCAGGCATGAGGGCGAAGCCAGCGGCTGGAAGAGTCAGGGGGCCGGGCTCGAGGGCGAAGGCCGCGGCTGGGGAACTCAGGGGGCCGGGCACAAGGACGGGCAAGAAGGCGGCGACGGGACAGCTCCGGAGGACGGGCAGGAAGGCAGCGCCGGGACAGCTCCGGAGGACGGGCAGGAAGACGGCGTAGGCCGCGAAGGGACCCCTCCATTGTCAGTTGGATCGCCAGAGCACTGGGATCGAGAGCAGGAGCTGGTGGAACCCCTGGCGGGTCAGGCGTATACGGGACCCTGGACAAACAGCAGGAGAGGACAGGGAGTTGGCAGGACCCCCGGCGGAACAGGTGTCAGCGGGATAATCACCGGTGTTGCAGGGACAGGTGTTCCCGATGAAACAAGGGCGGGTGTCGGCAGGACCCTCGGCGTAGCATGTGTCGGCGGGACCCCCAACAGGACAGGATATGGTGTTGGCAGGAAACCCGGCGGAGCACATGTCGGCGGGACCCCCAACAGGACAGGAAATGGTGTTGGCAGGAAACCCGGCGGAGCAGGTGTCGGCGGGACCCCCAACAGGACAGAATATGGTGTTGACAGAAAATTCCTTTATTTCAAGGTTAAATAGACACAAACAGAACTCTTCCCCGTGAACACAGTCAAGACAAACACAACACAGACAGATCGTGACATATTGACTGTAAAAAGAGCAGATAAATTTGTAAAATTACAGTGTTTTCCTGTAAAATCTAAAATGAATGGCTTATTCACTTAATTTCAGGTAAAGTATTTTACTTTAATTTAAGGGTTTTTGTTTGGCAGCCGCTGCTGCCAGTACTTTGACCGTTTTTTACGAGGTAAGTTTGAGAAACCGGCTCGAGATACACTTTTTGTTATATTCCATGGAATGCTCTAAACATCACGATAGCAATGAATATCTGAAGTGCTTTGACAAAAAATCCATAAAAAAACGTCTTCTCTGGAAGCCGTATGGACTGTAAAAAGCACGACCAATCATCTGAGCCGGCCCGGCTAAAGTAACTGGATGGCCTACCTGCCTGTCTGCCTTCCATCTGGGCACAAACTTATCTCGTGCCCTCATTGGTCAACGTGTGTGTTGGAGGAGGAGCTCTGTGAGGAAGTGGCTGATTTTTTCTGGTTGTGTATTTTCATATTTTAGCGCACTCGAGCTGGTTTCTCCAAAATGACCTACCCCACCTTTAATATGATTGCTTTTAACTAACCTAATACAGTTATGTGAAATTTGATGACATGATAATACATTTAATTGAAGTCAACGTTTAAATTGTTCAGTGTGTATTAAAATGAATGGGAGAACTTTGCACTAGAAAGCTAATATAGTAGCCATTGCATGACTTTTTTGTATGGTACAGGCTCGTTGCCTAACAGGGTTTGATTTCCTGATCATTTTAAGATATGAGAGAGGGGTTCTTTTTATGAGTTCAGGAAGGTTTGACAAATGTGTCAACCTCACCATAAAAGCTGATCATGCATTTTTACAGCAAATGTTATTCAGACACAAGGAAACAGTAGTTGTTGGGGACTATTTTCAGCAGCGGATGAATCCACATTTGGTGCTCGAGTGAGTATTTACAGCAACATGGTGATGTGTGTGGGATTGAGTGATAATAAAGTTCAGTGTGAGTTCATGCTAATGAGGGAACATGTGACCCAATGCAACAGGGTGGCTCATTGATGAGTAAGAACAATGGGGCTCTATGGCACAGAGGAGGGAAGCATGTCAGGATCTGATACACACACTATACCAGACTTTAATTCAGACCTCTTATCTACACTGAATATCCAACCCTAGTTCTCACAATATGTTTGATAAAACATTATGAAATGACAGTTCCATTCCCAAAGGTCTACAGTCAGCAGGCGCTCGTCCTCTGCTGCTCTTCTCCATGCTGCAGCCTGGGTGTAAATGTGTTGTGTAGATAAGAGCATCTGGCTGACAGCGTCTTATCAGAGGCTGATACCCTGATTCCTTCTCCTCTGCCCCTGCACTCTCTCATATCATCATTCTGTGAAACCAGGGATATTACATCGCTACTAGGTCCTCCAACGTTTGACTTCTGTTTAAACAGGTTATGTTTATTTAACAAGTGATGAACATTTCTCCAATCTGTGCATTCAACACTTGCACAATCGTGCCAATGGCGAAGTGTCTTGAGCTGCAGTTACTCCAATGGCCACTAGGTGTTGCATTTAAGAAAACTCCTAAACTGCAAAAAAGCCGGATATTATAGAATTAAACAAATAAATAAAAACAAGGATAATTGTGTGTTATTTAGAAAATAATATCAAATTAGAAGGAAAAAAATATTTAAAAAATACTGATTTCAGTATTCTGAGGCCCAATTTCTTTTACTCATAAACAGCAAAAAAAGTCCGACATTATACGATTATATCGTTTATGCAAATCTGACAGTAGAAGCGCTAGCCAATCAAACCGCGTGTAAGCAGGGAGAACCAGACCGCAGTTCATTTCCTCATATTCCAAACGAGAAGTTACGGTAGCAAATCACCCGGTTCTTTACGACCAGAACTATTAACGGGATACAAACCGGAGGCATGGAGGGAGGTGGCAGAGACAGTGGGTGAAACTGGTAGGTTTTCGCCTGTCTGGGGAGTTTATATATATATATATTGCTCGCATAAAATCCCCGGGTTTTTTTGCTTTGTATGTCGGGGGCGGGAGATTCATGTGATTGGTTGTTGGTCGCATTGCTCGCAAAAAATCCCCAAGCTGTCAGACACGCCCAGCTCCAATATTTTCAAGATTTTTGAAAAGCTGCTGTGTGGACGTACCGTTAGAGATTTGGGGAAACACGTACAAAACCAACCTACAGCCATTATGCATTTTACAAAAAAGGGCTATAAGAGTTATCAATAATGTTGGATATCTTGAACACACTTATGTTTTCTTTTTGAAGTCACACATATTGAAGTTCACTGTTCTGGTTACATTTAAAACGGCACAAATCATGTACAGAGCAAGACATAATGTACTTCCTAGGAAATTAAAAACATTGTTCGTAGACAGAGAGGGTGGGTATAATTTGAGAGGAAATCTACATTTTAAACAACTCAAGGCAGAACAACTTTGAGAAGTATGAGTTTAACAATCTGTGGGGTGATTGTATGGAATGCTTTGGAGCAGTTAAAACAAAGCACAAGCATAATTCAGTTTAAAAGGATGTACAGAAACACTTGAAAACTATGAGAATGAAGAAAGGTGATTGAAGATGATAAATGATTGTATATATATGTATAAATGTAAATGTAAATAGGAATAACTTGAATCATGATTTAAAGGACAATCATTGATCAAGTAAGGGGTGGGAATGAATAAGCATTTGCTTCCTCCTGCTCCCTTTCGGACACATATGATTTATTATTATTATTAAAATGAAGACTTTTTTTGTTGATTATATAAATATTATCATGAATGTGGATAAATACCGTATTTTAACAATACGGTATTTTGTTTTTCAATGTTGTTATTTTATGTATCTGTTCGAAATAAAAAATGAAAAAATGAAATGAACTTTCCCGGCCAACAAAATGCACTATCCTCGCTCAAAAGAATGTGGAGGTCTGTGGTTTAATGTGGACACAGTCCAACTACTTAAAACATCTCTTTAGACATCCATCTCATAATCCATGCAGTTTTTGCTTGTAAACAAATGCCTTCTTATGTGGCTGATTCTTATTAACTGCCACAGCATCCAAATGCCAGCAAGTGGCACAAGGACATGCTTGGGTAGTAGCATAAGTTAAAGTTGGTTGTGATGTACAAATATCTTTTTTTGAATGTACAATATTTATGAACACATATTGAAAAATGAATGGAGGTCTTGTTGGCAGAACAACGTAAACAACTTAATGAAAAGTACATTTGTTCTTAACAGTCAACGCTCTATTATGGAGAACCGACCTGATTGGCCAGTTTGAACAGGGAAGGCGGGCTCTTATGTGTGTGACTGGAATAAGGTTATGGTAAAGCCTTTCTTTTAAAAGCCCGGCACCAGCAGTTGCGAGCAGTGTGTAGGACCTTTTGTTTCCTGTTCCTTTTGTGCGACCACTTAAGAGGCCGGTGGGAGTGAGTCCAGAACCCTGCTTCAGGTTGGTGATAAGAATAAGAGCGAGGGTAACTTCTGAGTGGCAGTGCAGTCTTGTTCAGTAAGGTAAATAAACTGCATTTATAAAGTGCTTTTCCACTCAAAACACTTATACGTATACAGAATTCTGAGACGCAGACGCTTTGTGCTGAAGAATTTTTGGTCGATTTGGATTGAAATAGGAAGAAGGTACATTATTGATGGTTATATCAGTGAAAAGTAACAAAGTACATTGACTGAAGTACTGTACTTAAGTGCAATTTTGAGGTACTTTACTTGAGTATTTTCATTTTTTGCTGCTATTGCTACAATTCAGAGGCAAATGGTGTACTTTTACTCCAGTGCATGTATTTAATACCTTTAGTCACTTCACAGATGTGGATGAATGATGTGAAATATAATCAAGTGTTGAATCAGACTTTAGTTCCACCTGGAGTGAATCCACCAGCTACCCTGCAGTCTACAAAGTACTTCAGACTAGCTGCACCTTCACCAGCTTTGAGAACACTTTCATGATCAATCTTTATAAAACACATCATATATATTATTCTGAAATGGACCAATCTGCGCAATGACTACTTTTACTTTGGGTACTTGAAGTACATATTATATATATACTCTAGTAAGATCCTACTTCTTCCTCTGGTAATATCGCTTGTGCTTCCATGATTGGGACATAAGATGTTCTTTGATTAGACTAATATCATTTGAATGAGGGGCTGAAAGGGAACCAGACAAGACTCCTCCAGACGTCCCATTAGTCGTTCACGAGTCAGTTTGGACATTTCAGGTGAACAATTCGGACCAAGAACCGATCCTCTGACATGTCAACATAAGCAGCAGCATGGCAGACCACGCTGTCTGAATTCAGTTTGATTAAATGATCAGATCTCTTCAAATACAAAAGTTGATCCTCTGCTACGCTGATTCTCTCACTCTCCACTCTCTTTCTTTGTATACATCAGCCGAGTGTGTGTGTATGTGTGTGTAAATGTTATTAATATTGGTTAATAAAAGCTGTTATGTGTCTGGATCAGTGGTTCAGGTTACAGAGCTAATGCAACATGTCAGCAGTCTGGACTCTTTCCGATATCATCTTTCTGGGTTTTCAAAAAGCACACACACACACACACACACACACACACACACACGCACACACACACACACACACACACACATACGCATCCTGACTATTTTCCAGGAATAATGGAGCTTCCTGGTTCTGAAGTCATCTGACCTGTCTGAAAGGACTTCAGAGGAAACAACCAGACAGACAGACAGACAGACAGACAGACAGTGCAGCCATGCAACATGGTATATAGTTTGTTTGTGGCACAATGTTAGCTTTCGACTTCTGGCGATTGGATTTTACTTTGCTCATAAAGTGGTTTTAAGTGGAGATTATCCTGCTGAACAATACATGTAAGCATCTAAATCGCTCCAATGGCTGAGAGTCGCTAACTAATGCCCCCTTTCCACCAAACTGGTTCCAGGGCCGGTTCCGGGCTAGAGCCTGATTTAGCTTTGGTTCTTCCTGTTTCCACCGCAGTGGAGCCGGCTCTAAGCACCGCAAACTGGTTCTTAGCTTACCCCACTCGGCTGCCTGGCAAGAACCAAGAACCAATACTCCACACTTACGTCGGAGGGGTCGAGATTAACCTGAGCAATAACAGTTAATGGCGAGTACGGCAAATAAAAGTTGTAACAAGCAGTAGCGCTGAGCAAAGTGACCACAAACTTGTAAAAAAATACACACTTTATAAAGTCAGGCAACACTAACCAGGCTTCGTGTGATTCTGTTTATTTGTACCTTACTTTGACCATCCGTTCGCTGTCATTGATCATTGTGGAGAGCGGCAGACGTTTTCCTGTTGTTTTGTATTATCTATTGCTATTGGAATCAATACATGGGCTGCACAGGTTGTCATGTCCGACTATCTATCACAAGTTGAATCATAGTGAAAAATACGCTGGTAAAATGTGCCTGTAGAAAACGGCTTATGCCACAATAGGATAGCAACAAGTAGTCAAGATAGTCAGTTTAGCTTCGGTTGCTATGCTAACATCACCCATTGTATACCAGAGAAACTTTCATAACAGCGTTGTGATGCCAAACAGCGTCAATTCAGACTGACACACATTCACTTATTGGGATGGGGGATATTTATCAGCTGCTTGTGTGACAGTCAGACAGTGAATACTTTCCAGCGGCCGCTGCCGTGAGTTAACGGGAGACTAAACTCTGCCGTGGGTTAACGGTAGACTGAACTCTGCTGGGAGTTAACGGGAGACTAAACTCTGCCGTGGGTTAACGGTAGACTGAACTCTGCTGGGAGTTAACGGGAGACTAAACTCTGCCGTGGGTTAAGGCCCTGTCACACTGTCCCGAAATTGACACCCGATGGACACACGATAAAGGAAATGTTCAAATTCGGCTCTGATCGTAGCAACATCGGGCCATTCGTGAGGGCATCTTAAGCCTTCGTATGATCGCCGGTGGAGTTTCTAAGGCTCCGGCAGCAACTTCATGAGCGGCAACTTCGTAAGGCACTCGTGAGGGCATCTTGTCAAATCGTGTCATCTTCGTGTTATCATCGGTGCATTCACCCTCACTCTGATCGGGGCGAATGCCCGATGGCACCGATGATAACAAGATGCCCTCACGATGGCCTCACGATGGCCTTACGAAGGGCAACATTGACACACAAATTCAACACGAAAATGAACCTTCGCAAGGTCCTTCGGCAATTCTTTGGCATGCCAAAGATTTTGCCACCGCTCACAAAGTTGCTGCCGGAGCCTGAGAAACTCCACCGGCGATCATACGAAGGCTTAAGATGCCCTCACGAATGGCCCGATGTTGCTACGATCACAGCCGCATTTGAACATTGGAAACAACATTACGGAGAAAACGTAATATTTTCTACATATAAAGACGGAGAAAGTAAAGAACAAAGTCTGAAGATATCAGTACAGTATCATTGTGTAGTGACAGTGTTTTGACAGAGCCTGAGAAACTCCACCGGCGGTCATACGATGGCTTAAGATGCCCACATGAATGGCCCGATGTTGCTACGATCAGAGCCGAATTTGAACATTTCCTTTATCGTGTGTCCATCGGGTGTCAATTTCGGGACAGTGTGACAGGGCCTTTCACGGTAGACTGAACTCTGCCGCGGGTTAACGGTAGACTGAACTCTGCCGTGGGTTAACGGTAGACTGAACTCTGCCGTAGGTTAACGGTAGACTGAACTCTGCCGTGGGTTAACGGTAGACTGAACTCTGCCGTAGGTTAACGGTAGACTGAACTCTGCCGTGGGTTAACGGTAGACTAAACTCTGCCGTGGGTTAACGGTAGACTTAACTCTGCTGGGAGTTAACGGGAGACTAAACTCTGCCGTGGGTTAACGGTAGACTTAACTCTGCTGGGAGTTAACGGGAGACTAAACTCTGCCGTGGGTTAACGGTAGACTTAACTCTGCTGGGAGTTAACGGGAGACTAAACTCTGCCGTGGGTTAACGGTAGACTGAACTCTGCCGCGGGTTAACGGTAGACTGAACTCTGCCGTGGGTTAACAGTAGACTAAACTCTGCCATGGGTTAACGGTAGACTTAACTCTGCAGTGGGTTAACGGTAGACTTAACTCTGCTGGGAGTTAATGGTAGACTGAACTCTGCCATGGGTTAACAGTAGACTGAACTCTGCTGGGAGTTAACGGGACAATAAACTCCGGTGGACGAGCAGCACTGCAGCCGACGGTAATGCCGCTGAACCACATTCATAAACAATGAACCACGGCACTGGAGAAAAGTACAAGGGTTGAGAAGTAGTCATTTAATTGAATCGGGCTTCGTGTGATTAAAAGCAGCACGATCATCGACCCGACACAATCCAGCATTGTTGTTGTTGTGAATGG
The DNA here is from genome assembly GCA_036324585.1 of Champsocephalus esox. Classification (NCBI taxonomy): domain Eukaryota; kingdom Metazoa; phylum Chordata; class Actinopteri; order Perciformes; family Channichthyidae; genus Champsocephalus; species Champsocephalus esox. The sequence continues at coordinate 6,140,350 of CM070491.1, forward strand.
CGTGTAGAGCTACAGAGAACAACCAGTTAAGCACCAGAAAAGCACAAGAACGGGTCTTGAACCAGAACCGGTTTGGTGGAATAGGGGCATAAGGCTTGCTAGCTTGGTCCTCACCAGCAACAACATAGCGAGCATCCTCCTGACACTAAGGCAACACACCATTAAAGCACTGCCTTAGTTGCTGTAAGTTGAGATAAAAGGATATTTGAGTGTTATTGAAACTAGGGAAATGTTGTTAACGGTTGTAGTGTTCCCAATGGAAGTCTGGAATGGAGTTGTTTTCTTTGATTGTATTAAATGCAACACTATGCCTGACTCATATCAGAGCTGTTACAAAAGGAACGTCTTGGTCCCTTGCTGTCTGTGTTTCTGTGTCTCAGCTCCCTAATGGTTTCAGTAAGCAGCAGAGGCAGCATCTAAACACTATATGTACTAAACATGCATAATAAATAAGGGCGGCTGTGTGTATTTACCCCCGATCTACCAATCAAAGTGTGACTGATTCAATCCCCAGCTCCTGCAGTCAATATGTCGAAGAGTTCTTGGGTAAAATACCGTACCCCAAATTGCTCCCATTGGCATGTTTAAGGTCTAGAATTGTTCAATCGCTTTGGATAAAAGCTTCAGCTAAATGACATGTAATGTATTCTATTACTTATATGTTGTAAAACATATAATCTCTTCATCAATACACCACAGATGTACTAAGATCTTTTACCTATAAAAGTAGTATTCTGACTGTTTCTCGGAACTCAAAGAAAAGAAAAGCTTACTTTTGATCTGATAACAAATGGCCCTAATCCTCTTCCGTATACTAAAGTGTAGCAATACTGTCTTTCAGGTGAAAGTGCACAAGTGTGACAGAGTAATGGTACAAAAGAATATTAGAGTAAATGTCATAATTTTCATTTGACAAGTTACAAGTCACAAACTCAACATACAAACGACTCTGCACAAAGACAGGATTGACAGGTGACTCCATGAATGTTGAAGCATACGGGCACCGGAGACCTCCTGACCCCTCTCCTGTAGTCTCTTCAGCTCCCGGACAGACGTGTGGGCGTCATTTCATCTTCTTCTTCTTGTCCCACTCTGTTCCTGCAGACTTCCTGCCCACTCGCTGCCTCTCCCCCCTTTCAGCCCCTCTCTGATCATTAACCTCCCTCCTTGTGGCACGCCCACGCCACTCGTCCTGATCTGGTCCTGGCGGCGGGGCGGCGGTGCGTCTGCTGTCAGACCCTCAGAGGCTGGAGGGGATGAGTGGATCAGGGCTTCATTGGAGGAAGTTACAATAAGGGAGGTAACCAGTAAGGAGAAGGTGTGCAAACTGTGGAATTTAGAAAGCAAAGAGTTACATAAAGAGTCCCACTGTGCAGCAGCTGCAACACAAAGTAGGAAGAGTTCATATATATATATATATATATATATATATATATGTTTCTATTCTACTAAATCAATTAATATATGCAAAGAATCGATACAGATAAGGTACCAGAGAACAACATGTGTAAAAGCAGAAGGGCAGAAAGCATAGCTTATGAATAAAATAGTCCCCCTTGAGTACTACTATTCTAAGGTTTCGGCCAGGGACCCACAAATGAAAGCCATTATAAACTTTATGAGAGGAACGTTTCAGCATGTAACGAAAGAATAGAGATTTATGATATATTCATCTCCACATATCAACACCACTACCAGGGTTTCTGAATAAAACATTTAAATATGCACGTTAATACAAGCGTTTGCACACCCATGTCTCTTCATGTCCAATATGTTTGTATATACATGTATGCTGAACTGCAGCACGGAGCCCAGAAAAAATGTCCTTACGGGGACAATAAAGTATATCGTATTGTATGAACTTCTAAATATACATATCACACATATATACATACTGTATATATAAGCAGAGGTGGAAGAAGTACTCAGATCTTGTACTTCAGTCAAAGTAGCAGTACCAGAGAGTAGGAATACTCTGTTACAGATAAAAGTGCTGCATTCAAATTGTTACTCAAGTAAAAATACAAAAGTATTATCATCAAAATATATGTAAAGTACCAAAAGCAAAAGTAGTCATGTGGAATTCAAAAGAGCTGATGTTGCTTGTATGGCACCGCATTTCTAGAATTCATCCACTTGGATCCATCTTGTTTTTCCTTTTTTTAATAATATAAAGTTACTTAACCATTATTAACATTTGAATTGTCTTTGTTCTTAATGTATTATCTTTTAAATCTATACATACAACATCTGTCCTGGGAGAGTGATCTTCCTCTGTTTCTCTTCTTGAAGTGTTCTACTCTTTCTTCCCCGCGGGAGTTGTCCGTCTGAGCAACGTGCTGTCCTCACTGTAACCCCCTGAGACAAACTTCAAATGTGTAATATCGGGCTAAATAAATCAAATCTGATTCTTTTGTTGTTTTCCCCTAAAAACACCAGGACGAAAAAGAAGGCAAAAGAAAGAACCAAAGGAAGACAGAAATGTTATGCCCTTATTCTGGAACAGTTAGTGGATAAAAGATAAGAAGTCCTTCCAAAGCAAACAATCCACACAACCTCTGTGTTGCAGGCCATTGTTCTGCCCTGGCGTTCACAAAGAACCCTGTGTTGTGGTCCGGGCTCTCGCTGCTTCCTGTCCTGCAGCGCGGACCAGAAGGCCTCCTGTCTGCCTAACCTCATTTCTATAACAGATCAGCTCATTCATTCAATTAGCACACACACACCCTCACATGCACGTTCAGCCATCACAAATCCATGGCCCCCCAATCCAATTGTTGAAAAGTAAACTGATTTCCAAAAATCTCTGCGATCGAGCTCCCTGGTCGATGGAGACCCTTTGATCCATTCAAAGATGTCCTGCATCCTGTAAGGAGAATGAGCAAAGAAGAGGTATTATCAAATGAATAATCTGTAATGTGACAATTAGTGTTAGTGAGCAGGGCCGAGGGAGGGAGGGAGGGAGAAAAGAGAGAAGACGGTCGCCACCGATGGGGAACTTTCTCAAGAACACCCTGGCCGTGACTCAATTCAGGGGTTGCATCCTGCGGAGGCTGCATTCGTAGACCGCATACGTCACTTCCGCCGAAAGAAGCCTGTCCCAATTTAAAAAAAGACAAGGCTCCTCCGAATGCGGCCCACGGATGCCTTCTTTTCCGGGATTTTAAGTATACATCTGATGTATCCTCCGCAGTCTACCATATCCCAGGATGCAATGCGCGCTGGGGACGAGTGAGTTAAAAAAAATGAAATGGCTTCCGGTCTCCGGTGGATTTAAAAGCAGCAGCGAGCGGAGGAATCACTAATAAATGTGAGCATTGGGTTTTAACTTACTTTAAATGAACTAACGTCCCACGTCAAACCCAAGGGGCATTAAAACGTACATTTTCGTTAAATAATACGGATAAATATGTGACGCTAACTAGCTAGCTGGACGTACTGCACTGTTGTTTACACTTATTTTTTATTCAATTCAGAAGTTTACTAAAGTCATACAGAGATCTTGGCTCTGTTATAGATGAGTTATACTTTATATTACATACATAGACCAAAGTGAAAACATTTAGACGGTATAGTTTACAGTACGGTGGGATTTATAAAACGCTACCCTGACGTGTAGCTGCTGTTAGCTTTATTTATTTTTCCGACGTGTTCCAATGTTTTACTGTTTATTAAACTTTGGGATGACATTACAGCCTTTGTGTTCAGCTCATGCTGCTTTGAGGTAGGGCTACAAGAAAAGAAGCCTATTTGAAATATTTCCACCAGATTTGATCATCTTTTATTTAGGGTAAAGTTGTTTTTATTTATCCTAATCCCATAATAATAAGACAATACAAAATGGACAGCAGCCTTTAGCTTGATGTTTCTTTGTGCTGTCTAAGGGATGCACGTGTGACTGTCACTTCATCTCTTTCGTGTTTTTAAACCACAACTGTACTTCATTTTAAATGATCCTTTGGGGATTGTGTGTCTGTGTGTAATATGATTAATTCACTTGTTTCTTTGTCTCCTGTTTTTCTCTGTGATTAGGACAGTTCTGGGGAAATTGATCTGTGGGGGGAAGGACCCTTATTCTGAAAAGTACACAGCGGATCATGAGGACAGAGCTGCCGTCCACCTGGACCCCCGTGGTGCTGGAGAAAGCAGAACGGCGTTCAGGAACATGGCCCGCCCAGACCTCTGCTCACTGCCGTCCTCCAGACGTACGAGTGTGGAGCTGTGGAGATCATCTGTCACTTCAGCCTCACACACTTTTACTTCAAATTAACACATTTCATCTGTGTGCATATCACATCTCATTTTGCATATACTCGTTACATTGCTGTTAACAGTTTATTTATTTGCAATACTCTCTATATTTAATCTACGATTAAGATTACTTAATCTAAATTGTGTTTCTTTTGATTAATCTATATTTTATCTTGCACTTTTTTGTGTCTTAGTTTCAGAATTAGAGTTTTTCTGTGTCCTTTCTTTTAATAGATATTTAACGATTATAGCTTGAGTCGGTCTGATTCTCCAAACAGCTGCTTCTATACTTGCTGCACATATAATTCAAATAAACAACTCCATAAACACACTTTTGCTGATATGTGTGTTACTGCCAGTGATGTTAAATAACATGATCGATCTCCTCCGTCTCAATGATGAAAGTTATCATTATAGAAGACATGAAGCTGCAGAGAGAGGATGGATATATTCTTCCCTCTACTTTGTGATTAGATGAAAATACAAAATTAAATTAAAATAGTCATTGTTAAACACATTCTTTATTTCATTTACTGAGGTTTTAACCATTATTTACAACATAAGCAGTGGAATAATAGGATATCTCTCATTAAACTGTCTTAAGTTCAGTTTAGTTACATCAATACAGAACATAGGCCATAGAAAATGTTTAATTGTGTATTTCAGCAGAGCGACGGTGGTGCTGGACCTGGAGGTGCTGACCTGGTGTCAGTGGGACATCATCTGGGCTGGTGTAGGGGAAGAAGGAGAATATAAACTGTTATAAACCTGTTTATATCTAAGATATCTAATCTAAGATTAGAAAAGTGATATTGTTCTTGCTTTTGTTCATTTAAAAAAACATTGTTTTATTAGTACAGAAAAATGTAGGCTTATTTTAAATATGAAATAATATGATTAAATGACATCAGCCATACATAAAGTGCTTGATAACTTACTAATGTAACATTACTGGGGGCTAAAGGAAGAGCTTAATCCTATTTACCTGGCCATTGTCCTCTTTATTTCATCACCGTCGGTGATCTCCAAAAATGGTTAAAGTAAAAAAGTAAAAGTAAAGTTTCTGGATCCTTTTCAGCTGAGTTAGCTTGTAAGCTAATTTGCTAGCAGGCTAATGGAGCAGCGCAACAGAACAGCGCGTATATCACGTGACGTAAATACGAAGCGTTTGGTAGGCTGGACCGTCTCATTTCAGAGGCCGCTCGGTCCGGCCAAGCCCCCAGGAAGTGCGCTGGACTCTGAGGAAAATATTCGTTGTGGCCAAACGGCGGTACTACACTTCCGTATCAGTCGCTGGGCCCGGAAACACTTTTTCCATTGACTAACATGCGGAGAGAGACGTCTGTAAATCGTTGGATCATTTTTTTTAAATGGTATGAACACTTGTATAGCCCTTATTAAAAACATTCGGTCCTCAAGTTGTAAAATGTGCTAATAACGTTATTCTGAGAGTTATTTCCCTCTGCATTATGAACGCAGATCCAACCCACGGGACCGCGCCGCCCGGCACGTTCATGTTCAGTGTTTAGTACGACATGAGTTTTACCTTTACCCATGGATGCACAATTAGAACGGATTATATGATTGTATGAATACTTTCGTGACGTTTCGCTCTCTCAAAAGTTGGGCCATTTTGTCTTCATGCGCCAATGAGCAACTCTCATAGGAATGAATGAGGCCCCGCCTCCAACGCTGTATCCAGTTCTTATTATACATCCATGGGTCGAGCCTACCCGGTCTACGTCGGCCGCGTCCGTCGTTGACCGCGTAGGCTGGGTCCTCCAAGGATGCAGCCCCTGAATTGAGGCACGGCCCCTGTGTTGTTAAAGTGGAGCTCAGTGGATCAGCAATCAGTGACTGGCTGGCCCTCAACGTATCACTACACTCTGTAACTTCATAACGCATGTCAGCCAGTGCGACCATAGGGTTAGGGTTTGAATGAGCTTCAAACGTGAAACCAAATGAGTTAACCCAGAGCTAAGTATAATGAGAATGGTCTTTACTTCAGTTTATTGTTTATTTATGGATCTTTAAACACATATGCTGTATGCTCATTGGCTGCATACCGTAACCAAATAAAAACAACCTTTGGACCTGAAATCGTTCTTTGGGCCTTCGAAGGTCCCCATTCTAATACATTCAGAAAGACCTAATGAGCTCAATACATAATGTGTTATGCACAATGTAGCGTTTTGTCTCCCCCAGGTATCAGCGGCGATGCGCCCTCTTACCTGCAGCTTGCGCCGATACCAAAATGCCGGTTTTTACCCATAAAATGTTAAAGGTCAGCGCCCCCATGTTTTTCTAGAAAACCCCCTAATGTTGTTACAGTGTTCCCAACCCAGATCCCAGCATGTATTTGTTGAATACAGCTGATATTAAGGATGGCCCCAGGACTAGACTTGGATATGTGATCAAAGTGAAAATATACAGAATAATAAAATTGCAAAAAAGTAATCCATTCTGTTGCGAACCAACTTATATAAAACTTCATAAAAGGAAATCCTGTGTTTGGTTTTAGGAGGAAGTATGAACCGTTTTACAGCCGAGGTCTCTGAGAACTGATGTGGCATCTACTGTCATCAGTTCAATCTCGGCTCATAAATAATTCTCTTCATTAAGGGAATGTCATGAAACATTACGCTAAGAAAATAATGTGAGCTCGGTTTTGTATTCCTGTTATAAAAGGCCGGGGGATTTTAACACAGCTACAGAAGTCATGATACCAGCACTGGTCCCACTGTGGGGAATGGACAGTGTTACAGCAAAGAGTGTACATCCAGGTAACACAAAAACAAGGAGCAGCATTATCGAAGTCAAAGTAGTGAAGTACCAGCCAGTAATAACCAGGCTCGGAGTAACGGACTGCATGAAGGGATGAGAAAGGTACATGTTTTAGTGTTATTAGCAGGGGTATACTTGAAGTAAAGACGGATATATATTGATTTTAAAACTTGACTTCTTACAGCTTTTGTTGTTGGTATAGGCTACTGCCTGAATATGCTTAATGAAAGGCAGGTTTTCCTATAAATAAAATCTCTGCACAAAGGACACATATCCAACCAAATATCTTGGTTTCTTCTTTTCTAAGGTTACATAATACAATGAATGAAATACCAGCTTATTGATGTCTATTTAACCTTTTGTAATATCACGGTAATCCAAAAGCAACAGAGAAACATTGGGGTATGTTCCTCTGATATTATACTTTGATTGCATTGTAAACCATGCCGACCCTTGTGATAGCGTTGTTAGTGTGTTTCACCTGAGAAATAGACAGCCAGCAGTAACGATATTAAACTCTCTTGAAGAAGAGTGTGTGTGGTGGGTAACCAGCAACCGAGCTGCAGGGAGGAAACGCGTATAAACCTAAGGGGCAGATTGTACAGTAGGGAGGTCCTTAAAATAAAAATGTACCTCTCACGAAGGACACCCCTATTGTACAGTAGTGGGTTTTATCGCTGCAGGAGTTACGATTCGCAGCAGCAGCTTGCATTCTGGGATATTCTGGGTGAGGAGGTCTGGAAGCAGCAGGCCAGCTCTCCGCTCCTCTTTTCTTCTGAGCCTCTCTCTGTGCTCTGACAGACCGGGCTCAGATCAGATTGATGGGCCGGTTTGATTGAAGTCTCTTTGTCGCGCTGATGTCACGGCCAGTGATGGATGAGGCGTGTGCGTCGATCCAAATGCGCGCAAACTCCACTCCTGAACCCAAATGTCCCCCTCCCGAAACACACACACACACACACACACACACACACACACACACACACACACACACACACACACACACACAAATACACGGTGGTTCCCCCTCTCATGCGACCGGCTGACCAACTTCTGTCTCCCGGTCACCATAGGCGACGTGACTTAAATCCACGTGACCCGCGGAAGAGGTAAGGAAATAAGTGGCTCTGAGAAAAGGAGAAGAGGAGAGAGGAGATAGTTACGGAAAAGAAGGGACAGAAGAGAAAGTAAGAGAAACAGAGACAGAATTGATATGCGCGGAGTGTGACCTGTGTGGAGGTGACTCGCGGCTCTCTGTCTTCTCGCGGTGCTTCCCTCTGTCACTCAGGATCCTTTGGAGAGCTCAGGTTGAGCTGCTGACAGAGAGGCCTTCTGTTGACGCACACGAACACACACACACACACACACACACACACACACACACACTCACACACACCGCGGTGGAGCACATTACTCATGTGTTTCTGCTCGGGGACGCGCAGATCCCACTCTCTTTCCTCCATGTTGGAAGATTCTGACTTTTTATTTTTTATTTGATATCACTTTGCTTATTTAGAACATTTGTAGATTTGATATTCTTCTTATACTTTTACAAATATTTTATTTTCGTTTGGACAGATCTAGTCTTGTGAATAACCGGGTTTCACATCACATTGACTCTTGGAAAAAACGTTTTCATGGAATCTTTAGACTTTTGATATATTTTCTATTCAGTTCCTGCTAACTTTGCGGATAATTTTAGACTGAATTCCGCCTCCGGTCTGCATGGACAACATGAACTCGTTTGTGGAATACTCCATCTGTAACAGACCGGGGCCCGGCGCTTATTCTGCGCCTAAACCCGGATACCACCACCATCCTCTGCATCACCATCCTCTGGATCAGGGCTTCCCGGTGACCTCTGGCTCCTTCCATACGGGACCCAGCAGCTCTCCAGCTCCCGTTAACGGGACCAGAAGCGAAACATGCGCCGGAGCAGCGGGTTACACCGGGGATGGGCGTCTGTACGGGGGCTCTGGAGGTGGAGGAGAGCATCCACAGCAACACCACGAACATCAGCAGACACACAACGGCTACCACCACCATCACCTTCAGACACAAAGCGGGACTGTGTATAATAACGGGACCGGGGGCAGCACCGGGGTTTACGCGAGCCAGGCGTGCGCCACGGATTACACAAACGCGATAGGCCCCCCCAACACGGTACATTCCCAGTACTTCATGGATGAGTCAGCGGCCTCCACCTACTATCATCAATCAACCTACCCCAGCTCGGCCCCCAGCTACGGAGCCCTGGCCGGGGCCTACTGCGGGCCTCAGGGTGCTCTGGCCGGGTCTCAGTACCCGCAGCAGCTCGGCGGGGGTCTGGACGCTGCGGGCTTCCTGGGTCTTCCACACGGAGGAGGTTACGGAGAGCTGCCGGTGTCCCAGGACCGTGTGAAGGGGGAGGAGGAGGGCCAGCAGGCCGGGCAGGGGCAGACCTTCGACTGGATGAAGGTGAAGAGGAACCCCCCGAAAACAGGTAAGAAGAGGCGGATTCTGTGTGAAATGTGGTCCGCTGTGCTGCCTTCAGAGTGTTAGCAGCACTATAAAGGGCCTCGGCCTGCAGACTACATGTCTCATGTCATTTCAAAGGTTTCCCCTGAGAAGCAATGGCTGTCATTGCAAGAGCTGCAGCAAAATGACCTAAAATAAGCTTTTATAAAACATAATCATTTTTGAAACGCTGTGGCGAGGAGCGAAATAAAACCCGGCCTATTATAAATACAATGTGATGAAATGTAAAGGACAGAGTTGTGTTCATTGATTATTTTGTAACAATACGAACGAAAGAGGTTAGCTTCCTCTAACATATCATATACATGATGTTATAATGTTAATAATGTAGGCCAGACACACGCGAGTGTTCCCCTGCAGGCCTCAGGTGTGATGTGTGTGTGTTCACAGATGGCTTTTCTGATGTAAATGTTACTTTCCGGTTGTTCTTTCCTTTGTGTATTTCACTTGTCAAGTCTCAATTCGTTTCACTGCAAACAGACTGATATTTGTGACAACAGAACAAAATGTGTGTGTTACTGTCCTATCGCTGCATGTGTAATGTTGAACATCAACACAGGTCACGTTTCATTATGATTACGCATTGGTTTTACAAGTTAAACGACAATAATAACTGCTTTATGTCTTAAGTTAGGAGTTGTACATTAGATTACATTTTTAAATGATGCTAACACCAATTGTCGGCGTAATCCTTTCGAGTGACAGAGTAAAGCTTAGCGCACATAATTACATAATAAATATTAAAAAAAGATAACGTAGCCTATAACAAAAATATACTTTTCACAAGTTATTTTCTGCTTGGCCAACATTGGGTAAAAAGGTTACAATTTTCAAAATAAAATTAAACTTGGCCCCTTGTAGTTTAAAAGTAAAATAAATTAAATCTCGTTTATTTTAAAGACTTGTTCAGTCCTGTCTCCGGAAAGAGAGCAGGTCTGTGTCCTCCTCTCTCTTAATGGATATATCAGACGGGTTACTTCACCCCTGTTATCTTTGACCCCCCCCCCACACACACACACACACACACACAGAGAAACTCACAGACAGTCGGACCCCCACCCCTCTTTGTATTTGGTTCATACAGAACTTAAGCTGCATTTTTCTCTGTAATGATACTTTCACCTGATGTTCATGGTTGAACTCACTAACAGGCCTCACACTCTGGATTTATATAGCTTGATTAGCACTTCCGCTAACATTATAAATAGTATGCTATTAACCTAAAACATTAAAACAGTAGTTTAATAAAGACATATTTAATTTAAACTGGGGAGACTTTTTGTTCTTTAATAATAATAGTAGCCTAATAACAATAACATTAGTAATAATAATAATAATAATAATAATAATAATAATAATAATAATAATAATAGTAAGCCTAGTAATAATAATAATACGCATTTTATGTAAAGCATATTTTCAAATCATTAAATACACACAGAAAATGCAAATAACCAAAAACCATCAATGTAACACATTATAGAGTTAAGCAGACAGAAAGTAGATACACATCTAATGAAATCAATATTTGACAAGTGGGTAATTTAAAATGGATTATAAAGACAGTTCTCAGCCTTCATTTCCTTGTTCCAAAGTTATTCTATCAGTTGAAAAACACGTTTCTAACCGCTTTTCTCTCTACTCCTCTGTCTCTCTCTCTCTGTCTCTCCCTCTCCCCCACCCAGTCAAAGTGTCGGACTTCGGCCTCGCGGGCGTGCACAACAACGCCATGCGCACGAACTTCAGCACGCGGCAGCTGACGGAGCTGGAGAAGGAGTTTCACTTCAGCAAGTACCTGACGCGGGCGCGGCGCGTGGAGATCGCCGCCACGCTCGAGCTCAACGAGACGCAGGTGAAGATCTGGTTCCAGAACCGGCGCATGAAGCAGAAAAAGCGCGAGCGCGAGGGCGCCTCATCCACAGCGCGCTCCTCTGGTACCGACAGCGGTCTCAAGGAGCTGGAGGACACCGACAATTCCTCCACGTCCACGTCTCCAGGCGCGTCCCCGAGCTCGGAGACGTAGTTGGTGCACGCGACTTGACTTGTTCTGCAGAACTGTCACTCAGGTGTTGTGGGACAAAGATGGCCCTTTTGTTGTTCTGTTTAGTTTATTTAACACATTCTTTTTGAATTGCCACTCACATGGCAGCAACAACAATGCACATCAAGGGTGACACAAGAAAGAAGAAGAAGAATAGTGTGTAGTTTGGGGTTCGGTGCAGAAGGGTAACTGGCCCCATCCAGCTGCCAGTCCACACCTCATATATATTATTCCCGGGGACTTGACAGGACGTATTTCAGAGGTGGTCCCTGGTGTAACGAGATGATGTACTGCACTATGAAATGCATTCCATGTTAGCCCACTTGATGTACTCCAGATTTCAGGTTTAAAAACACCAGCAGCTAAACGTCTGCATTCAAAGGTTGAGATCCAGTAAAGTGCCTAGCAATGCAGAGGCTGAAGAGGCTGATCAACAGGGGCAGTGATCTCATGTACTGTCGCGGGTCGGATCTGAACCCTGAGTCTGTAACAGGGTACCAAGCCCAAATATAGGTTTCCGTTTGCTCAACTAGGTGAGCTACAGTGGCACACGTTTTCAAAGTATTTTTGATCATCTACCTGGAATATTCGTTCAGACTCTGCAAGTTCTTCCTATCCAAACCAAAAGCACGTCCGTACATGGAACCATATTTAGCATGCTGTGGTGCTGAAACCAACCTGTTGTACTTTTAGTGTTTCCCTGAGCTGGAGTCTGGGCCTTAGATTGCATCCAAATATAAGTCTGAAGGGTTGCAAGATAAAAGCTAATACTTACAGTACACTTTCTTTCTGTCGATTCTCAACATTCTCAGAACTCTAAAGATCTAAAAGAGAAACAATTGAAGAAGAACATTGGTTCAACTGAACACACAGTATGCCCACACTAAGACCACACTGTATCCTTTGGGGTGCTTAACTTTATGGTACATTTTATATTTAAAAGACGGAAGCCAAAATGTTGGCAACCACGGCCTTATGGTGCTTTGGTGCTGGATCCTTCTGACAGCATGGATCAAACAGGATTAATCAGAAACCCATGCCACATTCAGAGGTGTTGTCAGGGACCAGATTCCTGAGTTTAGAGATATTTTTGGGGAGATTGCCTCCCAAGTGGGGGAATTCGAAACTATTTTAGCTATGGATGAACACTGTGAACAGGGACTTGATGATGATGATGATGATGATGATGATGATGATGATGATGATGATGATGATGATGATGATGATGATGATGATGATGATGATGATGATGATGATGATGGGATCCACTTTATCTGTATTGGATTGACAGGGTATTGGGTTATTCAGGGTGTGCATGAATATGCTGGTATGTAGGTTGTATCTCAGTAAAAGCCTTCATGATTGATGTAATTGGAGGGAAACTCGGGGATATTGTGTTGACATGAATATTCAACGAAGAAAATATGATACCAGCCAAGCCTAACAAAAAGAGCCTTATGATCAGGAATACAGGAAGCCTCTGATGGCAACACACGTCTGTCTTATCTCTTTGTAGCTATATTTTATACTTTTGAAACCTTAAATATGTGTTTGTTATTGTTTAAGTGGCGATTGCACTATGTGACAACAGGGTACATTTTTAGACAAATTCCCCCCAAAAGAAAACATAAACTTGAATATTATTGTTTTTTCTGTTTTGACCGACAAAAAGGCTGATTTACACGATCGTGTCAAATTTGAGAAGTGTGTGTGTGAGTGTGTATGGAGGGGGGGGACATGTTTACAGATAACTACTGAAAATATGCTCAATAATGCTGACATGCTCGTCAGACACGTTTCCTTGCTCAATGGGAAATGCAGGAAATGACATGAAAACATGTTTGCCCGATCTCATGAGAATAAATTATTGGATGCAGTTGATGTGATTGATTATGAATCATGGGAGAAATGTGGGGGGGTGCTTTCCCTTCTTCTTTTGGTATTGCTGAAGGTCATGAGGCCTTAGATCTGACAAAGTAACTCGGAACACAATGTCTTACTTGTGTAATATGAAATCTCTGGGACTGTTATTTTTCATAAAGTTTTAAAATGAGAGCTGACTGACTGAGTTGTATCAGTTGTTCTGCCTTAGTGACGCCTAATCATGTTCTGATTGTCTTTTCTACTGTAAGCTACCTCATTAAAGACTCTTCTGTCACTCCATTGCACTTTTGATGATGTACTTCTTATACTGATCATTGTGTGATACTAAGGCCCAGGTCGATATCAAAAAAGTCTTCCGTCAACACGGAATCGGCACAAGTTACGTGTCCGTCCACACGAGGCCACTCGACTAGTGGATTGTCAACGGGGGGAGCCTCGCTGCGGGGAAACTCTACAGATAAATGTCTATGCACACGTAATTATTCATTATAATTTAAAATAAAAATTGAGAATGTTTTAAAAGAAAAAAAGGGGTAGGGTTACATTCTTGATTTGTAATCATCTCGCGACCCCCCCTCTGGGAACCCCTGTGGTAGAGGAGCAGTAGATGTTGCACTAACATCTGCAGCATGGTCAGTAGCGTCTGGAGCACGAACGCAACCCTGTGATCCGCCATTGTTGTTGTTGTTGGCGAAACGCATCAGCAATGACGCGGGTGACGCAGGGGCGAGCAGCAGAGGTTGGGAGAGGCGGGGCTATGAACGTTTAGGACGTACACATGGCGTTACGTTACCAGACCTTCCCACTTTGGGATGTGTCATCGTTTGAGGGCTCTGTTTCCGCGGTTCCGTTACGGCCTCGTGTGGACGTAGCGGATAACACCTGTTTCGTCTCCGTGTGGACGGGGCCTGATAAGACATGACTGAGGTTTCTTGCAATATTTCCAACATATCAAGCATTTGAAAGCCATTCTACTTTACAAACAACTCAAATCTTTGGCCTGTTCAGAGGGACCAATCCTTTTAGTGACCTATAAAGTCCCAACATGCATGCCTTCTGCTATACAAAGCATTCATTAACTCACCCAAAAGCATGGAAACGAGGAAAAACTCAGAGAAAGCATTTACTAGGAATACTATTCAGAATCAGATTATTTTATTTATCATATTGGGAATTGGCAATCTAAAGTTGTTTTGTTGCCATAGAGCTCCATGGTTCTACACTGTTACACTAGGTAACATGTTCCTTTATACTGTGAACACACCCACACACACTGTAGCCCAAAAAGTGGATTATTCCGCTGCTGAAAACACTCCTCATGTATGCACTATTGTCTTCTGTTTGTGTGATACATCTTTTCTAAGACCGACCCTGACTTCACATCAGCTAAGCTAAAGGCAGCTAAAGTTCAGCGTGATGACGTTTAGTAGTTTATTTAGTCTTGGTAGAAACCAAAGCGTTGACTCATAGCTTCAGACTTTCACCCAAAACATTTCTTCAGACCTTATTTCTGGGATCTAGACAACAACACATTCAAAACACCCCTGACATCGATATGAGGATACAGGAAGTGGTAACTCATTCCTGCACCACTCTATCAAGAGTTAGATTTCAACTCGTTATGTTCTCTCTCCAAAAATAATGAAAAGACTTGAAAGGTGACACATCACATTCACAGAAGAGTGATGGGAGTACGCTTTAACCTCCAATACATGTGCACAACTTTCCTGCAAGAGGTGGAAGTAGGCAGAAAGCGGAAGTGATGAAAGGAAAATAACCACGGTGTCGTCCTTCTCATGAATTAAAGAGACACAACATTTGACACAACACGGCCTGTGGAGAACTTCATGCATTTCAATAGCAGTGAGGCCTCTCACATCCACATGACTGCATGGCCTCTGGGTGACCCACTCAACACACACACACACACACACACACACACACACACACACACACACACACACACACACATGCAGGGCTACAGTGAGGAATGTAGCGGGGGTTTCCGGGTGTCTCTGCGACCCGTTGACCTTTGGAGAGCCTTTGGGACATCTAAACACGTAAACACACTCCTCCTCCTCCTCCTCCTCCTCCTCCTCCTCCTCCTCCTCCTCCACCTCCTCCCCATATTCATCTCCCTCTTCTGGTTCTGGAGCCTGGGTGGCAAGCTCAGTCACCACCTCATCACACACGCTGGACAGCACCCTCCCTCAGATCCCCTACACACACCAGTTGTTTTCTCATTGTGTCTTGCCTGCAGTTAGCTCTTCTCTACGTTTACTGGTATCCCAACTAGCAAGAGGAGTTCAGACGCCACTTACTATCCACCTCTCCACATAAAGGACACTGCTTCGGCACGGCACTAGACCTTGGCAATAGAAGTCATACATGAGTTGTGGAATTGGCCCATACTACCGTAAATAGGAATACTCTGCTGGAATTATATAAATCTGCTATATCCTTTCCAACATATGCTAACATGTAGTTTCTGCAATCATCTGTTTCTGTTTCTTCATGTCTTTAACACAAAAACCAAAACCAAATAAGGAGCTAAACCTACTTAGCACTAAAAAGGACCATGACAGTTAACTCTAATCTGTTCATTGATGATCTCAAGTAAAAAAATAGAAGTTATGCTATATAAAAGAAAATGTTCTTCCCAATGGAAACGCTGTACTCTGAGATTTGTAAAAACACTACCAAGGAATGCAAAGCTGAACAAGGCCGATTTCTTCTAGAGAGCACCAATTCTGCAAACACCTACACCTACAAAAAGAGTGAACCTGAACAATAGAACACTTTCATGATCAAGAGAAAAAGGAAAATAGCAATAACTATTGGACATGTTCAAACAAACAAACAAACAAATGTCATTTGTACACAACTCATTTGTGTTCGGGCGGCAGACAGCCTATCCATTTTTAAGAGTACGCTTAAGACCTTCCTTTTTGATGAAGCTTATAGTTGATAAAATAATCTAATAAGAGTGCATTGACGTAGACACGTTGTGCCTCTTCACTTATACATCTCAGTTCTTACTCTTCTCCCTCACTGATGGTATGTCATTTGGTTGTGTGTAGACAGTGTGTAGACGGTGTGTAGATGGTGTGTAGACGGTGGAAGCAGGGAGAGGCATACTGTATACATGCCTTGATCCCTGCCGAGTCGACGCACAACTGCTGATTGGTGTTAACAAACTTGTTTTCATTAGTCCGTTTATTGAACATGTCAGAAACAAAAAACATACAACTATAATATATATATATATATATATATATATATATATATATATATATATTCTCTTTTTTTCTTTTTCTTTTCTTCACTCAAATTAATAATTATAACAAAGTACAACAAACAAATAATAACAACAAAACAAAACAACAATAATTCTAAAATAGTCTCTGTCATGTTCAACAGGGGCAAGAAGAAGCTTAAAAAAACTTTTCTGGTCCTCCCCCCTCTAACATATATTTTTCTTATAAATAAAATATTAGGTCATCGTCATCAGCGACATGTTTGTCTTGTTCATTTGTTTGCTTTTTGTTTTTTTACAAAATAAAATTACTTTTACAATTACAAGAAATAACAACAAATGGGATTTTACAGGTCCTGTTCATAACCATTCATGATTTGGCTCCTAAATA
The DNA here is from genome assembly GCA_036324585.1 of Champsocephalus esox. Lineage (NCBI taxonomy): Eukaryota > Metazoa > Chordata > Actinopteri > Perciformes > Channichthyidae > Champsocephalus > Champsocephalus esox. The sequence continues at coordinate 6,157,471 of CM070491.1, forward strand.
ATACTTTCAGTTTAGATAGACTTGTACAATATTTCAGTGCATCATTACAGTTATTCCACAGACTAACACCTTTTTGATGAGATGCAATGACGTTTGGCATTTGTTCGTACGGGTGGTTTTTTGAAAATGCAGTTTCCTCTCAACATGTGCATGCTTTCTCTCCGTGTGAAAAGTCCCTGGACATTATGAGGTAATGGTTGATTTGCGGCTTTGAACATCATTTGAATAGTTTTATAGTCAACCAGGTCTTGTAGTTTTAGTGTTTTTAGTTTGATGAATAATGTATTTGTTGGTTCTCTGTACGTAGTTTTATGTATAACTCGTATGGCTCTTTTTTGCAGGATGAAGATAGGATGTGTATTTGTTTTATATGTGTTCCCCCAAACTTCCACACAATACATCATGTATGGAAGTATGAAGGAGCAGTACAGCATAAACAAAGAAGCTTGATTATTTAGGTATTTGGCTTTATTCAGAATTGCTATTGATTTGGATATTTTGGCTTTGATATAGCTTATAAGTTATAGCTTAACTTAATTTATTATTAAGTTATAGCTTAACTTAATTTATTGTCTATGATTACTCCAAGGAATTTTATTTCCGATACTCTTTCTAATTGGACGCCATCTATAGTGAGTTTCTTCTCTGTATTGGTCGATCGATTCCCAAATATTATGAGTTTGGTTTTGCTTGCGTTCAATGTTAATTTATTTTGGTCAAACCAGATCTTCATCCTGCTCAGTTCCTTCTCCATTGTGACCAATAGCTGTTCTAAATCGTCCCCACAGCAGAGTAGACTTGTGTCGTCTGCAAAAAGAATGGTTTTAATAGTTTTTGATACTTCACATATATTTTAAGATACAGAATAAATAGTAATGGCCCCAAGACTGAGCCCTGAGGCACTCCACATGTAACCTGCAGTAGTAGCTTTGTAGTTCAACTCAGTCATTTAGTCTTGTATAGTAGATGTGTTCCAGTATTTTAGAAAACTGTGAGAGCAATGAAATTGGTCTATAGTTTGACAGTACATGATTATCTCCAGATGTATGTATTGGTATGACTTTAGCAGTTTTCATTTTATTTGGAAATACACCGGTTTGTATTGACTGATTACAGATGTGAGTTAGTGGTTTGGCTATACATTCAATAATGTTTTAAACTGTATACATGTCAATATCATGACAGTCTGTAGACCTTTTACTCTTACATTTTTTAACTATGTCAATAATTTCATTTTCATCAGTCCCTCTTAAGAATATAGTTTCCTTCACATATATATATATTTACTTTCAACACCATTACTACAACCAGTATTTGGAATTACCCCAGCTAGACAAGGACCAACATTGACAAAGTACTTATTGAAATCTTCGGCAACTGAGGTCATGTCATAAATTACTGCATCGTTTTTTGCCAGAAAACGGTTTGGGTATTGTGCCTTTCCATTTCCTTTTTTAATAATGGTATTTAATACATTCCATGTGTTTTTAATGTTAATTTTGTTATCCTCCAATAATTTGTTGTAATGATCCATTTTGCTACATCGTATTATCTTTGTTCGTTTGTTTTTGTATGTCTTGTATTTTTGTTCAGCCTCTACTGATCAATTCTTTAAGAAGTCTTTATATAATTTATTTTTCGCTTTACATGCATTTAATATTCCTTTAGTGATCCATGGTTTTTCAGCATATTTTTGTTTCACTATTTTCTTTACACAAGGACAATGTTTTTCATACAGCCCTGATAGAATATGTAGAAATGATTCATAGGCTTCATTTGCATCTGGTACACACTTTGTTCCAGTCTTGTTTAGATCATTCTTCATTAAAAGAATGAACAGACTCTGGTGTTTTGTGTCTTGTAATTGTGACTCTTCTGGTGTCGTTTTTGATCCTAGTACAGTTATGTATTGTTGCAAAGACTGGCAGGTGATCAGTATCATTGATTAATATTCCACGTATTACTTTCCTATCCATAACATGTGTGAATATGTTGTCAATGAGTGTAGCACTGTGTGATGTTATTCTGGTTGGTCGTGTGATTGTAGGATATAAACTGTTGCTATACATAGAATTAATACATTCTGTCGTTGCATTGTGTTCTTGTGGGTTCAGCAAATCAATGTTAAAATCTCCACATACAAAGAGCATTTTCTTGATGCTTGTGTAGTTATAAAGTTCAGCTAGCTTTTTCTCAAATGTGTCAATACATGATTCTGGTTTTCTATACACGCAGCTTATCAGAAGGTTTTTAGATGTTTTCATTTTAATTTCTACTGTTATGCATTCCATAATGTTGTCTGCAGCGAAAGATATATTACTGACAGATCTACTTTTGTAACTTTTGTTAATATAAAGTGCAGTCCCCCCACCTTTAGAATGTGTCCTGGCTATTAATAAAAAACATGTATCCCTCGATTTCAACCATGTCAGCTTGCCCCTCACTAAGCCAGGTCTCTGATATTGCTAGGGCTGTAACTTGTTTCTCAAATGGCCTTAAACAGTGTTTGATCTTTGATACATTTGAAATGAGGCTTCTGCTATTAAAATGTAATATTGATATTGATCCATCCATCTTTCCATTTCTTTTGAGTTGATCTTCTGTGTAGTATTCACATTGGTTATGGATGTTATTGTAGAAATTATTTTCAGGGTCAATATCCTTTTCAAAGTCTTGTGATTTATGTTCCGTGTGTTTGAAACATTTCAAGTCCAGTTTTTCATATTCAGCAGGTGAGTGGTTTCTGTCCAAGCTTATCATGGGTGTTCTAAGTGTGTTCATTTCAGTGTGTAGCTATTCAGTTACCTTATGTTGATTTTGATGTTTCATTCCTCAAACTGACTCAGCTCGGTGATTTCCCGGATAATGAGCACTTTCGCCATCTCTGCTGTTGATCCATTTAGTTTGATAATATTTTTACAATTTGTCGACCATGTTGCTTGAATCTTGTTTTGTTTCCTTAGTATACGTGCTCTCCTTGCGATGTCCGCGTTCTTCTTCGTAAGGTGTTTGTTAATGTAAACATTGGTCCCTTTTAGTTTCCTTCCTTTTCTGAGGAGTGCATATTTCTTGTTCCTGTTGATGAATCGGATTATTATTGCTGGTGTGGCTGTTATGTTCTTGCTCCGCAGGGTATGACAGGCCTCAATATCTCTGCTGTCAACAGATATGCCCTTGCTGTCCAAAAATCAAAGCACCTGTTGCTCCAGCGACTCACGGTCCACCTCCGGAGCGTCGGCTCCCCCTCTCCCGGCAGCGGTGTCCTCTGAGGCCGCTGCCGCCCTGGCATAGCTCCGATGTTTGGTCTTCAGGCCGCTGATAATCAGATCGTTCATCCTGGTGCATTGTTCGAGGTCGGCCACTCGATTCTCCAGAAAAGTGATCTTTTTGTCCTTTTCAATGTTTTGTATTTTCAGAGATTGTATTTCTCCCATCAGCTCCATGATTTTATTTTGCTGGGCCACGACTGTTTTGATTTCAGCTGACAAGAAGTTAAGAGCTTTCTTAATCTCCTCCACCTCGTCAGGGAGGTTTGCACTTTTCTTGGGTGCCATTTCTCCTGCGAGACTCACTTGTTGTAGGGCCTTACAATGTTTGTAGTGACAGACCCAGAGCACATGTAGAGCTGCGTGTCTCCGTCAGACTCGTCCCACTATACTCAATATTTCTGGTTCATGAAGTCATAGCTAAGAGTTACTGTACTACCTAAGTCTTGAAAAGCTTTAAGTGACAGGATCACGGCTAGGAAACGACACACTTAAAGGTCCCCTATTCTACTGTTTTTCATCAATATATCACAGGTCTCAGATATATACAGATCCTGTCTCTGATTGGCTGAAACACCAAACAGATCATCATTTTTAGGAGTAATGCGCTCAAGGTATAGATGTGGCGCATACATCTTAGTTCCTACTCTTTTCCCTCACCCTATCCTAAGGGAGTGCATGTACGTAGACACGTTAGTTTTGCTGCTATAGGCTTAGACTGTTGGGGGACACCTTACTTCTTCCTTCTGTCTGTTTGTACCTGTGTACTCTCATGTTCCAAGTAACCCAGCTTCCCCCAAATCTCTTTTTGGTGTCTATCTACGCAAGGATCCTGAGTCGTGGCTGATCCTGTTGCTGCGGTTGTGTGTCCTGGATCCTCTATCCTGAGTACTGGATTTGAGTCCTGGACTTCGAGTCGTGGCTGAACTTGTCTCTGCGGTCCTGCCTGACTCTCACCATACTACTTCCCTGATGGCTCCCACAAGATTGTCTTGTCATCTTCTTATTATAGACACATGCATTTCCAAACATTTGGACTACTAATTTCTTGCATTTAAATAACTGTTTTGATGCGTTCCAGTCAGGCTTTCATCCAAACCACAGCACTGAGACTGCTCTTGTCAAGATATTTTATGACATCCACTTAAACACAGACAGTGGCAGAACTTCAGTGTTAGTATTATTAGATCTCAGTGCTGCGTTTGACACTGTTGACCACAGCATATTACTAGACCGACTGGAAAACTGGGTGGGACTTTCGGAAACAGTTCTAAATTGGTTTGAATCCTACTTAAAGGACAGAAACAACTTTGTTTCTATAGGTAAATACACATCTGAGTTGACAAATACGACATGTGGGGTTCCTCAAGGCTCCATCTTGGGGCCTCTTCTCTTTAACATCTACATGCTACCACTGGCTCAGATAATGAAAAACAACCAAATAAGTTACCATACTGTAGCTATGCAGATGACACACACATTTACTTAAGAATTTCACCAGGAGACTATGCTCCAATTCAAACACTGAGTCAGTGCATTGAACAAATCAATGACTGGATTTCATTTCATTTCAAACCTTTATTTAACCAGATTGGTCCCATTGAGATCATCTCTTTTTCAAGGGAGACCTGCAGCATATAGGTTCCACATGAAACATAAAACAATAAAGGACATTATAGATTATATTTACAGGATACATAGTTATAGACAAGTGCCCATTGTATCGGCAAGCATTTCATTTACCCTAGCTTTAAAAACACGCAGAGGAATGAGATTGCTCAGTTTCAATTATTGCTGAAGATTGTTCCAAGCAAGTGGATGTGTCAGAACTTTCTCCAATTAAACAAAGATAAAACTGAGGTAATGGTTTTTGGAGCCGAGGCAGAACGTATAAAAGTTAGCGCTGAGCTTCAGTCTGCAATGTTCAAAACAATAGATAAAGCCAGAAATCTAGGTGTAGTCATGGACTCTGACCTGAGTTTAAACAGTCACATTAAAACAAAAATCAGCCTACTATCACCTAAAGAACATATCTGGGATTAAAAGACTAATGTCACAGCAGGATTTGGAAAAACTTGTCCATGCTTTTATCTTCAGTAGACTCGACTACTGCAATGGTGTCTTCACAGGTCTCACTAAAAAATCTATTAGGAAGCTGCGGCTGATTCAGAACGCCGCTGCTCGAGTCCTCACTAACACTAAGAAAGTGGATCACATCACTCCTGTTCTGAAGTCTGGCTTCCTGTGTGTCAAAGAATAGATTTCAAAATACTGCTGCTGGTTTTTAAAGCACTGAATGGTTTAGGCCCAAAATACATTTCTGACCTCCTGCTAAATTATGAACCATCCAGATCTCTCAGGTCTTCAGGGACTGGTCAGCTTTCTGTCCCCAGAGTCAGAACTAAACATGGAGAAGCAGTGTTCAGTTATTATGCTCCAAATATCTGGAACAAGCTCCCAGAAACCTGCAGGTCCGCTGCAACTCTGACTACTTTTAAATCCAGCAAGAAGACTTTTCTTGTTGTCGCTGCTTTTAATTGAACTATTCATATCTTAGACGGATACAAGCGGCCGAGATGGGTTTTCTCCGCCGGGTGGCTGGTGTCTCCCTTAGGGATAAGGTGAGAAGTTCGGTCATCAGGGAGGGACTCGGAGTTGAGCCGCTCCTCCTTCGCGTCGAAAGGAGCCAGTTGAGGTGGTTCGGGCACCTAGTTAGGATGCCACCTGGGCGCCTCCCTAGGGAGGTGTTCCAGGCATGTCCAGCTGGGAAGAGACCAAGGGGTAGACCTAGGACCAGGTGGAGGGATTAGATCTCTTCTCTGGCCTGAGAGCGCCTTGGGACCCCCCAGTCAGAGCTGGTTGATGTCGCCAGGGAAAAGAAAGTGTGGGGCTCTCTGCTGGAACTGCTACCCCCGCGACCCCACCACGATTAAGCGGGAGAAGATGGATGGATGGATGGATGGATATCTTAGACTGCACTGTAACTTTTATCCATGTATTTTTTATTTTAATGTTTCTTTTATTAGCTTTTCTTTTTAATGACTGATTTTAAATGCCAGTTTTTGTAAAGCACTTTGAATTGCCTTGTGTTGAAAAGTGCTATATAAATACACTTAAAAATGTATTATCTCTTCAATTTACACACGGCATCTATTGCACGTCTGTCCGTCCTGGGAGAGAGATCCCTCCTCTGTTGCTCTCCCTGAGGTTTCTCCCATGTTCCCTTTAAACTGTGGGTTTTCTCTGGAAGTTTTTCCTTGTACGATGTGAGGGTCTAAGGACAGAGGGTGTCATATTGTCATACTGATATTCTGTACAAACTGTGAAGTCCACTGAGACAAATGTAACATTTGTGATATTGGGCTAGATAAATAAACATTGATTGATTGATTGATAGCACAGACTCCTCGTGGAGGAGTGAGAGACACATTTCCTGCTACAATGAAGCACATATGATATTACATGATAACAAAACATCTACTTGGAGTAAATAGTGTAGGCGCCATAACATCAGCAAGACCTGTCAGTGCATGTCCCAAACTGAGGGACAAGCAGAACCCCAGAACACAGTCAATGTTTTTCATGACAGATAGTGTAATCTAAAGTCCACTCTCACTTCAGGTTTCACCAACCCTACAACCAGCTCACTCTGCTGGTCATGTGGTTTTTTCTGCCTTTTGTAATTCTGCCTTTACCGAAAACAAAAATCCATTGGCCCTTTCTATATTTCGTCTAGAGTAGCCAGCACCAAAAGTAAAATCAGTCTCTGATAAAACAGGAAGGCAGAACAAGTGGAGATTCTTTCAGAGTGACCTCATACGGTCTGACCCCAGACTCCTGTTTTCCTTTCCATAACTCATATCAAGTGCAGCAGGGCTGTCTGCCCGTGTGTGCATGTGTGTGTTCATGTGTGCACAATGAGCAGCAGAAGATAAAGTGGCATGGCTGCAGTTCAAGTGTGCAGTCTCAATCTAATAGATGAGCACACACACACACACACACACACACACACACACACACACACACACATACACACACACACACACACACACACACACACACACACACGCACACACATCCAAACACACACACACACACACACGTGCACACACACACGCGCACGCACACACACATACACACGCACACACACACACACACACACACACACACACACACACACACCAAGACCATTCAATCTTAAATGTCCATGTCTACATTGAGGCATTTCTATTCCATTACAATAACAGTGTGCTTTTACAGGTGCTCAAAGCACTTTACAATTACATGTTACACATATTAGACATGTAAATGTCATTACTGTGTCATTACTGTGTGTCATTAAATGATTATCTTAAACAGCAAAGACTTTCATTTTAGATCCAAAATCAAAGTATACTGTGTGTGTTCGTGTGTGTGTGTGTGTGTGTGTGTGTGTGTGTGTGTGTGTGTGTGTGTGTGTGTGTGTGTGTGTGTGTGAATGAGAGGCCGTCTAGCTCACAACTCATACTTGGTCTCAGGGACAATTTGCAGCCCCAGGCGAGATTTTAGCTGGCGCGAAATATATTTTACTGAAATATGACTAAAGTGAACTATCTAAACACTCAGAGTTCTTTACCTCACTGAGCTGTAGTTATCAGCCTCAGTCTGACTGGAGAGGACTCTCCCTCCACATTATTGTAGAAACATCTTTTTCTTATATCCGTTAGAGCAGCTAGCACCAGATGCTAATAACAACAGCGCCGGTATTGGTGCACCCTCCCTCGCTCACTCGCACTTTGGCTGTGAGCTGCGGGCACCAGATAAGCCAACATCCCCCACTTTCATCACTTACAGCGCCCATCGTACAGGGGAAATGAAAAGTGTAACCGGGGTGAAAGGGGTGTTACATTTACTTCATTATGAATGGAGGCCGAAAATTAGGATGAGCGCCAACGGCCTCCACAGATCTGGCACCCTAGGCGAACATCTATAACGCCAGTGTATGGGCATAGATATGTCTCATAATTATTTGTGTGAACAGAAAAATAATTTGTGTGTAAATATGTGATTTTTAAATGTAAAACACCATCTACAAATGCATTTAAAAGATTTGCAAACTCACAAATAAATTTGCAAATGTGAAACGGATCTGCAAATATGCTAAATATTTTCACAAATAAAAAAAAGATCTGTGAATATCTCTTTAATATTTATAAATTTCGATCAAGCATTTGTGAATTAATTTTGTATTTGTCGATCAAAAATGCGCTTGCGGATCTCACATTTCTGCTTGTGGATCGTCTTTTTACACACATGGAATTTTGAGACATACTTTCTGCCGGTCTCGGATAAAATCTACTCGTGTCACTCGGTTATTTTCGGAAACCACATGATGGCATGCTGATGACGACATTTCCGCATGGTTTCAAAGTAAGAGCATGATGGTTTTGTATTATAATGAACAGCGGAACGTTAGATGCATTCTTTATCCAACAAGTCCTCCAACTCATACGACCAAATGGACCGATTGTTCAGGCCCTTATTACGACCAAATATGCCTTCAAGCGCTTAATACGTCCTATAATTACCCTCTAGTGCTCCCGTTTAATGCAAACGTTACAGATGGTCGTTTATTCACAAATAACCCTCTCTGTAAAATCCTAAATTGTAGGATAGTTTGGCCATTAAAATGCTTTTTGATTAGATTTCTAGCGAGAAGTCTATATTGTACTTTGAGAATCCACCTCCAGTCGATATGTGGATCTATAGTTTGATAGATATTACGAAGATTATTTTACCAACATAACGGCATTGTAATACACGATTGGCTGCATTAAATATTACATATCTGCCGTAGATATTTATTTATAGAGCCCTGATCAGAAGACCTTTTGACAAACTGGAAGAAATGCCGCCAAAACTGAATACGTGACGTGGATCATAAATATATTAGCAATGAAACAACATCTTCCATTTATTTTCACACAATACGTCTGCTTACAGTATCAACACTAATTTGGCTGACTTTTATATTTGATCCAATTAGTAGATAGTCTGTATTTACACCATAAAGGTGCACAGCTGATAGAAAGGGATTTTTTTGTAGATATTATTTTCTGAACTACCTTTCCAACTCCTCATGCAGTTGACTGTTACAGGTCTATACAGGTTCATGGTACAAAGCATAAGCTTGAAATCGAAACTGTATTTTCCTTTACCGTTCTGTTTTAATTTCACAATAAAGTTAATAGTCATATTATGTTTGATATTATTATGTTTTATTAACGACACCACTGGTTTTTAGCCTGTTAAGCCCCAAGCCTGTTTTTCAGGTCTCAGGCTCGAAAAGGACATTCCCAGAACAAATGACCATATCTTCCCTTCTAAAAGGGTTAAATGAATAATCTTTTTTCTCGAAGAAAGGTTACACCTGTGAGTTGGATGTAGAAGTGTCATAGAATGTTTTTATTTTAAAGTAAATTCAGATTGAACACAGTAAAAAAATTTAAATTATTGTGTCCGTCGAAAAAAAAATTACTTATAGTGAAAACCACCCTTGAATGATGGGTTAGTAGACTAAAATTGAGCTGTTTATCCATTTTAGCTCACTCAGGCACACAACTCATTATTTACAAGACCTTTTAGCACGTTTGAATTTGTGCCAAGTTATTGAAAGTGAAAGCAACTATAGGCCCTCAAAAATGCACAATTTCTCAAACTTTATATTTTTCTCCAGAGTGAGGGTGCTGATGCGATGGTACTGTGATTTAGAAGTATTCACTGACCACTGGAGAGGTATGCTGCTGTCGTACCACCGGCATATTGCGCCAGCTGCCACTGGAAAGTGTGAATATATTGTTTGACTGTCTCAGCAGTAAAAGCCCCATGCAGCATAATAGAAGCAGATCTTGTTTTAGTTTAAATTGAGAATTGTTGGCAATATAGGGCAGTAAGTAATGGATTGTATGGTGCGAAGTTATTTAACCCTAGCCTAGCCACCAAAGCCAGTGTGAATAATTAATACTAAGATTTTAAGCCAACAAACTTTATGGTATACTTGTATTATTTTTTTAAATGTAACTGTTGTCATTCTACTGCAGCCTCTGACATATGCAGCTTTATGCTGCTATTGGTTCATGGTAGGGGTCGAGCATATTGTCGGGGCCTTAATCCAGCGCCAATGATGTGGAAACACAAAAAACTGGCCTGCATTCGGGCCCCGGCTCCGAACCAGACCAGAAACCCCGTTGGTGGAAAAGTTGTTTCTGTCTCTCAGTCTGGAAGGGGGAAGATGCCACTGGCCACTTGACACCCCTGTTTTGGTTTGGCGTCACTGCTGGTATGACCCCATTGCATAATGGGTTTTCAGTAAATCTGATAATGAGAGATGACTTGGAATCAAAATGATTCTTTACCCTTTTCATTTAAGATTACATACAGTGCTTACCCTCCTACAAGAAGAGGAAAGACAAAAGGTCACAAAACAAAAGTTGGTTTCAGAGGAAAACTAGATGTTTTTTTGTTGTTGTTATCAACAGGCTGTCACGTTGAGGTCAGAGGGAGAGCAGGGAGCAGGAGGTTATCAGGACACATTCCTGTCCAGGGCTGAGAAAGACCAGGAGAGGAGAAGCGTTTCAGCTCCTGATGCATTTACTTTCATCAGTATCAACGAAAAACAAAAAAGGCAAAAATAAAAGATCATTTAAATGTAAAATGTAACAAATTGTCCTTTCTGGTGGGTGGGTGTGTACATGGCAGGCAGGCCTGAACACCTACCTCTGTTTGCCTTAGCTAATGCTGTGAACTCCACGACCTTGTGTCCTCAACCTATACACACACACACACACACACACACACACACACACACACACACACACACACACACACACACACACACAAACACTCAGTCAACAGGGTCTGCATGTTGTGTTAGTCTGAGATAAACAAGGGGGGAACCGGACAACAGCCAAAGTGCACCAGCTATCCTAAACTGGTGCTGCGAAATAAAGGACTCATCCATCACACAGTGTCCACAAACACACACACACACACACACACACACACACACACACACGCCAAACTATATTTAATGAACAAACATGTTTGACGTGAAATCAATCAGTAATTGGGTAATAATAACTATCTAAGTCATCTGTTGACCAAGAACCTAAGCAAGCAGAACCGAGGTCACACACACACACACGCGCACACACACACACGCACACACACACACACCACACACACACACACCACACACACACACACTTTCTTGGCTGGTCTGAATCTGGGTTTAGGGTTAGGGTTAGGGTTTACTTTGACCGTTAAAACCTGAAGCCCCTGTCAAACAATTCATGCTTTCCTCTCTGATTATTAAACCAAAGACTCCTAAATCTCAACATTTAAATGAATGAGTTTCAATTTCTAGAGACGTCCAGGGTTATGTTGGCGCCAACTTCTTCTATCCAGAAACATGATCTTTTCTAGCATTTGGACTACCTATGTTGTAAATGTATTATATTTTGTATTTAAACATCACATCTATAGAACGTCTGTCCGTCCTGGGAGAGGGATCCTTCCACTGTCACTCTCTCCGAGGTTTCTTCAATTTTCCCCATTCACTGGGGGGTTTCTTTGGGAGTTTGTCCTTGTTCGACGTGAGGGTCTGAGGACCGAGGGTGTTCGTTTTTCATATTCTGTACAAACTTTAAAGCCCCCTGAGAGAAATATAAATTCTCTTTTTGTACATTTGTGATATTGGGCTATATACAATACACTTTGATTGATTGATTGATTGATTCTAGTAGCCTTCAGTGGAACTGCATTTTGTACTACTTGGTAAAACACTGCATCATGGCAGGTACTGTTAGATCGATGGAGACTTCAGTTCACACATGGCACCAAAATGTTTGTCAGATGTACTGCAAGAGACCATTCGCTGGCAAATTGTTGAGTTTTGTCGGCTTCATCAGTCAGCTTTAGTTGAGCTGGTCGGTGGAGTTTCTGTTGTGGTGACTGACGTAAAGTCTTAAAAACGAAAATGGAAGATTTCTATGAATCCTGATTGTCACTCATGTACAATGCGTTACATTTAGTCTTTCCATTAACCCAATAGACTGACATAGTATAATAGGAGCACGGGCGACTACTATAAGATGCTACAGCAGCTGGTTGAAGTGTGGGGGCCTGGTGCCTTGTTCAAGGGCAGCTCGGCAGCGCACGGGAAGCAAACTTGTACCTCCCAAAGTACTAGTCCACACTCTTAAATTGCTATGTTTTGGAACTTGAACCGGCGACCCTTCCCAAGCCAAGTCCCTCGAGGCTGCTCTGCTGTTTCCCAGTCTCGTTGCAGTTTACTGATCTTCATGATGTTCTCTGGTGTCACATGCTCACAAAGAAATCAAGCATAACCAACTAAAACTGCAACTTTTCATTATGTGGTACAAATTAATGAACAAACATAACTCTGACAATTCTGCATCTCATATTTTACGTCCAATGCCAACATTAGAAAGGAAAGTAGGTGGAGGTGGGGGTGATGGATGGTCATCAAGCACGTCTGACTTTTAATGCAGTAGAATACATTTCACAAAAAGCTTAGCTGGAACTCAAACTGATCTGCAGGTTATTTGCTTTTAGACACACTTAGGTTACACAATAATAGGGGCGTGGCCACTTTGAGTGACAGTTGGGTGCTGTCTCGGCTTGCTTGGCTTAATCACGTTTCTGTTGGTCTCTGGTCTGTTCTGTTTCCTGACGACACAACGGTGAAGTCATGACCACAGGTTACCATCGATCAGCAACAGTCTGACCACACATACACCTCAGTGACCCGCCTTTGGGAAATACATGCCATTATTGGACCTGAGGTTGCCAGGTGAGAATACTTTATCCTCCTTTTATGACTCCATCGCAGCCATGACGGAGATGTTGCCCTGTCCCCGTTTCAACATTGTTGTTGGGTGAGTTCAATTGACACATGACTGGGGCCTTTTGTCAAATTGGAAGTATACTAGTCGTTGCCAGGTCAGTTTTAATGTCTGTAGTTTGTAAGGTCCCCAGTTTGTGACTCACCTATCAGCTCCTCCTTTTGTCTTCTTACCCTGTCAGCTCCGACATTAACGCCACCACTTTTGACGAACACTGCAGAGTTGACTTCCCGTTTGTCTCCCACAAGCTGAGAGGTCATTGGTTAATCACCAGGTTCGCAGTGGTCCATCCTCCTTTTATGGCTCCCTGTTAATAGTGACTGAGCTCTGTCGTCAGTTTGTTTATCTTTGTACTGTTCTTACTGACTTACGTCACTGTTTCTTAAAGTATGCTTCAAGGGCATTGGCAGGGTCACAGTCGTTGATCAGCCCGGTCTATGTGTTCTAACTCAAGAGCAGGAACACAGGGATCAAGGTCCAATATGTGTCCGCTACTGGCAGTGGTGCCAGGTAAGTAAGTAGATTTACTCAAGTACTATACTTAAGTAACATTTTGAGATACATGTACTTTACTTGAGTATTTCCATTACTATTTTATGTTACTTTGTACTTCTACCCAACTACAATTCAGAGGTAAAAGGTGTACTTTCACATGAGAGACAGAGACAGACAGAGGTTGGTGGTCAAACATCTGCCCTATTACTCAATTTTTCTCTTTTTGCTGTTTGTTCAAACTGCTGTTTTCCTTAGTTCTTTAACTGCCGTGCCCACTCTATCAGTGTCTCCAATAAAACATATGAAATCCCACAACAATATTGCTTCCAAACCCTGACAAATATAAATTGTACATGTATTAAAATTGGAATGTTTATTGTAAAAACAGCTCTAAACATGTGACTTTTCTCAGCCCGCTTTTCCTCTTTCACCGTTTAACCTGACACCACGACCCTCCATCTGTGTGTGTGTGTGTGTGTGTGTGTGTGTCTACAGAGGTAGTGTAGCTCTTGAGAATCCGGTTTCGTTGACCTCTGTTGACCTTTGTTGGGTTCACAGTGAGGTTGGCCCAAGAGATTTTTGACATTTCCTTCTATAACACCTGACCCAGCACACATAGCCAGGAGTGTGTGTGTGTGTGTGTGTGTGTGTGTGTGGGGGGGGGGTCGGTGTTAGGCAGTTTATCATTATGTTACCTTGTGCTGACAGCAGAGACAGTTTTACATGTATGACTCCACAGAGCTAACATTATGACATAATAACAAATAGACATACTCTAACTCAGCTATTAATCTGCCAACACACAACACCTTTTATTAACCCTTGAAGGTGCAATGTGATATGCCCAGAATTGTTGTAATTGTACTGATGTAAGGATAGGTTAAGATGAAGTAGGAACATGGATGTATAAAGGGAACTGTGCCGCGTTGGTAAATAACTCTGAATTCAGCTTTTAATGCATTTTATACATTTTAGACCCTTATTATTTGAAAGTGTTTGTGCTGGGTAGTTGATTTAATTCTAAAAAAGTATCCACTGATTTACAGATGTCTTTTTCCAAATGTAAGTCAATGGGAAAAGGTATTTTTGGGCCCATTGACATCACGGAATGACACATACGTTGTAATACCACTGTTTGGCCATCAACATCCGGCACACTTCCTGGGGGCTTTGGTCGGAAGGGAATGAATGGATGCAAGGGACAGCGTTGGTGGCTCATGAAAACAAGCGAGTCTTGATGTGTTTACCGGATATAACTTAGCAGGTAATTGGAGGGGGATTGAGACGTGGCCCTGCTCAAGCTTTAGGTTCAATAATAAACCTAATGTGTAAGGTGTAGATGTACCCTGGTGCATCTGTCAAGGGAAACACGAAGAGGATTATAAAAGGACTGTCCTTTGTAATATAAGCCAGTGTGAACAAGACAATTATTTCAGCTTTTCACAACTCTACAACATTTAAACATATTCTATTGAGAACAATATTTCAGAATGCTTTAGTCTGGGTTGTGCAGAGTCAATTTGGGGACAGTTGCAGATCATCTGTGAAATGTACCTTTCTGTGCGGTACACCTTGAAATCCAAACTGCTTCAGAACATTCAGAACAGTCAAAGCATTCCCATGGTTCCAGATTCTGTACCATAGCTAGCAGGCTAATGTGAGGGAAAGAAAGATGCACGCACACACACACACACACGCACACACACACACACACACACACACACACACACGTTTTTGTGTGCAGGGGTCAGAGTGTTAGAGGTTGCTGGGAGGACAGGCCGAGGTGACGCCATATCTTGTCTGCAGCCCGGCATGGTGGGAAAGATGAGAACAGAGAGAGAGGTCAGCTTGTCATCACCATCATGTGGGTGATCTGGGACCCGAGATGGAGAGGGGTGGGGGTGTCAGGGAAGGAGGTGTCAGGATAGAGAAAGTCATAAGATTAGGAGAAAGAGGTGGAGGCAACCATTTTTTACAACAAACAGTATTTGTCTCGTAATTTAATAATAACATTTGTTTTTGTAATGATGTGTTTAGATTATTTGAAGGACCACAAACACCATATATATACTCGGAGTGCATTCGCTCAAGCACTCCGTGTGTGGAATGGACGATAGAAATGTCATGTATTGAGCCTCGCAATCCCTTCTTCCCCTGTCACAGGTACTAAAGCCCTCCTTGCACGCCCTCAAAGACGCTCCTGCATTTGTGGGAAAACTGACCATTAAACTAACCATTATTAAATATGGCAGTCTGACTTACCGACCAATGAAACTCGATCAGATTAGGACAATCAGGTCTATCCTCATGGACGACTCTGAGACCTGGACCCTCAGTGCTCGACTCCATCATCGTCTCAATGGGTGCTATACCAACGTCTTTCACAAGGTTCCAAAATCTATCCTGTAAGAATCACCCACCATTACAGAAGATATACGTATGGCCTAACCCTAACCCTAAACCTAACCATAGCCCTATCCTGGAAGGATCAACCACCATTACAGAAGATATACGTATGGCCTAACCCTAACCCCAAACCTAACCATAGCCCTATCCTGTAAGGATCACCCACCATTACAGAATATATACGTATGGCCTAACCCTAACCCCAAACCTAACCATAGCCCTATCCTGGAAGGATCACCCACCATTACAGAAGATATACGTATGGCCTAACCCTAACCCTAAACCTAACCATAGCCCTATCCTGGAAGGATCACCCACCATTACAGAAGATATACGTATGGCCTAACCCTAACCCCAAACCTAACCATAGCCCTATCCTGGAAGAATCACCCACCATTACAGAAGATATACGTATGGCCTAACCCTAAACATAACCATAGCCCTATCCTGGAAGGATCACCCACCATTACAGAAGATATACGTATGGCCTAACCCTAACCCCAAACCTTGTGACCGTCGCAGATTGATCTCAGTGGTTCTTATAAACTGTAGGGGCAGGGGAAAGGGTTAAGGCATGTCATTTAGATTCAAATGAAAGGATAATCTATGATGCATGTGTATTATCCTCACAACTACAGTCGTTAAAATGTCCACTTTTATGTAAGGTTTGAGGGTGTGGTTCTGCAAGCCTCATCTGCATATTCACCTGTCGCGGCGCACCCAGAGGCTTTTTAGTGGGCACGTCAACAGGATGCCAGGTGGTTCTCACGGGAGGAGGAAGCCTGTGTGTGGTGAATGCGGGTATTCAGCGGGATAGTTACGGTTTCTCAGCATGTGTAAAAATGCAATGGGGAAGTAACTGAAAGTAACCGTATGTGGATATTGCATCGTCCGACCTGGAAGCACGTCTCTTTGGAGAGGACGCGCACAGAGAGAGAGAGATTCTCTCCGACACAGGGTGAGATCGCTCCTGTGTGCCACTGCAGGACCTCGTGTTTCTTTTTTGTGTGGAATATAGCCTGAAAAGGCCTACAAACATTTCTGTTTTTGCCGCCGACGGGCGCAGGAGCAACAGTTTTTTCTCAATGAACAATAGCCTGGATTAGGCAGTAAAGACACTTTTTGTGTATCCCAGAGCGGACTGTTTAGTTTTGTTTGTGTTGTGTGGCTGGAAAACTGTCAATATAATGGATCCATGCATGAAATCTGTCTCTGTTTATTTTGTTTAAGGAGCAGATTATTTTCTTATTATTTCTGTTTACCTTTATAATCTTATTTCATTCAAGAACCCCTTGTACGTTTAATTAACACAACTAGTTTAGATAGTTGATCGTTACAGATGGTGGCCAGTATGGGGAATGAAATGTGATTTAAAAATCTGATATTATTTAAAGAGAACATTTATGGAGATTTTGAAACTGCCAATTGGCATATTTTTGTTTCCTAAGACACTAAGCCTATGTGTTGAAATGTATTGATTGGATGAGAAGAGAAAACGTGTTCTGTACTTGTGTAAAATAACCATAGTCAGGCAATGGCTTCTGAAGAAAATGTACAACAGAATATGGAAGCACAATTAGAAGAGAATGAGTCTGAAGAAGGTAGTATAGCACAGGAGAACAGTGGGCAACACCATGAAAATAGAGGTGATGCATGGATAACAAGAAGATCTATTACTGATGTTACCTCTTTGATCGGTTCTCTTTATATATCTGATGCAGAGCAGGAGGAAAGTGTAGGAGATTGGGATAGTACATCTTACCATGCATATCCTGCTCTTGCATCTTTCTCCACAGACTTGAGAACAGTTATAGAGAGAGTTAACTCCCTTGAGGCTGATTTTAGAGATTCAGTTAATAGTGCGCTAAACCGAGAAGATAGCATCAGAGGCTTCGTGAATAAGAATGTTGAAGCACTGGAGCATCATGTCATGTCAACTTTGAAAAACTTTGAAGAAAAACTGGTGGACTGTTTACAAAGGTGTGATGAAAAATGGAAGGCAGAAATCCAAAGGCTGAAGCGCGCCAGCCTCCCTGCTGTCCATAGGCTCTGTGTCAGTGCTGGTGCTAGTTTTCAGACGTCTTATGGTCGCACCACTCCAGCTCATACACCTCTCATTAATGCCTCTCACACCCATGCTCCTTTTCTTGGTACTGACACTCAGGGGTCGGGTCCTCATATTAGTTATCCCACTCCTACTCATTCAGTTCCCTCTGCTGGGGTTTCTGTCGGTAGAGCAGAGATTGCCAGAAGAGAACCTGATACTATTGATGCTGCGCCACACGGCAGGACATCATTCACTGACCTACTTCCACTGGGACAACCACCAGGAGTCATTGACCACATAAACCCCATCACACCTGTAGGAGCAGTATACCGCCATCCAAGCAGTACGCCAGTGGTGTATTCAAAGCCTGTCATTCATATGGAGTTCCCCTCGTTCGGTGGTTCCAGGGAGGTTGGAGAGGTTTTGAACTTTGTGGATCGCTGTGAAACATTCTTT
The DNA here is from genome assembly GCA_036324585.1 of Champsocephalus esox. Lineage (NCBI taxonomy): Eukaryota > Metazoa > Chordata > Actinopteri > Perciformes > Channichthyidae > Champsocephalus > Champsocephalus esox. The sequence goes on from CM070491.1 coordinate 6,176,046, forward strand.
GAAGTTAGGCTATTAACAGATGCAGAGCTAATAGGGGCTTTATCTGGGGTTCTTAAGGGGCCAGCGCATAGTTGGTGGTGTGTAGCAAAAAGCACAGTACACAACTGGCCAGAATTCAAAGAAGCTTTTCATGCAGCTTTCCTACCTCCTGATTACCTCATGGAAGTGGAGGAGAAGTTGAGGGATATGGTGCAGGTACCCGAACAGTGTTTGAGGGATTTTGCCTATGATTACCGAGCCCTTTGTCTACGATGGAAACCCGATATCACCGAGGCGGAGTTGGTGAGGAAAATACTCAACAACTGTAATCCCAGAATAGCTGGTTGTCTTCGGGGCACTGTCAGAACCGTGGACCAACTGGTGTCAATAGGAACATCAGTGGAAAAAGATTGCACAGCTGCAAAAGAATATTGGGGGAAAGTGGATCAACAAAAAGCAAAAGAGAAATTGAACAAAAGGCCCCAGGAAAAATCGAGCGCTAAGAAACCTGCTGATGTAGTGACCATAGTGCAGAGAGGGAAGAGAAATCCAGTAAGTCTCTTACATGTTCCCGTAGAGGTGAGAGGAATGCAGTGTAAAGCTGTTTTTGACACTGCATGTATGTACTCCCTCATGCGACACAGCCAATGGCTGGATGTAGTCCGTAAAGGAGAGCAACTGAAGCCCAGTGAGAACCAAAGCTTTGCTTTGGCTGATGGGAAGACATGCCATGGAGCCTTAGGAAAGGTACAGCTACTCTACGGCTGGCATGAGATGATGTGGTCGCTAGAAACATACATCATCGATGACAACAACCTGGCATTCCCCATCATTCTAGGCTTGGACTTCCTTACCAAGACCTCAACCATTATCAACCTGGGAGACCGAACATATGGAGTAAAGGGGCCAAGGGATTATGTGTTCTATTCATTCCTTTCTCAACCTGCTGAGATCCCGGCAGCTCACCCCAGTGTTAGTCTCATAATAGCACTTCCGCTATCCAAGTCATTTCCTTTTCGAGAAGAGACTGCCCCAGACTTTTCAGCTCATCCACCAGAGGTTAGAGAAATCTTGAAGGCTTGGCCAAAGGTGTGTTCAGGCAGTTTAGGGAAAACTAAGGTAGAAGAACACAAGATATTTACTACAGACGAGGTTCCAGTGCGCTGCAAAGCATACAGGGTATCACCCCACAAGCGTCAGATCATAATAGACCAAGTAGAGCAGATGCTTAGGGATGGCATTATAGAACAGTCACAGTCAGCCTGGGCGTCCCCAGTGGTCTTGGTGCCAAAACCTGACATGTCCCCAAGATTTTGTGTTGACTTTCGACCTCTAAATGCTAAGACTCGGCAAGATGCCTATCCTATGCCACTTATTCATGAGTTGTTGGAGTCATTGCATGGAGCCGCCTTCTTCAGTACCCTTGACCTAAAATCAGGCTACTGGCAAGTGGCAATGTCAGAGGAAAGCAAGGCCAAGACAGCAGTAATCACACCGATAGGCCTCTACCAGTTCAAGTGCATGCCATTTGGGCTGAAGAACGCCGGTGCATCTTTCCAGCGATTGATGGAAAAGGTCCTGGGAGAGCTGAGGGGAAAATTCTGCTTTGTGTATATTGATGATGTCATAATTTTTTCACCCTCACAAGAACAGCACTTCAATGATTTAAACGCTGTGATGAAGAGACTGCATGAGGCTAATTTAACTCTCAATCTGAAGAAATGCCATTTCTTCCAGCAAGAGTTAAAGTTCCTTGGCCATATAGTGTCTGAGAAAGGGGTTCAGGTGGATCCAGAGAAAACACTGGCAGTGAAAGAATATCCTACTCCCACAAATATCAAGTCACTGCAACGATTTCTGGGACTTGTGGGATGGTACCACAAATTAATTTCCCACTTTGCAGATATGGCAGCTCCCTTGCATCGCTTGACAAGGAAAGCGGTGGAGTGGATATGGAGCGAAGAATGCCAGCAAAGCTTTGAACACTTGAAACAGGCTATGGTCAGCGCTCCCATCCTAACACAACCTGACCACTCAATTCCTTTTGAGGTGCACACAGACGCTAGTGACGCCGGTTTGGGTGCAGTCTTAGTCCAAGCTACTAAGGAAAGGGAGCAGGTGATAGCTTATGCTTCACGGGGATTGAGAGGAGCCGAGTGTAACTACTCCACATCAGAAAAGGAATGTCTAGCTGTTGTATGGGCTGTTGAAAAGTGGCGACATTTTCTTGAGGGAAAATAATTCACGGTATACACAGACCATGCTGCTCTGACTTGGGCCTTCAACTGTCCGAAGACCTCTTCCCGGCTGACTAGGTGGATCTTACGACTCCAGCAATTTCAATTTAGGGTCCAATACAGAAAAGGCCTGCACAACATAGTGCCTGACGCTCTGTCCAGAGCGATTGCACATCCATCCACAACTGCGTATGTTGCCTCAAACACCTCTCACTGTGCTTCTGACTTACCAACCACCCTATCAGACATACGAGAGGCCCAGGAAAGGGACCCTGAAATCAGTGACATGGCAAAACAGTCTGCTGCCATTTGTAAGCCAGATAGGATAGGGTACACTGTGTTACAGGGTATTCTGTATCGGCGGTCGCCTGTGAGAGTAGGGGGAGACAAATATCAGCTAGTGGTTCCCAATAGTCTAGTAATATCTTTTGAAATGGCCAACCTATGCAAATCCTGGGGAGTCACACAAAAGTTCACCACCAGCTATCATCCTCAAGCCAATCTCACGGAACGGTCCAACCGGACCATCAAAACGATGATTGCTTCTTATGTAGGGACACAACATAAGAACTGGGATCAGTGGATCAGGGAATTTCGTTTTGCCGTCAATGCTGCCTATCATAAGACAACGGGGCAAACACCTGCAGCCCTGGCACTCGGAAGATCCCTGAAAGGCCCACTGGAGAGGTTGATCAGCCCTCCACCTCCCCCTCATCAACCTACATATACACTACTGGAAAGACAACAAAAGATGGTGGAATAAGTAAAAAAGAGAGTTGGAGTATGCCAAGCCAGACAAGCCAAGTATTATAATACCCACAGGAGAGGTGTACAGCTCCTGCTGGGAGACCTGGTCTGGGTCCGCACTCACCCACTCTCTAAAGCGTCAGAGAACTTCTCAGCAAAGCTTGCGCCTAAATGGTCGGGTCTAGCTACAGTGGTGAGAAAATTAGGCCCTATCAATTACCAGATAAAGTGGAACGGCCAAAACAAGAAAATGGACACTATCAATGTGGTCAACCTAAAGCCCTACTTCGGGGTGCAGCCCCTCATACCTCCGGTGGGATCTGTGACAGTCGCAGATTGATCTCAGTGGTTCTTATAAACTGTAGGGGCAGGGGAAAGAGTTAAGGCATGTCGTTTAGATTCAAATGAAAGGATAATCTATGATGCATGTGTATTATCCTCGCAACTACAGTCGTTAAAATGTCCACTTTTATGTAAGGTTTGAGGGTGTGGTTCTGCAAGCCTCATCTGCATATTCACCTGTCGCGGCGCACCCAGAGGCTTTTTAGTGGGCACGTCAACAGGATGCCAGGTGGTTCTCACGGGAGGAGGAAGCCTGTGTGTGGTGAATGCGGGTATTCAGCGAGATAGTTACGGTTTCTCAGCTTGTGTAAAAATGCAATGGGGAAGTAACTGAAAGTAACCGTATGTGGATATTGCATCGTCCGACCTGGAAGCACGTCTCCTTGGAGAGGACACGCACAGAGAGAGAGATTCTCTCCGACACAGGGTGAGATCGCTCCTGTGTGCCACGCAGGACCTCGTGTTTCTTTTTTGTGGGGAATATAGCCTGAAAAGGCCTACAAACATTTCTGTTTTTGCCGCCGACGGGCGCAGGAGCAACAGTTTTTTCTCAATGAACAATAGCCTGGATTAGGCAGTAAAGACACTTTTTGTGTATCCCAGAGCGGACTGTTTAGTTTTGTTTGTGTTGTGTGGCTAGAAAACTGTCAATATAATGGATCCATGCATGAAATCTGTCTCTGTTTATTTTGTTTAAGGAGCAGATTATTTTCTTATTATTTCTGTTTACCTTTATAATCTTATTTCATTCAAGAACCCCTTGTGCGTTTAATTAACACAACTAGTTTAGATAGTTGATCGTTACAACCTAACCATAGCCCTATCCTGGAAGAATCACCCACCATTACAGAAGATATACGTATGGCCTAACCCTAACCCCAAACCAAACCATAGCCCTATCCTGTAAGGATCACCCACCATTACAGAAGATATACGTATGGCCTAACCCTAACCCCAAACCTAACCATAGCCCGATCCTGGAAGGATCACCCACCATTACAGAAGATATACGTATGGCCTAACCCTAACCCCAAATCTAACCATAGCCCTATCCTGGAAGAATCACCCACCATTACAGAAGATATACGTATGGCCTAACCCTAACCCCAAACCTAACCATAGCCCTATCCTGGAAGGATCACCCACCATTACAGAAGATATACGTATGGCCTAACCCTAACCCCAAATCTAACCATAGCCCTATCCTGGAAGAATCACCCAATGTTAAAGAAGATACTGAAAATCCTATGATCTCAGTAAGCTCCTGATTCAAAGCGGGGCTAGATTTTCTGGCATGGTCTTTGGACTTAGGGCGCATAATTGGATAAGGGAGACTTGGTTTAGAAGCTACGGATACCGGGGATGTTTTCATGTGACCCGTTCTATCGAAATAAGTCGGAAGTCGCAACGGCTCATTTCAAAATAAACGTGGATTTGCGTAAGAAATAGTTTTTCGGGGTTTGAGTGTTTTGTTTGATTTTAAACAAACAAAGTCTTGGCTTTCAGAATATGAAACTTCTATTTCTAAAATCACACGATAAATACATGTTTGAAGATTGCAAAGGGAAGATGACAGCTCGCCTCTCCCTCGCCACTCTGCTGTTCCGCAGCGCCGCCCCCCCTCCCTCCGGCTGACATTATGAATGTAAGCGTATGGTAATCATAGATAACACGGCAGGGTCCGGTACAGTTTGTTTTCATCTGATTTCAATTCAACAAAGTCTTGGCTTTCAGAATATTAATTTTTCTCAAAATGATGACTCGGTGACAGTCATTATATAATGTGACATGTTTTGCTTAATATTTGGAGTACAACAACAATCCTGATATCATTAGAAAGCTGTGAATCTCCACTTTCCAACAGTGTATACAACTCCAAATGTGTCTTCGGGTCAATGCGACTGATTTCGATGGAGCAGGTCACATATCGTTATACCTCCATATACCTCCATTGATCAAGACTTTTCTCTATTTTTGGATACTTGTATCTTCAAAAATTCAAGGTACCACTGGGGTGTTAAAAAAAGGATAATTGTTGGGGTAAATGGACAATAGCATTATAAAACAGACAAATATGAGCCAACATCTGCCTGCTGCTTTTCACATCCATTCAGCACAGCATGCTGGATACAAGAGGACACATTAGAGTTCTGCAGCGTCGCAGCACCAGTCCTTCTCTTTAAAAACAAGCAGCACTGGCGGGCAGGACAAGACTTCTTGTAGTGGTCGAAATTTGCCCAGAGGCAGGTGAGCCCTGGGGTGCAGGTGAGCCCTGTGGTGCAGGTGAGCCCCACAGTGCAGCCCATCCACAGGCTCTGTGACCTCGGCTTCATTCATCACCCATCTGACACATTCATGCTGCCTGCCTGAGGCTCACACACACACACACACACACACACACACACACACACACACACACACACACACACACACACACACACACACGCACGCGCGCGCGCGCACACACACACACACACACGGCTGGTTGTTGTACTCCCACACAGTTCCATTTGGTCAAACTGACAACGTTGCCCACCCCAAACACAGAGTCCGTTCTGTTTGTCAGGTGACCGGCACTGGGATTCCATGTCAGTTGTTTTTCAGGAGATGCATGGTGTAACAGCGATGGACCATGCACATTCCTACAGATGCCTGAACTGAAATATTATGTGAGAATGAAAGACAGCTGTTAAAAATGAAGTTCTTCTCCTGCTTCTGTACCAATTGTTCACTGTGTATCTCCTCCAATTATTTGTTATTATTGTTGTTTGTGCAAGGAGGCAATGCTAGAAGAAGGAAAGGATTTTGATTAGCTAAGCAGCAAAAAAGCCAACATTAAGTGTCCACTTACTTCCCAGTGACTGAGATCAAACCTGGAGTCTTATCCAATCTAAATAAGGATCCTGTTTGTCGAATAGGTTTCAGGTCTGAATGTAAATATGTCGCTCTGATTGGATCGCAGTCATCACAGATGAAGCATTAGTTGAGGGGTTGGAGTTTGAAGTGTGCAGGAGGTTTGTAAATGATGTGCATTGCTGCTCTTTGTTACCGTGGTTGTCATGTGAATCGGTGTGGTGCATTGTGGATCCTTCTGATCATCCCAACGTGTTCCTCAGATTGGCTCTAAATACATTTTGCTCCCTTACATTATTTTCATTCTTGGGATTTATGTGGGAATATTACGATGATGATACTTTTTATGATTTTCAAAAGGATCATCTGCTGCTTTAGCCGATGGTCACAATGAAAAGTGAAAGTTCTATAGAACTTTACAAATCCATGTGAATGTCTAGTTATCACCATCGCCCTTGCAGAAAGGATGTGTGTGTTCTGCTTTGCACTGCACTGGGATGGTGCTCTTGTTAGCGATAGATGATGTGAGGACTGCGGGCCTGGTTTACAGCAGATAACCTGTAACTTAAACAACTTGTCATGCATAGAAGTGTCAGTAATGATCAAAACCAAGCGGTGGTCCATCCCTAACCCTCACCCTCTTCTTATCATTGATGCATTCTGTGAGGCGTGTAAAGCAGAAGTAGTCCACATGTGAGTGAAACCGTAAACTCTGAACAGGAATCCTAACTGGAACTGTGCCTGTCTGAGGATAACATCATGCATGTACTGATCCAAGTAGCTTCATGTCAGCTCCGTGGAAAGAAATCAACATTGTTTATCATTATTGATTTGTTGGTGATTAGAATTGGCCTGTCGTGGATCAATGAGCTCACACAGCGACTGGTGACCGTGACTTTTAACAACCGTCTATTTGGATTATGTTTTATTTATCTGTTCCGCAGATGACAAACACATTTCTGAGAACGCTTGAAGTGCGGGTTGTTACAATATCGGTTTCCAGTGGTGTTGGCAAATCAAAAGAGAAAGGGCCTAAACCAAACACTGCACTGTTTACAGGTCTTTAAAAAATCACCCAAATCAGTTCTGCATTGGTGTTGTGTTACTTCCTGGTTTCACGTTATTGGCTCGTACACAAACAGAAAGGCAGATGCTTTGGCACGAGTCCTACCAGCAGCATGTGTGTGTGTGTGTGTGTGTGTGTGAGAGAGAGAGAGAGGAGTGTGGAAGATGGATGAGTGTGTGAATTCCTCTGACTTCCTGTGTAGCAGTCAGCTGGAAGCTTTTGACTTGATTAAACCCTGTGTGTGTGTGTGTGTGCGCGTGCGCGTGCGTGTGCGTGTGTGTGTGTGTGAGAGTTTTTCACCCAGATGCTGCTAGCTGTGAGAGACAAGACTGTCTGACATAGAGACAAACAACACCTGGACAAGACACAGTGTCAACAATATATTTCACACAACCACTTAATGCTAGAAAGTAAAACACCAACAGAGTGAGAGCAGTGGCAGACCCTTGTGCTTCCACTCAGGTACATTTAAATGCAGGAATTAGTTTGACTACTGCAAACTGAATGATTTGAAACAATGTGCAGTGGGTTAGGTAAATGAACAAAATGGAAGAAAATAATGTTGAAGCATATCAGAAGCAATCACATTCAGGTGAAAGTGTATTTGAATGAGCTTCTCTGCTAGTGTACTGTATATGTAATGGCACAATGCAACCCCCATTCGGCCATAACATAAATCAAACCATTATGACTACATTTGAAAAACATATTGTCAGGATAACAAACAATAGGATAAAGGCCAAGAGGAAAGTGTCTGACGACATAGCACAGGTCTCCCAGGTTAGCTGGCTTTGTATGGAGAGCTTCTGACATCCTGGAAAGTGTAGTATCTCAGAGCTATGCAAATAACAGGCTATACATTTAGAAAAAGATAGGAATAACGTATGTATGTTGAATTACAGTGGTTTCGACAGCAGACAATACTGACTGATACGATACCATTCGATACGATACATCAGAGAGGATAGGATACAATTCGACACATTACAATTTGAGACAATAGGATTCGGTGGGATTTGAGACCATCAGGTCTGATGATGAAATCAGATACAATACCACCCCATGCAAAACAATCAGAGAGGATATGATTCCATACGATATGATTAATTGCATCAATTAAGATGATACGATATGATAGTATAAGAAAAACAATGATACTTTATTGCCAGATCAAGTCTGAAATATGTCTTGCATCACAGCAGGCCGATTTAAGATGAAAACGTTGTGGAAAAAGCTACGTTTTTTTATGTGATGAAAAGAGGACAATAAAGGAAGCGCTGTTCACTTGTTGAACCTATACTGTCATACCATTGGCTGCAGGCACACTGTCAGAAACACACAGCATTAACATGTTGTTTGCCCATTACTTGAATGCGTCGTCACAATGCTAGTAGTGACTGTGATCACATACTATTGCAGCCACCCACTAAATGTTGCTCCAATCAAGCATGTGGAGCAATTACACCGAATGTGATGGGTGCTTTAGGGTGTGTGTGTGTGTGTGTGTGTGTATGTGTGTATGTGTGTGTGTGTGAGAATGTGTGTGTGTGTATGTGTGTGGGTGTGTGTACGTTTGTGAATGTGTGTGTGAATGTGTGTGTGAATGTGTGTGTGTACATTTGTGAATGTGTGTGTGTATGTGTGTGAATGTGTGTGTGTGTAGGTGTGTATGTGTGTGTGTGTGTGTGTGTACGTGTGTGGGTGTGTATGTGTGTGTGTACGTTTGTGAATGTGTATGTGTGTGAATGTGTATGTGTGTGTGTGTGTGTGTGTGTACGTACGTACGTACGTACGTACGTACGTGTTTGTGTTTGTACGTTTGTGCATGTGTGTGTGTATGTGTGTGAATGTGTGTGTGAATGAATGTGTGTGTGTGTGTGTGAATGTGTGGGTGTGTGTGTGTGAATGTGTGGGTGTGTGTGTGTGAATGTGTGGGTGTGTGTGTGTAGAGGGGGAGTCTCTCTGTCCCTCAGGTCTATTGCTGTGCTGTCTCATCAATAACCTTCGTATTGACAGGTGGAGGGACACACACACAGGCAGGGACACCCCCACGGTGTGACCAGTCTCTCTCTCTGTGTGTGTGTGTGTGTGAGCAGTTGTTTAGCTGGTCTCATTTGCCTTTCTGTCACACACACACACACACACACACACACACACACACACACACACACACACACACACACACACACACACACACACACACACACACACACACACACACACACACACACACACACACACACACACACACACACACACACACACACACACACACACACACACACACACACACACACACAAGAAAGATCTATGGTCCTCACCAATGGGCTTTTGATGAAGTTTCTAAATGGGGGAGCAAACTTGGATGGATATAGACTAAGGTTTTAAGCTGCCTGTAAAACAGTGTTGCTATCGCCTTCAGAACATCCACGTTTACTAAAGTTACACTGGTAACATTAGGAATGGGAGGGGATTTCCAGCTAGCCGTGTTAGCTAACATGTACAAGGCACACAAACACACACACACACACACATACAACATGCAAGTAACACACACACTCACACATACAACATGCAAGTAACACACACACTCACACATACAACATGCAAGTAACACACACACACACACAACATGCAAGTAACACACACACTCACACACACATACAATTATGCAAGTAACACACACACACACACACACACACACACACACACCTACACACACACAAGTAACACACACACACACAACATGCAAGACACACACACACACACACAGAGAGCAGCTCTCTTGGAAAGGACAGATGTGTGTAGAAGTGTAGAACGAGAGAACATCTGTCAGATATTCAGTGTCTCTTAGTACCTGTGTGTGTGTGTGTGTGTGTGTGTGTGTGTGTGTGTGTCTGAGTGTGTCTGAGTGTGTCTGAGTGTGTGAGAGAGTGTGTGTGTGCGTGTGTGCGAGAGTGTGTGTGTGTGTGTGTGGGGATAACAGTTTTATAGGAGTGCATGAAGACACAGAGCAAGTCACTGTGGTAACTCAGACTTTTATAGATAGTTTATGTGTGTGTCATTGTTTGTGCCTGTGTGTGTGTTGCGAATAATTAAATGCCAATAGGGGAGAGAATCTAATTTGCAGTGAAGGTGTTTAGAGCAGAGTTCCCATGACACACACACACACACACACACACACACACACACACACACACACACACACACACACACACACACACACACACACACACACACACACACACACACACACACACACACACACACACACACACACACACACACACACACACACACACACACACACACACGAAGGAAAGATAGAGGAGAAGGAAAGAGGAAGTGGGTCAGGGAGGAAAATGAGAAGACAGGATGGAAGGAGATGTTAAGCATCAGAAGAAGAGAAAGAGAAAGAGGAGGAGAGGAGGAGAGGAGGGGATAGGACAGCAGGAGCAGGGGGGGTGGGCTGCTGCCAGTCCTGCTTGGTCAGCTTGATGTGACAGCGTAACCATGACAGCTGTAGCTCAGCGTGTGACGGTGTGGAGCTTCAGTTTAGCGTGTGTCCTTAGGGCCTGGGTCACTTTCTGAAGACATGACCAGTGAGCCAGAAAGCCCCTTCTCATAGTCTCTAAAACGGTCTATGCCTTTAGATGGACACGTGTATCCCTTACCTTGCACACTATTACACATATAAGATTAGAACATACAATTTATGAAAAAGTATTCAAACGTTAAACAGAACCTTCAAGATAGAACATTAAACCACCGTTAACCATTTCCTCTACTTTTGAAGCAGGATGAAGATGAGGGGAACGATGTACAGGATGAAGATGAGGGGAACGATGTACAGGATGAAGATGAGGGGAACGATGTACAGGATGAAGATGAAGATGAGGGGAACGATGTACGGGATGAAGATGAGGGGAACGATGTACAGGATAAAGATGAAGATGAGGGGAACGATGTACAGGATGAAGATGAGGGGAACGATGTAGAGGATGAAGATGAGGGGAACGATGTAGAGGATGAAGATGAGGGAAACGATGTACAGGATGAAGTAGAGGGGAACGATGTACCGGATGAAGATGAGGGGAACGATGTAAAGGATGAAGATGAGGGGAACGATGTACATGATGAAGATGAGGGGAACGATGTAGAGGATGAAGATGAGGGGAACGATGTACATGATGAAGATGAGGGGAACGATGTAGAGGATGAAGATGAGGGGAACGATGTACATGATGAAGATGAGGGGAACGATGTACAGGATGAAGATGAGGGGAACGATGTACAGATGAAGATGAAGAGAACGATGTACAGGATGAAGATGAGGGGAACGATGTACAGGATGAAGATGAGGGGAACGATGTAGAGGATGAAGATGAGGGGAACGATATAGAGGATGAAGATGAGGGGAACGATGTAGAGGATGAAGATGAGGGGAACGATGTACAGGATGAAGATGAGGGGAACGATGTAGAGGATGAAGATGAGGGGAACGATGTACATGATGAAGATGAGGGAAACGATGTAGAGGATGAAGATGAGGGGAACGATGTACAGGATAAAGATGAGGGGAACGATGTAAAGGATGAAGATGAAGATGAGGGGAACGATGTACATGATGAAGATGAGGGGAACGATGTAGAGGATGAAGATGAGGGGAACGATGTACATGATGAAGATGAGGGGAACGATGTAGTGGATGAAGATGAGGGGAACGATGTACATGATGAAGATGAGGGGAACGATGTAGAGGATGAAGATGAGGGGAATGATGTACAGGATGAAGATGAGGGGAACGATGTACAGGATGAAGATGAGGGGAACGATGTACAGGATGAAGATGAGGGGAACGATGTACAGGATGAAGATGAGGGGAACGATGTAGAGGATGAAGATGAGGGGAATGATGTAGAGGATGAAGATGAGGGGAACGATGTACAGGATGAAGATGAGGGGAACGATGTAGAGGATGAAGATGAGGGGAACGATGTACATGATGAAGATGAGGGGAACGATGTAGAGGATGAAGATGAAGATGAGGGGAACGATGTACATGATGAAGATGAGGGGAAGGATGTACATGATGAAGATGAGGGGAATGATGTAGAGGATGAAGATGAGGGGAACGATGTACATGATGAAGATGAGGGGAATGATGTAGAGGATGAAGATGAGGGGAACGATGTACATGATGAAGATGAGGGGAACGATGTACATGATGAAGATGAGGGGAACGATGTAGAGGATGAAGATGAGGGGAATGATGTACAGGATGAAGATGAGGAGAACGATGTAGAGGATGAAGATGAGGGGAACGATGTAGAGGATGAAGATGAGGGGAACGATGTACAGGATGAAGATGAGGGGAAGGATGTACATGATGAAGATGAGGGGAAGGATGTAGAGGATGAAGATGAGGGGAACGATGTAGAGGATGAAGATGAAGGGAACGATGTAGAGGATGAAGATGAAGATGAGGGGAACGATGTACAGGATGAAGATGAGGGGAACGATGTAGAGGATGGAGATGAGGGGAACGATGTAGAGTTTGAAGATGAGGGGAACGATGTACATGATGAAGATGAGGGGAACGATGTACATGATGAAGATGAGGGGAACGATGTAGAGGATGAAGATGAGGGGAACGATGTACAGGATGAAGATGAGGGGAACGATGTACAGGATGAAGATGAGGGGAACGATGTACAGGATGAAGATTAGGAGAACGATGTACAGGATGAAGATGAGGGGAACGATGTAGAGGATGAAGATGAGGGGAATGATGTACAGGATGAAGATGAGGGGAACGATGTAGAGGATGAAGATGAGGGGAATGATGTAGAGGATGAAGATGAGGGAACGATGTACATGATGAAGATGAGGGGAACGATGTAGAGGATGAAGATGAGGGGAATGATGTAGAGGATGAAGATGAGGGGAACGATGTACATGATGAAGATGAGGGGAACGATGTACATGATGAAGATGAGGGGAACGATGTACATGATGAAGATGAGGGGAACAATGTACATGATGAAGATGAGGGGAACAATGTACATGATGAAGATGAGGGGAACGATGTACATGATGAAGATGAAGATGAGGGGAACGATGTACAGGATGAAGATGAGGGGAACGATGTACAGGATGAAGATGAGGGGAACGATGTACATGATGAAGATGAGGGGAACGATGTACATGATGAAGATGAGGGGAACGATGTAGAGGATGAAGATGAGGGGAACGATGTACAGGATGAAGATGAGGGGAACGATGTAGAGGATGAAGATGAGGGGAACGATGTACAGGATGAAGATGAGGGGAAGGATGTACATGATGAAGATGAGGGGAAGGATGTAGAGGATGAAGATGAGGGGAATGATGTACAGGATGAAGATGAGGGGAAGGATGTACATGATGAAGATGAGGGGAAGGATGTAGAGGATGAAGATGAGGGGAACGATGTAGAGGATGAAGATGAGGGGAACGATGTACAGGATGAAGATGAGGGGAACGATGTAGAGGATGAAGATGAGGGGAACGATGTAGAGGATGAAGATGAGGGGAACGATGTACATGATGAAGATGAGGGGAACGATGTAGAGGATGAAGATGAGAGGGGAACGATGTACAGGATGAAGATGAGGGGAACGATGTAGAGGATGAAGATGAGGGGAACGATGTAGAGGATGAAGATGAGGGAACGATGTAGAGGATGAAGATGAGGGGAACGATGTACAGGATGAAGATGAGGGGAACGATGTAGAGGATGAAGATGAGGGGAACGATGTAGAGGATGAAGATGAGGGGAACGATGTTCAGGATGAAGTGAGGGGAACGATGTAGAGGATGAAGATGAGGGGAATGATGTAGAGGATGAAGATGAGGGGAACGATGTACATGATGAAGATGAGGGGAACGATGTACAGGATGAAGATGAGGGGAACGATGTACATGATGAAGATGAGGGGAACGATGTAGAGGATGAAGATGAAGATGAGGGGAACGATGTACATGATGAAGATGAGGGGAATGATGTACATGATGAAGATGAGGGGAACGATGTAGAGGATGAAGATGAAGATGAGGGGAACGATGTACAGGATGAAGATGAGGGGAACGATATAGAGGATGAAGATGAGGGGAACGATGTAGAGGATGAAGATGAGGGGAACGATGTACAGGATGAAGATGAGGGGAAGGGTGTACATGATGAAGATGAGGGGAAGGATGTAGAGGATGAAGATGAGGGGAACGATGTAGAGGATGAAGATGAGGGGAACGATGTAGAGGATGAAGATGAAGATGAGGGGAACGATGTACAGGATGAAGATGAGGGGAACGATGTAGAGGATGAAGATGAGGGGAACGATGTAGAGGATGAAGATGAGGGGAAGATGTACATGATGAAGATGAGGGGAAGGATGTAGAGGATGAAGATGAGGGGAACGATGTACAGGATGAAGATGAGGGGAAGGATGTACATGATGAAGATGAGGGGAATGATGTAGAGGATGAAGATGAGGGGAACGATGTACATGATGAAGATGAGGGGAACGATGTAGAGGATGAAGATGAGGGGAACGATGTAGAGGATGAAGATGAGGGGAACGATGTACAGATGAAGATGAGGGAACGATGTACATGATGAAGATGAGGGGAACGATGTAGAGGATGAAGATGAGGGGAATGATGTACAGGATGAAGATGAGGGAGAACGATGTAGAGGATGAAGATGAGGGGAACGATGTAGAGGATGAAGATGAGGGGAACGATGTACAGGATGAAGATGAGGGGAAGGATGTACATGATGAAGATGAGGGGAAGGATGTAGAGGATGAAGATGAGGGGAACGATGTAGAGGATGAAGATGAAGGGGAACGATGTAGAGGATGAAGATGAAGATGAGGGGAACGATGTACAGGATGAAGATGAGGGGAACGATGTAGAGGATGGAGATGAGGGGAACGATGTAGAGTTTGAAGATGAGGGGAACGATGTACATGATGAAGATGAGGGGAACGATGTACATGATGAAGATGAGGGGAACGATGTAGAGGATGAAGATGAGGGGAACGATGTACAGGATGAAGATGAGGGGAACGATGTACAGGATGAAGATGAGGGGAACGATGTACAGGATGAAGATAGGGAACGATGTACAGGATGAAGATGAGGGGAACGATGTAGAGGATGAAGATGAGGGGAACGATGTACAGGATGAAGATGAGGGGAACGATGTAGAGGATGAAGATGAGGGGAATGATGTAGAGGATGAAGATGAGGGGAACGATGTACATGATGAAGATGAGGGGAACGATGTAGAGGATGAAGATGAGGGGAAGATGTAGAGGATGAAGATGAGGGGAACGATGTACATGATGAAGATGAGGGGAACGATGTACATGATGAAGATGAGGGGAACGATGTACAGATGAAGATGAGGGGAACATGTACATGATGAAGATGAGGGGAACAATGTACATGATGAAGATGAGGGGAACGATGTACATGATGAAGATGAAGATGAGGGGAACGATGTACAGGATGAAGATGAGGGGAACGATGTACAGGATGAAGATGAGGGGAACGATGTACATGATGAAGATGAGGGGAACGATGTACATGATGAAGATGAGGGGAACGATGTAGAGGATGAAGATGAGGGGAACGATGTACAGGATGAAGATGAGGGGAACGATGTAGAGGATGAAGATGAGGGGAACGATGTACAGGATGAAGATGAGGGGAAGGATGTACATGATGAAGATGAGGGGAAGGATGTAGAGGATGAAGATGAGGGGAATGATGTACAGGATGAAGATGAGGGGAAGGATGTACATGATGAAGATGAGGGGAACGATGTAGAGGATGAAGATGAGGGGAACGATGTAGAGGATGAAGATGAGGGGAACGATGTACAGGATGAAGATGAGGGGAACGATGTAGAGGATGAAGATGAGGGGAACGATGTAGAGGATGAAGATGAGGGGAACGATGTACATGATGAAGATGAGGGGAACGATGTAGAGGATGAAGATGAAGATGAGGGGAACGATGTACAGGATGAAGATGAGGGGAACGATGTAGAGGATGAAGATGAGGGGAACGATGTAGAGGATGAAGATGAGGGGAATGATGTAGAGGATGAAGATGAAGATGAGGGGAACGATGTACAGGATGAAGATGAGGGGAACGATGTAGAGGATGAAGATGAGGGGAACGATGTAGAGGATGAAGATGAGGGGAACGATGTACAGGATGAAGATGAGGGGAACGATGTAGAGGATGAAGATGAGGGGAATGATGTAGAGGATGAAGATGAGGGGAACGATGTACATGATGAAGATGAGGGGAACGATGTACAGGATGAAGATGAGGGGAACGATGTACATGATGAAGATGAGGGGAACGATGTAGAGGATGAAGATGAGGGGAACGATGTACATGATGAAGATGAGGGGAATGATGTACATGATGAAGATGAGGGGAACGATGTAGAGGATGAAGATGAAGATGAGGGGAACGATGTACAGGATGAAGATGAGGGGAACGATGTAGAGGATGAAGATGAGGGGAACGATGTAGAGGATGAAGATGAGGGGAACGATGTACAGGATGAAGATGAGGGGAAGGATGTACATGATGAAGATGAGGGGAAGGATGTAGAGGATGAAGATGAGGGGAACGATGTAGAGGATGAAGATGAGGGGAACGATGTAGAGGATGAAGATGAAGATGAGGGGAACGATGTACAGGATGAAGATGAGGGGAACGATGTAGAGGATGAAGATGAGGGGAACGATGTAGAGGATGAAGATGAGGGGAAGGATGTACATGATGAAGATGAGGGGAAGGATGTAGAGGATGAAGATGAGGGGAACGATGTACAGGATGAAGATGAGGGGAAGGATGTACATGATGAAGATGAGGGGAAGGATGTAGAGGATGAAGATGAGGGGAACGATGTAGAGGATGAAGATGAGGGGAACGATGTAGAGGATGAAGATGAAGATGAGGGGAACGATGTACAGGATGAAGATGAGGGGAACGATGTAGAGGATGAAGATGAGGGGAACGATGTAGAGGATGAAGATGAGGGGAACGATGTAGAGGATGAAGATGAGGGGAACGATGTACATGATGAAGATGAGGGGAACGATGTAGAGGATGAAGATGAAGATGAGGGGAACGATGTATAGGATGAAGATGAGGGGAACGATGTAGAGGATGAAGATGAGGGGAACGATGTAGAGGATGAAGATGAGGGGAATGATGTAGAGGATGAAGATGAAGATGAGGGGAACGATGTACAGGATGAAGATGAGGGGAACGATGTACATGATGAAGATGAGGGGAATGATGTAGAGGATGAAGATGAGGGGAACGATGTACATGATGAAGATGAGGGGAACGATGTACATGATGAAGATGAGGGGAACGATGTACATGATGAAGATGAGGGGAACGATGTAAATGATGAAGATGAGGGGAACGATGTAGAGGATGAAGATGAAGATGAGGGGAACGATGTACAGGATGAAGATGAGGGGAACGATGTAGAGGATGAAGATGAGGGGAACGATGTAGAGGATGAAGATGAGGGGAACGATGTACAGGATGAAGATGAGGGGAAGGATGTACATGATGAAGATGAGGGGAAGGATGTAGAGGATGAAGATGAGGGGAACGATGTAGAGGATGAAGATGAGGGGAACGATGTAGAGGATGAAGATGAGGGGAACGATGTACAGGATGAAGATGAGGGGAACGATGTAGAGGATGAAGATGAGGGGAACGATGTAGAGGATGAAGATGAGGGGAACGATGTAGAGGATGAAGATGAGGGGAACGATGTACATGATGAAGATGAGGGGAACGATGTAGAGGATGAAGATGAAGATGAGGGGAACGATGTACAGGATGAAGATGAGGGGAACGATGTAGAGGATGAAGATGAGGGGAACGATGTAGAGGATGAAGATGAGGGGAATGATGTAGAGGATGAAGATGAAGATGAGGGGAACGATGTACAGGATGAAGATGAGGGGAACGATGTAGAGGATGAAGATGAGGGGAACGATGTACATGATGAAGATGAGGGGAACGATGTAGAGGATGAAGATGAGGGGAACGATGTAGAGGATGAAGATGAGGGGAACGATGTACAGGATGAAGATGAGGGGAACGATGTACAGGATGAAGATGAGGGGAACGATGTACAGGATGAAGATGAGGGGAACGATGTACAGGATGAAGATGAGGGGAACGATGTAGAGGATGAAGATGAGGGGAACGATGTAGAGGATGAAGATGAGGGGAACGATGTAGAGGATGAAGATGAGGGGAACGATGTACAGGATGAAGATGAGGGGAACGATGTAGAGGATGAAGATGAGGGGAATGATGTAAGGATGAAGATGAGGGGAACGATGTACATGATGAAGATGAGGGGAACGATGTACATGATGAAGATGAGGGGAACGATGTACATGATGAAGATGAGGGGAACGATGTAGAGGATGAAGATGAGGGGAACGATGTAGAGGATGAAGATGAGGGGAACGATGTACAGGATGAAGATGAGGGGAACGATGTAGAGGATGAAGATGAGGGGAACGATGTACATGATGAAGATGAGGGGAACGATGTAGAGGATGAAGATGAGGGGAACGATGTACATGATGAAGATGAGGGGAACGATGTAGAGGATGAAGATGAGGGGAACGATGTACATGATGAAGATGAGGGGAAGGATGTAGAGGATGAAGATGAGGGGAACGATGTAGAGGATGAAGATGAGGGGAACGATGTAGAGGATGAAGATGAGGGGAACGATGTAGAGGATGAAGATGAGGGGAACGATGTAGAGGATGAAGATGAGGGGAACGATGTAGAGGATGAAGATGAGGGGAACGATGTAGAGGATGAAGATGAGGGGAACGATGTACATGATGAAGATGAGGGGAACGATGTAGAGGATGAAGATGAGGGGAACGATGTACATGATGAAGATGAGGGGAACGATGTAGAGGATGAAGATGAGGGGAACGATGTACAGGATGAAGATGAGGGGAACGATGTACGAGGATGAAGATGAGGGGAACGATGTACATGATGAAGATGAGGGGAACGATGTACATGATGAAGATGAGGGGAACGATGTAGAGGATGAAGATGAGGGGAACGATGTACAGGATGAAGATGAGGGGAAGGATGTACATGATGAAGATGAGGGGAAGGATGTAGAGGATGAAGATGAGGGGAACGATGTACAGGATGAAGATGAGGGGAACGATGTACATGATGAAGATGAGGGGAAGATGTAGAGGATGAAGATGAGGGGAACGATGTAGAGGATGAAGATGAAGATGAGGGGAACGATGTACAGGATGAAGATGAGGGGAACGATGTAGAGGATGAAGATGAGGGGAACGATGTAGAGGATGAAGATGAAGATGAGGGGAACGATGTACAGGATGAAGATGAGGGGAACGATGTAGAGGATGAAGATGAGGGGAACGATGTAGAGGATGAAGATGAGGGGAACGATGTACATGATGAAGATGAGGGGAACGATGTAGAGGATGAAGATGAAGATGAGGGGAACGATGTACAGGATGAAGATGAGGGGAACGATGTAGAGGATGAAGATGAGGGGAACGATGTAGAGGATGAAGATGAGGGGAACGATGTAGAGGATGAAGATGAGGGGAACGATGTAGAGGATGAAGATGAGGGGAACGATGTAGAGGATGAAGATGAGGGGAACGATGTAGAGGATGAAGATGAGGGGAACGATGTACAGGATGAAGATGAGGGGAACGATGTAGAGGATGAAGATGAGGGGAACGATGTAGAGGATGAAGATGAGGGGAACGATGTAGAGGATGAAGATGAGGGGAACGATGTACGAGGATGAAGATGAGGGGAACGATGTAGAGGATGAAGATGAAGATGAGGGGAACGATGTAGAGGATGAAGATGAGGGGAACGATGTACATGATGAAGATGAGGGGAACGATGTAGAGGATGAAGATGAAGATGAGGGAACGATGTACAGGATGAAGATGAGGGGAATGATGTACAGGATGAAGATGAGGGGAACGATGTACATGATGAAGATGAGGGGAATGATGTAGAGGATGAAGATGAAGATGAGGGGAACGATGTAGAGGATGAAGATGAGGGGAACGATGTAGAGGATGAAGATGAGGGGAACGATGTAGAGGATGAAGATGAGGGGAACGATGTACAGGATGAAGATGAGGGGAACGATGTAGAGGATGAAGATGAGGGGAACGATGTACATGATGAAGATGAGGGGAACGATGTAGAGGATGAAGATGAGGGGAACGATGTACAGGATGAAGATGAGGGGAACGATGTAGAGGATGAAGATGAGGGGAAGGATGTACATGATGAAGATGAGGGGAAGATGTAGAGGATGAAGATGAGGGGAACGATGTAGAGGATGAAGATGAAGATGAGGGGAACGATGTACAGGATGAAGATGAGGGGAACGATGTAGAGGATGAAGATGAGGGGAACGATGTAGAGGATGAAGATGAAGATGAGGGGAACGATGTACAGGATGAAGATGAGGGGAACGATGTAGAGGATGAAGATGAGGGGAACGATGTAGAGGATGAAGATGAGGGGAACGATGTACATGATGAAGATGAGGGGAACGATGTAGAGGATGAAGATGAGGGGAACGATGTACAGGATGAAGATGAGGGGAACGATGTAGAGGATGAAGATGAGGGGAACGATGTAGAGGATGAAGATGAGGGGAACGATGTAGAGGATGAAGATGAGGGGAACGATGTAGAGGATGAGATGAAGATGAGGGGAACGATGTAGAGGATGAAGATGAAGATGAGGGGAACGATGTAGAGGATGAAGATGAGGGGAACGATGTACAGGATGAAGATGAGGGGAACGATGTAGAGGATGAAGATGAGGGGAACGATGTAGAGGATGAAGATGAGGGGAACGATGTAGAGGATGAAGATGAGGGGAACGATGTACGAGGATGAAGATGAGGGGAACGATGTAGAGGATGAAGATGAAGATGAGGGGAACGATGTAGAGGATGAAGATGAGGGGAACGATGTACATGATGAAGATGAGGGGAACGATGTAGAGGATGAAGATGAGGGGAACGATGTACAGGATGAAGATGAGGGGAACGATGTACAGGATGAAGATGAGGGGAACGATGTACATGATGAAGATGAGGGGAACGATGTAGAGGATGAAGATGAGGGGAATGATGTAGAGGATGAAGATGAGGGGAACGATGTAGAGGATGAAGATGAGGGGAACGATGTAGAGGATGAAGATGAGGGGAACGATGTACATGATGAAGATGAGGGGAATGATGTAGAGGATGAAGATGAGGGGAACGATGTACATGATGAAGATGAGGGGAACGATGTAGAGGATGAAGATGAGGGGAACGATGTACATGATGAAGATGAGGGGAACGATGTAGAGGATGAAGATGAAGATGAGGGGAACGATGTAGAGGATGAAGATGAGGGGAACGATGTACGATGGATGAAGATGAGGGGAACGATGTAGAGGATGAAGATGAGGGGAACGATGTACGAGGATGAAGATGAGGGGAACGATGTAGAGGATGAAGATGAGGGGAACGATGTACAGGATGAAGATGAGGGGAAGGATGTACATGATGAAGATGAGGGGAATGATGTAGAGGATGAAGATGAGGGGAACGATGTACATGATGAAGATGAGGGGAACGATGTAGAGGATGAAGATGAGGGGAACGATGTACAGGATGAAGATGAGGGGAACGATGTACATGATGAAGATGAGGGGAACGATGTAGAGGATGAAGATGAGGGGAACGATGTACAGGATGAAGATGAGGGGAACGATGTAGAGGATGAAGATGAGGGGAACGATGTAGAGGATGAAGATGAGGGGAACGATGTACAGGATGAAGATGAGGGGAAGGATGTACATGATGAAGATGAGGGGAACGATGTAGAGGATGAAGATGAGGGGAACGATGTAGAGGATGAAGATGAGGGGAACGATGTAGAGGATGAAGATGAAGATGAGGGGAACGATGTACAGGATGAAGATGAGGGGAACGATGTAGAGGATGAAGATGAGGGGAACGATGTAGAGGATGAAGATGAGGGGAACGATGTACATGATGAAGATGAGGGGAACGATGTACATGATGAAGATGAGGGGAACGATGTAGAGGATGAAGATGAGGGGAACGATGTACAGGATGAAGATGAGGGGAACGATGTACAGGATGAAGATGAGGGGAACGATGTACAGGATGAAGATGAGGGGAACGATGTACAGGATGAAGATGAGGGGAACGATGTAGAGGATGAAGATGAGGGGAATGATGTACAGGATGAAGATGAGGGGAACGATGTAGAGGATGAAGATGAGGGGAACGATGTAGAGGATGAAGATGAGGGGAACGATGTACATGATGAAGATGAGGGGAACGATGTAGAGGATGAAGATGAGGGGAACGATGTAGAGGATGAAGATGAGGGGAACGATGTACATGATGAAGATGAGGGGAACGATGTACATGATGAAGATGAGGGGAACGATGTAATGATGAAGATGAGGGGAACGATGTACATGATGAAGATGAGGGGAACGATGTACAGGATGAAGATGAGGGGAACGATGTACGAGGATGAAGATGAGGGGAACGATGTACAGGATGAAGATGAGGGGAACGATGTACAGGATGAAGATGAGGGGAACGATGTACATGATGAAGATGAGGGGAACGATGTACAGGATGAAGATGAGGGGAACGATGTAGAGGATGAAGATGAGGGGAACGATGTACAGGATGAAGATGAGGGGAACGATGTAGAGGATGAAGATGAGGGGAACGATGTACAGGATGAAGATGAGGGGAAGGATGTACATGATGAAGATGAGGGGAAGGATGTAGAGGATGAAGATGAGGGGAATGATGTACAGGATGAAGATGAGGGGAAGGATGTACATGATGAAGATGAGGGGAAGGATGTAGAGGATGAAGATGAGGGGAACGATGTAGAGGATGAAGATGAGGGGAACGATGTACAGGATGAAGATGAGGGGAACGATGTAGAGGATGAAGATGAGGGGAACGATGTAGAGGATGAAGATGAGGGGAACGATGTACATGATGAAGATGAGGGGAACGATGTAGAGGATGAAGATGAAGATGAGGGGAACGATGTACAGGATGAAGATGAGGGGAACGATGTAGAGGATGAAGATGAGGGGAACGATGTAGAGGATGAAGATGAGGGGAACGATGTAGAGGATGAAGATGAAGATGAGGGGAACGATGTACAGGATGAAGATGAGGGGAACGATGTAGAGGATGAAGATGAGGGGAACGATGTAGAGGATGAAGATGAGGGGAACGATGTTCAGGATGAAGATGAGGGGAACGATGTAGAGGATGAAGATGAGGGGAATGATGTAGAGGATGAAGATGAGGGGAACGATGTACATGATGAAGATGAGGGGAACGATGTACAGGATGAAGATGAGGGGAACGATGTACATGATGAAGATGAGGGGAACGATGTAGAGGATGAAGATGAAGATGAGGGGAACGATGTACATGATGAAGATGAGGGGAATGATGTACATGATGAAGATGAGGGGAACGATGTAGAGGATGAAGATGAAGATGAGGGGAACGATGTACAGGATGAAGATGAGGGGAACGATATAGAGGATGAAGATGAGGGGAACGATGTAGAGGATGAAGATGAGGGGAACGATGTACAGGATGAAGATGAGGGGAAGGGTGTACATGATGAAGATGAGGGGAAGGATGTAGAGGATGAAGATGAGGGGAACGATGTAGAGGATGAAGATGAGGGGAACGATGTAGAGGATGAAGATGAAGATGAGGGGAACGATGTACAGGATGAAGATGAGGGGAACGATGTAGAGGATGAAGATGAGGGGAACGATGTAGAGGATGAAGATGAGGGGAAGGATGTACATGATGAAGATGAGGGGAAGGATGTAGAGGATGAAGATGAGGGGAACGATGTACAGGATGAAGATGAGGGGAAGGATGTACATGATGAAGATGAGGGGAAGGATGTAGAGGATGAAGATGAGGGGAACGATGTAGAGGATGAAGATGAGGGGAACGATGTAGAGGATGAAGATGAAGATGAGGGGAACGATGTACAGGATGAAGATGAGGGGAACGATGTAGAGGATGAAGATGAGGGGAACGATGTAGAGGATGAAGATGAGGGGAACGATGTAGAGGATGAAGATGAGGGGAACGATGTACATGATGAAGATGAGGGGAACGATGTAGAGGATGAAGATGAGGGGAACGATGTAAGGATGAAGATGAGGGGAACGATGTAGAGGATGAAGATGAGGGGAACGATGTAGAGGATGAAGATGAGGGGAATGATGTAGAGGATGAAGATGAAGATGAGGGGAACGATG
The DNA here is from genome assembly GCA_036324585.1 of Champsocephalus esox. Lineage (NCBI taxonomy): Eukaryota > Metazoa > Chordata > Actinopteri > Perciformes > Channichthyidae > Champsocephalus > Champsocephalus esox. The sequence goes on from CM070491.1 coordinate 6,200,775, forward strand.
TACAGGATGAAGATGAGGGGAACGATGTACATGATGAAGATGAGGGGAATGATGTAGAGGATGAAGATGAGGGGAACGATGTACATGATGAAGATGAGGGGAATGATGTACATGATGAAGATGAGGGGAACGATGTACATGATGAAGATGAGGGGAACGATGTAAATGATGAAGATGAGGGGAACGATGTAGAGGATGAAGATGAAGATGAGGGGAACGATGTACAGGATGAAGATGAGGGGAACGATGTAGAGGATGAAGATGAGGGGAACGATGTAGAGGATGAAGATGAGGGGAACGATGTACAGGATGAAGATGAGGGGAAGGATGTACATGATGAAGATGAGGGGAAGGATGTAGAGGATGAAGATGAGGGGAACGATGTAGAGGATGAAGATGAGGGGAACGATGTAGAGGATGAAGATGAGGGGAACGATGTACAGGATGAAGATGAGGGGAACGATGTAGAGGATGAAGATGAGGGGAACGATGTAGAGGATGAAGATGAGGGGAACGATGTAGAGGATGAAGATGAGGGGAACGATGTACATGATGAAGATGAGGGGAACGATGTAGAGGATGAAGATGAAGATGAGGGGAACGATGTACAGGATGAAGATGAGGGGAACGATGTAGAGGATGAAGATGAGGGGAACGATGTAGAGGATGAAGATGAGGGGAATGATGTAGAGGATGAAGATGAAGATGAGGGGAACGATGTACAGGATGAAGATGAGGGGAACGATGTAGAGGATGAAGATGAGGGGAACGATGTACATGATGAAGATGAGGGGAATGATGTAGAGGATGAAGATGAGGGGAACGATGTAGAGGATGAAGATGAGGGGAACGATGTACAGGATGAAGATGAGGGGAACGATGTACAGGATGAAGATGAGGGGAACGATGTACAGGATGAAGATTAGGGGAACGATGTACAGGATGAAGATGAGGGGAACGATGTAGAGGATGAAGATGAGGGGAACGATGTAGAGGATGAAGATGAGGGGAACGATGTAGAGGATGAAGATGAGGGGAACGATGTTCAGGATGAAGTTGAGGGGAACGATGTAGAGGATGAAGATGAGGGGAATGATGTAGAGGATGAAGATGAGGGGAACGATGTACATGATGAAGATGAGGGGAACGATGTACATGATGAAGATGAGGGGAACGATGTACATGATGAAGATGAGGGGAACGATGTAGAGGATGAAGATGAAGATGAGGGGAACGATGTAGAGGATGAAGATGAGGGGAACGATGTACAGGATGAAGATGAGGGGAACGATGTCGAGGATGAAGATGAGGGGAACGATGTACATGATGAAGATGAGGGGAACGATGTAGAGGATGAAGATGAGGGGAACGATGTACATGATGAAGATGAGGGGAAGGATGTAGAGGATGAAGATGAGGGGAACGATGTACATGATGAAGATGAGGGGAAGGATGTAGAGGATGAAGATGAGGGGAACGATGTAGAGGATGAAGATGAGGGGAACGATGTAGAGGATGAAGATGAGGGGAATGATGTAGAGGATGAAGATGAAGATGAGGGGAATGATGTAGAGGATGAAGATGATGGGAACGATGTAGAGGATGAAGATGAGGGGAACGATGTAGAGGATGAAGATGAGGGGAACGATGTACATGATGAAGATGAGGGGAATGATGTAGAGGATGAAGATGAGGGGAACGATGTACATGATGAAGATGAGGGGAACGATGTAGAGGATGAAGATGAAGATGAGGGGAACGATGTACAGGATGAAGATGAGGGGAACGATGTCGAGGATGAAGATGAGGGGAACGATGTACATGATGAAGATGAGGGGAACGATGTACATGATGAAGATGAGGGGAACGATGTAGAGGATGAAGATGAGGGGAACGATGTACAGGATGAAGATGAGGGGAAGGATGTACATGATGAAGATGAGGGGAAGGATGTAGAGGATGAAGATGAGGGGAACGATGTACAGGATGAAGATGAGGGGAAGGATGTACATGATGAAGATGAGGGGAAGGATGTAGAGGATGAAGATGAGGGGAACGATGTAGAGGATGAAGATGAAGATGAGGGGAACGATGTACAGGATGAAGATGAGGGGAACGATGTAGAGGATGAAGATGAGGGGAACGATGTAGAGGATGAAGATGAAGATGAGGGGAACGATGTACAGGATGAAGATGAGGGGAACGATGTAGAGGATGAAGATGAGTGGAACGATGTAGAGGATGAAGATGAGGGGAACGATGTACATGATGAAGATGAGGGGAACGATGTAGAGGATGAAGATGAAGATGAGGGGAACGATGTACAGGATGAAGATGAGGGGAACGATGTAGAGGATGAAGATGAGGGGAACGATGTAGAGGATGAAGATGAGGATGAGGGGAACGATGTAGAGGATGAAGATGAGGGGAACGATGTAGAGGATGAAGATGAAGATGAGGGGAACGATGTAGAGAGAGATGAAGATGAGGGGAACGATGTAGAGGATGAAGATGAGGGGAACGATGTACAGGATGAAGATGAGGGGAACGATGTAGAGGATGAAGATGAGGGGAACGATGTAGAGGATGAAGATGAGGGTGAACGATGTAGAGGATGAAGATGAGGGGAACGATGTACGAGGATGAAGATGAGGGGAACGATGTAGAGGATGAAGATGAAGATGAGGGGAACGATGTAGAGGATGAAGATGAGGGGAACGATGTACATGATGAAGATGAGGGGAACGATGTAGAGGATGAAGATGAAGATGAAGGGAACGATGTACAGGATGAAGATGAGGGGAATGATGTACAGGATGAAGATGAGGGGAACGATGTACATGATGAAGATGAGGGGAATGATGTAGAGGATGAAGATGAAGATGAGGGGAATGATGTAGAGGATGAAGATGAGGGGAACGATGTAGAGGATGAAGATGAGGGGAACGATGTAGAGGATGAAGATGAGGGGAACGATGTACATGATGAAGATGAGGGGAATGATGTAGAGGATGAAGATGAGGGGAACGATGTACATGATGAAGATGAGGGGAACGATGTAGAGGATGAAGATGAGGGGAACGATGTACATGATGAAGATGAAGATGAGGGGAACGATGTAGAGGATGAAGATGAGGGGAAGGATGTACATGATGAAGATGAGGGGAAGGATGTAGAGGATGAAGATGAGGGGAACGATGTAGAGGATGAAGATGAAGATGAGGGGAACGATGTACAGGATGAAGATGAGGGGAACGATGTAGAGGATGAAGATGAGGGGAACGATGTAGAGGATGAAGATGAAGATGAGGGGAACGATGTACAGGATGAAGATGAGGGGAACGATGTAGAGGATGAAGATGAGTGGGAACGATGTAGAGGATGAAGATGAGGGGAACGATGTACATGATGAAGATGAGGGGAACGATGTAGAGGATGAAGATGAAGATGAGGGGAACGATGTACAGGATGAAGATGAGGGGAACGATGTAGAGGATGAAGATGAGGGGAACGATGTAGAGGATGAAGATAGATGAGGGGAACGATGTAGAGGATGAAGATGAGGGGAACGATGTAGAGGATGAAGATGAAGATGAGGGGAACGATGTAGAGGATGAAGATGAGGGGAACGATGTAGAGGATGAGATGAAGATGAGGGGAACGATGTACAGGATGAAGATGAGGGGAACGATGTAGAGGATGAAGATGAGGGGAACGATGTAGAGGATGAAGATGAGGGTGAACGATGTAGAGGATGAAGATGAGGGGAACGATGTCGAGGATGAAGATGAGGGGAACGATGTAGAGGATGAAGATGAAGATGAGGGGAACGATGTAGAGGATGAAGATGAGGGGAACGATGTCCATGATGAAGATGAGGGGAACGATGTAGAGGATGAAGATGAAGATGAGGGAACGATGTACAGGATGAAGATGAGGGGAACGATGTACAGGATGAAGATGAGGGGAACGATGTACATGATGAAGATGAGGGGAATGATGTAGAGGATGAAGATGAAGATGAGGGGAATGATGTAGAGGATGAAGATGAGGGGAACGATGTAGAGGATGAAGATGAGGGGAACGATGTAGAGGATGAAGATGAGGGGAACGATGTACATGATGAAGATGAGGGGAATGATGTAGAGGATGAAGATGAGGGGAACGATGTACATGATGAAGATGAGGGGAACGATGTAGAGGATGAAGATGAGGGGAACGATGTACATGATGAAGATGAAGATGAGGGGAACGATGTAGAGGATGAAGATGAAGATGAGGGGAACGATGTAGAGGATGAAGATGAGGGGAACGATGTACATGATGAAGATGAAGATGAGGGGAACGATGTAGAGGATGAAGATGAGGGGAACGATGTACAGGATGAAGATGAAGATGAGGGGAACGATGTAGAGGATGAAGATGAAGATGAGGGGAACGATGTAGATGATGAAGATGAGGGGAACGATGTAGAGGATGAAGATGAGGGGAACGATGTAGAGGATGAAGATGAGGGGAACGATGTAGAGGATGAAGATGAGGGGACCAACAACTGAACCCTGGGGCACACCATGAGTGAGAGGGGCGGGCGGTGGAGGAATTTACTAAGGTACTATACTTTCACCATAACAGAGAGACTGAGGACCTCAATAGTCATCAATTACATTGGACTCTTTTGGATGGTCTGCTTTCTAATATAGAATTATTTGGACACATGATATGTTTGAATCATTTTCATTCAATTCATAGGGACTTTATTGGCATCAAGTTTTATGAAACAGTGTAGTCAAAGAAGTAGAAACGAGGTTAGGTGTGCAGCAGTAAGAGGAGGAATAAGGGGTAAGGAAAAATAGAACACACACACACACACACACACACACACACACACACACTTGAAAGGCCATCACATGTTTGCTTCTGTGTGTGTGGACCTGTGGATTGATGTCTGGTCAAATGAAAGAGGAAGGCTGGTGGATCGCGCTTGGATGTAGCTTAATTTACATGCTAATGTGTGTGTGTGTGTGTGTGTGTGTGTGTGTTAATTAGTTAAATCTCGATCAATGGTGAGATGAGATGACATTGCCTCAAAGATGTTGATCACACACACACAATTGACAGGATTAGAAAAAGCATGGTTATTTGTAAACAACATTGAGGGTGAAGTTGACCAGTCGTTCGACCACAGTGTCCAAGCTTGGGTTTCAAACCTACAAACTCCGTTATAGAGCGGTGCAGTGTTGACTTTTTGTGTAGCCCGACCTGGACATAAAGCAAAGGTTTTTTGTCATTGGATTTCGGTACGTTTAGGAAAATAAAGTCTGTGGCAAACACACGTTTCTGACACTTACACGTTTTGTTCAGCAGGATGATCTCCCAACACATCCTCACTCCCAGGTCGGCCTATGTTGACGTTATGTTTTTCCAACGCAAGGGGGGGGGGCCTTAGCGTCCATTTTCAACGCAAGGGGGGGGCCCTTAGCGTCCATTTTCAGCTTTCCGGGATGTCCATGTGCTTCTATGGACGCTCATGGAAGCACGGCATTCGTTTGTGTCAACTGCCCTTAAAGGCAATGAAGACACTACACTACCCAGAATCCCCAGCTATCGTTTGGACTACACCATGTGCTCTGTTTGACAAACCCCGTGATAGTCCTCAAGCTCTGTGATTGGAGAGTGTGCTCCGAGGGTTACCAGCCTCGAACAGCACTTGAAATGGGATGGAACCACGGCAGACTGTTCAAAACTGGATTTGAACGGGTCCACCGCGTCCCCCCCCTCCCCCAGAACTACACATGCTGGCTATTCTGTTTCGCAACATGTTCTCTATATGGCACGTCTCTACTGGGAGTTGTAGTTTTAAAATACGTTTTCGTATTTCCCATAATAAGAAGTTGCCAGTATTAAACTGTGTACATCCCTGGAGGTTTAGGGGACAGGAAACACTCACATTTAAAACATATAATTAATAAATGGGTGAAAATTGCTTGTGCCCATAATGGGCAGTATTAATATATATACCCACATGCCAGCTAAGGTCAGAAGAGCTTTATTTAACAGCTGGACTTATGTTTGTAACCCCTCCTGTTGTTAATTGATAACATTACATCAATTGATAAGCCTGAAACATACACTTGTCAAGGTTCAGAGGCACATTTTGCAAATATGGCAGTAGCCATCGATCAGCTTAAGATAAGATATACTGTATTGATCCCAAGTTGGAACATTTGCGTTACATCAGCATGTGTAACAGTTAATTATGCAGTGGTGTTTATTTGCAAATCATTTAGTATAATCACACACATTCTGTGTTTTATATTTAATAATTCTGTGTTCTTTATTTATTGATTGTTCAATACCTGACAAGGCCCGGAGATGAAATAGATGTCTTGTAATGCACTGTTGAGGAACCTGCGACCCAAGTTTTTCATTCAGTGCAGAACTACACCATAGTTGTGTAGGCCTATATGATATGTCAATAAACCTTAGAACATTTTGAAATCTTGAACGGGATGTGCAAAATAGTCATTATATACAGTCTTTAATTAACTATTAGTAGAGAATAACGAGTAATGAATATACTTTATAGGGATCCTATTAATATCTAATAATAAAAATAATGAAATTCAATAACATGCTTTAACCACCAGGTGTCTCTTTATATCATCTGTGCACCTTTATGGTGTAAATACAGCCTATCTACCAATTGGATCAAATATAAAAGTGAGCCGAATTAGTGTTGATACGGCAAGGCGACGTATGGTGTGAAAATAAATGTAAGATGTAGTTTAATGGCTGATATATTTATGATCCACGTCACGTTTTCAGTTCCTCATGTTTGTCTTCTCATCAGGGCTATAAATAGAGAACTACGGCAGATATGTAATATTTAATGCAGCCGAACCGTGTATTACAATGCCGTTATGTGATGACTTTCAAAGAGAAAAGCAAGCACACTCGGAATAAGGTATTATTTTATTTTTGAAAAATGTTTTCGGTCTGTTTCCGGTATTTGTTAATGACGATGTGCTCTGAGATGTGAGACTGGAATTGCACAGGGGAAAATAACAGGCTATCTTTAGATGCAGATTTTGTTAAACTAATATGTTTGCGCTGTGGACCAACACTATACGGTGACGGGGAAGGGGGTAGCAATAAAGATAACACCATTAAACAGTTACACAACATAACAGAAATAATATCGATAGCAGCGTCCCTAGCAACCATCTTGGTAACAATGAAAACGTTGGACGCAATTTCCTGAAGTAATCTTCGTAATAACTAGCAAACTAAAGATCATGTACATCCACTGCACACATCATCTGAAATAACTACTCATATTTCTCGCATCAAATGACATCAAAACGCATTTTAATGGCCAAACTAACTTTAAAATAGGCATTTTACACCCAGAATAAAAACGAAGTTCGGCCATGTTTTCTTTTTCTGCAGGGAGAAATGTGAAGATCACGTGACGTCAAACAGAGCTAGCTGGGGATTCTGGGTAGTGTAGTGTCTTCTGTCATCCTTTACTCCGAAAAAAGATTTGTTTCTCCGAATCGAAGGGGAAAAATACAAAAGCATTGCACACAATTTAAACCAATCAATGTTGTGTAATCAACAAGGATAATCTGGTGTTTTTTAGTTGATGAGTAGTGCAGATATCACTGTAAAATCAATCGTCAGTAAGGGGAATATTTACTTCCGGGTGTACAATTCTCCACGAACAAACGAATGCCGTGCTTCCATGAGCGTCCATAGAAGCACATGGACATCCCGGAAAGCTGAAAATGGACGCTAAGGGCCCCCCCTTGCGTTGAAAATGGACGCTAAGGCCCCCTCCCTTGCGTTGGAAAAAGCCGGCAGGGGACTTGACATAACGTCAACATAGGCCGACCTGGGAGTGAGGATGTGTTGGATCTCCACATACGAACACAACCTTTATGATTTTTCAAGCACAAAAGCAATCGCCAGAGGCAAAAAGCCGACATAAGGTTATAGACAAACCACATCGCAGTCGCATTGCTGCGCACCACCACTGCTAAGCTAACGATGGCAAATGTTCGGTATAATGAAGTTTAGCAGTTTATAGTCACTTGATAGCAACTGCAGTTTTTATCACACAAAGAGGCTGAGGAAAATCTCCAGTGGGGTATTTACTGATGTATTTACGGCGTAGAATTGCACGAACATCTGACTTCCCAAATGTTCAAAAATAACTCGAGACAGGTTGGTGAAATGCAAAATAATTTCCGGGTTTTCGGACTCATTCCTGCGCCACTCTATCACAACAGCAGCAAACAGCATAGATGCATATTCTCCCATGCGATGCCCAAAGGAAATATGTGAGCTTTTTACAATAAAAAGAAAATAGTTTTAGTAATAATTGCTGATGGCAAACTGCCAGGAGAGTTCAAGGAAAGAAAGATAAGGAATCTTTGAAAAAGTTTCCTGGTAATTCAGTTTGGAAGAGAGGTGGTAATGCCAAAACCAATGCGACAACATTAGCACGCTCCAACATAATACTGTATAAGCATTCACAGTTTGTATTGGCAGGAGCTGAGGTACTGACACTGACCCAATCAGCTAATGAGGTCGCTAAACTATTAACTCAAGTTAAACAACAGACAGATTGAATAAAAACATATGCGTATACCTACTTTTATCAAATTGGAAGTATTCTTCCCAATTGGGGATTCAAACCAGCAACCTCAATATGCAGTGATACGTCTTCCTCCATTCTTTCTCTAAAGACTAAAAGGCTGGATTCCAAAAATATGGAAGTCAGCTTATGTCCTTCCTCCACTAAAAGGTGGGGAGGCCACTTTATTAAATAATTATAGGCCCATCTCTAAATGGTCAGTTCTGGCCAAGGTCTTGAAAGCCGAGTGAGTGAGCAGGTAAAGGTGTTTCTAAGTAACTCTGACCTACTATGTAAACATCAGTCAGGTTTCAGAAAGCAACACAGGACCATCACTGCCACAATGAAAGTGGTAAATGACATTACTAATATCTTAGACAAAAAGCAGAGTTGTGCAGCTCTATTTATTGATCTTTCCAAAGTGTTTGATACCGTCAATCATCGCATCTTGAAGCAGAGGCTACTCAGTATTGGCATATCCAGCCTTGCAGGACTATGTTTGTGAACTACCTCTCTGAAAGGTCCCAATGTGTTCACTTTGATGGGCTGTCATCTGAGTGGTTAAACATTACAAATGGTGTTCCACAAGGTTCGGTTTTAGGTCCACTATTATTCTCCATCTACATCAACAGTTTAGGTGAAAATGTGGATGAAGCTACTTTATATTTTGATGTGGACTATACCGTGATGTACTGTGCAGGTCCCTCCATCTATTGTTAAATTACAGGCTGTTTTTAATATTATCCAGACGCAGCTCGCAGAGCTTAAGCTTCTTTTACATGTTGATAAAACTATATGCTATTTTCAAAAGCCAAAAAGACACCAGAGACCACTTTAGATATTGTTACTGCGCAAGGACAAGTACTTGAAGTGGTTGCCTGTTATAAACACCTTGGTATCTGGCGTGATGATTGTCTCTCTTTTAAACTTCAGGTCAATAATCTGCTTAGAAAGCTAACGATGAAGCTAGGTTTCTTTTTCAGAAACAAGTCCTGTTTCTCGCTTGAGGCCAGGAAAAAGCTAGTCTATAGACCTTTTTACCTGTGCTGGACTATGGGGATCTGTTATATATGAATGCACCTGCCCATTACCTGAACAAGTTAGATGCCGCCTATCACGGTGCGCTGAGATTTATTACAAACTGTAAAGCACTCATCACTGTACCCTGTAGGCCAGGGCAGGTCTGCCTTCACTTACTGTTCGGAGACTCAGTCATTGGTACATGTTTATCTATAAAGCCATGCTGGGTAAACTACCACCTTACATCTGCTCACTGATATCACAGAGAGTCTCAAGTAGCTATTGCCTGAGATCCCAGGATGTGTTTTTATTACACGTGCCTAGTGCTAGGACTGTTTGAGGCACTAAAGCTTTTATGTGCGCAGCTCCTCTGCAGAACATTTTGAAAATGAGCATCTTGGTTCCCCTGCATCATTTGAAAGCACAGCTGGATGAAATTATATTTGATACTCCTGGTACCTGTCATTGTGAATAGGTTAGTAAATTGTACCCCTTCCATATTGTATATGTCCTTTTGTTTTCTGTTGTATTTCTGTTACATGTGTAACCAATGTGCGTCAGGTCTCCCTTGAAAAAGGGATCGTTGATCTCAATGGGATTTTTACCTGGATAAATAAAGGCTACAAAACAAACAAAACACAACAAGAACAAAAAGAGATTAATATTTCAATGAAGACAGGGAGAGACACTGAATCCAGTGTTTCCATAGCAACTGGAAACCCCTCACCCTTCCCCATCGAACAAAAGTCTCAATAGTAAACTGTGCCGCCGAAACATAATTTCAGCCAATCAGCGGCGTCAAATATTTTGGTCACGTGGGCGCTCACGTTGGTGCCCATGTTGCTTACGTACGTTGACGTGAGTTGTTTTTTAGACGTGTGAGTGACCAAGGTGACGTAGTATTTGGTAGGGGTGTTGAAAATAATCGTTTCTACGATGCATTGCGATGCGGACGTGGACGATTCGGTCTCGATGCAGTGACGGAAGATAATCGGTTATAGGGTAGTAACGTTGCTTCCTGATTTTCCGGCCGCGGCTTTACTATAACGTTTTTTCTGTCACTTTAATATCAAATCGGTCTGTGACGCAGAGATCAGGGAACAGACGTGACAGCGGCACAGCAACACGGAGCAGTCTGCTTTATCCACCAACACAAGAACACCAGTCCAGAACCAACAGCAGAATGACCCGCTCTGAATCACTCCGGGTCGCTGCGGCTCAGAGACACAGGGTCCCTGTGTCTCTGAGCCGCAGCGACACGGAGTGTGACAGGGATTTATGTTTTTCAAAAATAATCGCGTAATTTACAATCATGTCAGGTTTTTGGTGGATTTAATTAAGTCTTGGATTGCAGAGTATGAATGCCCTCTAGCAATTTGCAGACGATATA
>CM070491.1:6216822-6226822 GCA_036324585.1 Champsocephalus esox
ACAATAATAATACTAATAATAATAATAATAATAATAATAATAATAATAATAATAATTATGATAATAATGATGTTACATTTTGCCTTTGGTTTTCGTAATCTCTCTCTCTGTGGTTTGTTATCTTGTGTGATCCAACTCAGATGCAGTATTTGCATGAATGTCTAACATCCAGGGTTTTAAATCCTGTTTCTGACAGAGGGAACTGAGATGAACAGATGCATATTAGCTGTGTCCCGTGTTCTGGTCCTCAGGGTCACGTGACTACAACACAGAGCGCTGAGCATCTCACTGCAGAGAAGGTGGAGTGAACCCCAAACAGAGGGTTTTGCTTGAAAACAGACACTGATAATCATCAGTAACTGCACATCGATACTCTCCTGGGTTTTTCAGTGAGGCTTTAGAAATGACCAATCTCCCATCAAGGTACATGCACACGTTTCTCCTGATCAGATTAAACCGACTAAAGGTTCTTCCTTTGGTTCGGTTTGACTTAGAGAACCAATAGTGATACCGACCCTTTTCCCAATCTGTGCATCTGAGAGTGACTTATTCTCCCTCTGAGGAAAGCTCTATATGATTCACAGTAGTGAAGGTTTTCCAAGTGTACCAACCTGTGTGATTCAACATGGCCAATGTTCAATGTTTAATATTCCATATTCCATATTTCATATCTTTGAATATATATTTGCATATATCATATCTACATGTATATTTTCTATTTCCACACGTACATTTTCTATTTTCTTTTCTTTCTGTTCTTGTTTATTTGTAGTTTTGTTTTATTGTAAAATGCCTTGTCTTTTATGCTGCTGCAACAAAAACAATTTCCCAAATTGGGATCAATAAAGTACCATCTTATCTTATCTTATCTTACATCCGGACCAAAACCACCAGACTCAGGGACAGTTTCATCCCACAGGCCATAAGACTATAGACACCTGAACTTTGAAACAACGTCCATAACATTCATATTCCAATCACTTGTATATATAGACTCTTATTGCACTATTTCCCTTTTTACCATTTTACTATTTTTCTGTTTGTATGGACTTGCACTATTTTGTCTGTGTATCTATTTTATTGTGTTGCACTGTTGGAGGAGCCTGTGAGGGGTAGGAGACTTTGATTCCTGTTTTGAATAGTGTGCCTTGATGGGTTTCTCTCCATTTCAAAATGCTGTTTGATGCTCGGCGTAAACTTCGCGCACTGCCACTCCAACATCCAATCACAGAGCTTGAGGACAAATCACGGGGTTTGTCAAGCAAAGCACATGGTGTAGTCCCAAACGATAGCTGAGGATTCTGGGTAGTGCAGTGTCTTCGGCCATCCTAAAGGGGAAAATTACAAAAGCATTGTACACAACTTAAGCCAATCAATGTTGTGGAGTCAACAAGGATAATCTGGTGTTTTTGAGTTGATGAGTAGTGCAGATAGCACTGTAAAATCAATCGACAGGAAGGGGAATACTTACTTCCGGGTGTAAAATCCTGCGTTATCCAATGGGAATGGACGCTCACATTGCTCTCCGTAATACAGTGAAGGGGACATGATCAAATCGGAATATAATGTTCTTTTAAAAAACATTAACTAAAGGGAACAATCTATTGGACACAGCTGAAGCTCATTTAATACAAATCACAGTTGTATTACACACAATGCACTGTTTTTTGAGAACAACAATTCGTAACTAATGCACCATAATACATTCTGACGAAAAATAAAAATTATTATGAATACAAATAAAATAAAAGAAGCCTCCCGCGAGTTACTACAAGCTATAAAGTAGATAACAACGTTTTATAGAATAAAAGCTAGAAATGCGTGTGTGCACCACGACAAAGGAGCCTCATTCACTTTACATTGGGGTTGTTTGCGTGGTGCAGACACGTAAATGTAACAAAGTTCATGACTCCACCATGCAATGCGGTGTTAAGGAGTCGTGGCGGAGTCACGCATTCTGGTGAGATCAGGTTGAAACAGCATGTCACCCAGCCGAGTTTTAAAATTATGCAGGGGAACCAAAGTGCTCAGTTTTAAACATGTTTGCAGACTCTTCCAAGTTAGTGGAGCTGCACAACTAAAAGCGTTCTTCCCTAAGACAGTCCTAGCACTTGGCACATTTAATAAAACCACATCATGAGATCTCAGGCAATACGTAGGCTTACTTTCAATTCGTCGAGAGATCAGAGAGCAGATATAAGAAGGTAGTTTACCCAGCATGGCTTTGTAGATGAACATGTACCAGTGACTGAGTCTCCGAACAGTAAGTTGTGGCAGACTTGCCTTGACATACAGGGTACAGTGATGTGTAAGTGCTTTACAATTAGTAACAAATCTCATTGACTTTTTATATTGAATAAAAGCTTTTATTGTGTATTTTACATATGATTAAACTCAGTGGCGTAACAAAGTTGTGATTGGCCCCGGTGCAAATATTGTTTTGGGCCCCCCCCCCATCGCCCCAAACATAAGCGCACGCTGATGCGCTCACACACGCACGGACATACACAACCACTCAGAAGCGCCACATGTAGGCTATCAACAACAGCCTGCCTGGCCTCAGACCACCACAGCCTGACCACGGCACAGCGAACTAACAGAGGATTACACCTATTAACTTGATGTGTGTCTCTGGGGAATGGGCCGGTAGGCCTACATAGACCAGTTGCTATAATATAGCTTTTGATCATGGCGTCGGGGGTCTCAATAGCGCCATAGAGTCCCTTATCGGTTGGGCCCCTTGGGGGAACTGTTGGACCACCGCTGGACACAGCCAAATCCAGCCTCTCCTCCTGGCTGGCTGGAGAAGAAGGTTGCACAGCCACGGCCACGGATACAGCTTCACTTGTGGAGCTAGATGGCAATGATGGTGGTGAGGCAGGTGAGCGATCGATAGCCTCCGCCTCCGGCTGCCGCTGCACGTCAACATTGGTAACGTTAGCGTTCGATTTTGAGGACGATGTATGACAAAACAAACTGTCTCATTTCGTCAGTTTAGCTGTTACATCTCCTTGTTCTCTCTTGTCTTTTCTCTTTTGAGCGCTGCTCTTGTGCTTTGGTTTGCTGTACATTATAAATGCAAGCTATTACATTTTTTATAATGCTGCCGAACTTGCTGCTGCTAGCTACAGTACAGTACAGGTTGATGAAACGGTTCGCTCGTCACGCAAGGTATCACATGACATGAAAGGGAGCAAGGTCATTGGACAGACAAATTACAAATTAATTTAGGTTGCTTGGTAACTTTGAAGACTGCATGAACCGGTCAATGCCATTGGAGCCCCTACATTTTTTTAAAACATTTTTAAATATTGCTGCACCGTCGATAGTTACGCCACTGATCAAACTGTAGGTGAACAGTTTTTGATCCCAAAGCCTTCTTCCAACTGACCTCAAGTTTCTTCCCTTTATTTGTAACGTCAGGAATGTAAATGGAAGTCTGTCTGCCAAAACATGTATCTCACTAAGTAGTAATACATGCATTAGTGTTATGAGTGTGATACTTCCTCTTATATCTGCCTGCCAGACATAACACTATAAATATTAATGTCAATAACATCACACACATCCAGGTCCTGCCCAGGTTTCAGACACAGCACAGACCGCCCCCTAGTGCTGCTGGGAGTATACTGCAGGAGAGGGCTGGGACCAGTGTGTGTGTGTGTGTGTGTGTGTGTGTGTGTGTGTGTGTGTGTGTGTGTGTGTGTGTGTTAAGCCTCCCACTCATTGATAACACTCAACAAAAGTCAAGAGGCTATCTCCTTTTCCAAGAAGTCACACACACACGCACACGCACAGCCTGCAGGTATATGTGGACTTCTGTTTGTTCATGCAACATTATCTATTGAGGCGTTGCTTGAGTTTGAAAATCAGTGAATGCAAATATTAAATATACCACCAATCAATAATATGCATATAAACTATTAACTGCAAAAGAAAGAAAGAAAGAAAGAAAAAGCAGCAGCATTTTCCAAGGCTTCACACATCTTTACCGCACAGCCATACCTTAGGGCACGTTGTCATGGCAACACAGTGATGGAGAGAGTGCAGGGCTGATGTCAGGGTCACCCAGAGTGTGAAGAGAGGGAGGAGGTGTGTGTGTGTGTGTGTGTGGGGAGGTTTTACTGAGCAGATCTGTCAGTACCTCTTTGGAGTCTTGCCAAACACACACTGCTCCCTATCCCAGTGTGTGTGTGTGTGTGTGTGTGTGTGTGTGTGTGTGTGTGTGTGTGGTCTAGCATTACTATACTTGTGGGGACCTACATCTGTTTACATAGTCACATGTGGGGACTGGCTTCCCTTATGGGGACAAATTGGAGGTCCCCATGAGGGGAATCATTAATTTTAGGGTGAAGACTTGGTTATGTTTAGGATTAGGATTAGGGTAAGGGTTAGGTTAAGGGTAAGGGTACGGGTTAGGCATGTGTTGGTTATGGTTAAGGTTAGGATAAGTCTCCAGGAAATACAAGTCAATGTAATGTCCCCTGAAGTGATGTATACATGGCATGTGTGTGTGTGTGTGTGTGTGTGTGTGTGTGTGTGTGTGTGCATGTGTGTGTGTGTGTGTGTGTGTGTGTGTGCGTGTGTGTGTCTGTGTATGCGTGTGTGTGTGTGTGTGTGTGTGTGTGTGTATGTGTATGTGTGTGTGTGTGTGTGTGTGTGTGTTATAGCCCCTGCCATCAGTTTTCAATTAGCGGGTTGGTCAAACGGATTTAACCTCATAGAGTACATCACACAGGCAGCATTAGAATACATATAGCGTATTACTGCTGTGTTACTGCTGTGTTAGGAGGAATAAAGGTTCTTCTCGTTGTTTATGTGGTGTGTCGCGGATCAGAGCAGTGTGTGGATCAGCAGCCAGGCACTTGGGATACAATTTACACACTCTGAAGCAAAGATACATCTCAAATTTCAAAATACAAACACACTCTCACTCACACAAACACACACACTCACTCACACACACACACACACACACACACACACACACACACACACACACACACACACACACACACACACACACACACAAATAGTCTAGAACCTTACACGCTGCACTGCCCCTCACTGGCTGGTTGTGGTAATGTTCGTTCTGAACCGCACGGATGCATCCGGTGTATATGTCTGACAAACCATCAACAGTGCTGTAAAGTAACTAAGTCCATTTACTGAAGCAAAGTGAAACGTACCATTTGAAGGCACTACATTATACCCCTACTGAACTCCATTTTGACACAAATCTTGTACTTTTTATTCCACCACATTCATTTCCCTTTTTACTTCCTAAACAGCACATATAGATTATTATACAAAAATATAAATCAACTAATTCATTATAATATATTATTATAGTTTAAGATATGTAAAATAGCTCAATTACATCTTATGTTACCAAAGTAATGTAAACATAAATGCATTCATCATAATAATACAATCATTCAAGATATATTAATCACACTGCCTACTGAGTGCCTTTATACTATTAGTACTTTAAGATCATTTTGATTTAGACTTTTACTTGTGACAGAGAAATTGAACAATGTAGTATTGCTACTTTTACTTTAAAGAGTCCTCTCCTGCTGATGTTCAGGTGTATATCAGTATGTAGTGTCTCTACTTTAAAGAGTCCTCTCCTGCTGATGTTCAGGTGTATATCAGTATGTAGTGTATCTACTTTAAAGAGTCCTCTCCTGCTGATGTTCAGCTGTATATCAGAATGTAGTGTCTCTACTTTAAAGAGTCCTCCCCTGCTGATGTTCAGGTGTATATCAGTATGTAGTGTATCTACTTTAAAGAGTCCTCTCCTGTTGATGTTCAGGTGTATATCAGTATGTAGTGTCTCTACTTTAAAGAGTCTTCTCCTGCTGATGTTCAGGTGTATATCAGTATGTAGTGTCTCTACTTTAAAGAGTCCTCTCCTGTTGATGTCCAGGTGTATATCAGTATGTAGTGTCTCTACTTTAAAGAGTTTTCTCCTGCTGATGTTCAGGTGTATATCAGTATGTAGTGTCTCTACTTTAAAGAGTCCTCTCCTGCTGATGTTCAGGTGTATATCAGTATGTAGTGTCTCTACTTTAAAGAGTCCTCTCCTATTGATGTCCAGGTGTATATCAGTATGTAGTGTCTCTACTTTAAAGAGTCTTCTCCTGCTGATGTTCAGGTGTATATCAGTATGTAGTGTCTCTACTGGGACATGTCTCCATGCTTTAATGTTCAAAAAGCTCTTTATTTTTCTCATACTGCTTGTGCTGTAGCACCACAACTAAATAAACACCAGCAACAAGTCCCTGAGGCTGGCGCAGAGAGAGTGCCCAGAAGAGTGAGAGCGACGTAACCGGCTGGGCTCCTCCTATATCCTGTTTCAACAGGTGTAACTCATCCGGCAGGTGCGCCTCATCAGACAGCTGCAGCTGGAACCTGCAATCACACACAAAACCACACAACCAGACGGCACCCCACGTGGTGTGGAGGGGTCGTCACACTCCCCCCCATAAGAAAGGAGTTCTCCTAAGAACACCGTTAAGTACCCGAATAGCTAGGAGCTCTTCTCCGATATTCCGGCGTGGACAGAAAACGACTCTGACCAGTCCCCAGACCGTGCACCGGGAAGAACCCGGAACGTCCCTCCAGAACCCGCAGCCGAGACCCTGACAACAAACCCAAGACCCAAGACCTGGCCCCCAGGTCGCTGCCGAACTGCCCCACCCGTCCGACATGCGTGACATGACCCAACATGCAGAGACACATCTCTCCTCAACCCAGGCCAAAAGACATGCCGCAACAGGTAACCACATGTTTTACGGACACCCAGATGTCCCGACTGCCCATGCGCTTTTCTGAGGACCTCCTCACGAAATCTGACAGGAACCAACATCTGATATACTGGCCCACCAATGAAGCCTTGCCCACGTGACCACCACTTTCTGACCAGCAATCCCCCTTGCAGCTGACAAGCCCTGGTGACACCATTTCCATCCCCGGTGGAGAGAACCGCCTCAAAAAACGGACTGAGGGAGACATCCGCTTTCTGCTCCATCACCAACTCACTGCGGGATACCGACAACAACCAGTCAGGAATAACCACTGAATCTGTCGCACTGACCTCTTCACCCTGCTCAGATCCCTCCTGTGCACGGCTCACAGCCCGGCTCACAGAACTCTTTATTTTTCTCATACTGCTTGTGCTGTAGCACCTCTTTTCACCCTCTGTCTGAAACCAGAGCCCAGTCTGCTCTTATTGGTTAGCTGGCCAGCTCTGTTGTGATTGGTCACGTACAATGTGTTGGAGCACTAGCCAATAGAAGCGCAAGTGTTACATTGTGATGTCACTATGTTATGGAACACAGGGATTTTAGCCTTTGCAGGCCATTTACATGCACACAAACCAATAGAACACACTATGGGAAAGGGAAAACCCGAAAAAAGCATATGGCTTCTTTATGTAAAATATTATATTTAGTTATTCTTCCAACTGATTGACTATCAATCCCAATCTGGGACGGACTACTACTACTATTGGTAGTGATGGTAATACTGTTTAAGTACAGCTTATACTGTCCAGTAGTTTAAAGTGGACCTATCATACTATATTTGACGAATATGTTGTAGGGCCGTACCTGAATAAAACATGTCTCTGATTTTTATTTTTCAAAATACCAAACAGATCCTGCATTTTAGCCATGCCTCATTTCGCTCTATTTGCTCTGTTCCATCCCTGTTTTTGCAAGGGCTGATTCTGTGGCGTAGCTTTAATGAAAATGAGCTGCAGCTGACCACGCCCCCTGCAGGAGAGGGGAGCGTGCTCTGAGATCAGCTGCTGGGCTCTCAGAAGGGGGGGAGGAAAAGAGAGGCTCCGTCCTCCGTGTTTTATTCTTATATGATTATATAGAGTCGTTATTCATTTGTTTTGAAACTCAATAAATAACAAAGAAGACCTTTGACCGGCACTTTTCTAATTTTGTCCGTAAGATTTAAACTTTAACGGTCATGTTGACCGGCAAAAAAAACATCGAACTGAAACTCTGCCACACGGTCCCCTCGTCCCTTGGAAGAGGCGGAGAGGTGGGTGTTTGTCATCTGCTGGTGGACTAACCGGAGAGAATTACAGCGCTTGCCTCGACGGGGAGGGATTGGATTGAATTACAGCAGCAGGAGCAAACGTTTGCCTCGGAGAGGGAGAAAAAGAGCTACAGCGGAGAATAAACGGAAGGGCAACCATGGCAACCATGTGAGGGAAGTCTTCTTCACTGCTTTTGTGGCAGACTACAGCGCCACTTACAGGCCTGGCATATGTACTACAGTGTCTCCAGCGCCTTGTAGCGGAAATGGCCGGCCGTGGCCCAACCCCACATTCCCCTGATAGGTGGAGAGTTGACCATATTGGCGGAGCTCCTCGTTCCTGACGTCAGA
Organism: Champsocephalus esox; assembly: GCA_036324585.1. NCBI lineage: Eukaryota > Metazoa > Chordata > Actinopteri > Perciformes > Channichthyidae > Champsocephalus > Champsocephalus esox. Next base: position 6,225,232 of record CM070491.1, read on the forward strand.
AAAATAAACGTCTGAATCAGATCTGTTGCAGCCCCGTTTTTAGAGATTTGGGTATGGAGGAAAAGAGAGAGGGTTGTGTTTTCTGACACACCGGGGGGGGACATATTCATGTATAAAAGACGTACAAAAGTGCATTTTGTAATTATAGTATTGAAGTTGCTACTACAGCTTTAAGCATACATGCTTCTTTAATACCTATCCTCATAAGTCAAGCCATGTTTTATGTTGTATTGTTTCACCTTTTCACTAGTGCTAATTTTGGCACCTGATTTTGATTGCAATGCAGTCATATGTCAGAAATGTGTACAACTTTCAGAATGACAATCAGAATTATTTAATTCAAAGATTTATGCCGGAAAATTACTGAGTTACAGACCAAACCCTGTAACCAGCTAAGCATGAAGACACACACACACACACACACACACACACACACACGCACACAAGGTAGGAGGGTTTATTTAAATGCCTTTTGTATAGAAAAGCAAACTCACACACCCATGTTCTGTCTTTCATTCCCCAACTTGTTATTCCCTCTGTGTCTGTCATCGGTACGATAACGAGGTTTTAAGAGCTCGTTAACCTCACACACTCACACACAGCTCAACACGAAACCACAGCGGCCGTGTGTGTCTTTTTCTCCCTCTCATTCTGTCATCACCTGATTTGAAAATACTTAGCGTGAAGTAATATTTGCCTCCAACCATTTGTGTGTGTTTGTGTAAGAGCGAGAGGGAGAGATGATTCCACATTAGATTGTTTACCTTAGACTTACAGACCTGAGCGTGTGTGTGTGTATGTGTGTGTGTGTGTGTGTGTGTGTGTGTGGTGTGTGTATATTTCACTGGCAGCTTACAATGTCAGAACGTTGGCAACCATGTGTAAAATGTTGCTTCCTCTGCAACGCTGTAACCAGGAGACAAACACTGAGGACTGCCAAAAGCAAAGAGAAGAATAGCCTGTGACTGTATTATCGTGTGTTATATTATATATTATATGTATATGTGTATTATATGTTATATTATATGTGTTATTATAGTGTGTGTGTTATAACAATATCACATGCACACACACTCTTACCTGACAAGTGAAGACATGATGAAAAATAAATATCTACTTTGGTGGCCATATTGGAGTTCCACAGGGTCCAGTGTCAGGTTTTCAGGTTTTCAGGTTTTCAGGTTTCTTTTTTAGACGTAATGGGGTATATCTTTTTATAAAATTGCAGAAAATAATCGCTGATCTGTGGCAAACAAGCGTTTATGATACGTACTTGTTTTGCTCAGCAGGATCATTTCCATATATTAACACTACCTTTATGATTTTGGAAACGTAAAACATTAGGCTATAAAGGAACTACATTACGGCAGATGATTTCACATCACCAGCTAAAGGCGGCTAATGTCTAGGATATGTATTAGCCGCCCATTTAGCCACTTGAAGCAACTGCGGTTTTATGTCATACAGAAGCTTCGACATTTACATTATTACTGATGTATTTTTTGTCGTAGAACAAATTGTAAAGCTTTCTTCAGCTTGTGTTAACCATAGATATTATTGAAGGCATCTGCCCAAAAAAACATCTCTCGTG
>CM070491.1:6231822-6234322 GCA_036324585.1 Champsocephalus esox
CTCCATTCCGTACTTTCCTCTTCATCCTCGGCTTTTCCTTTCTCGTCTTCTGTCAATTTCCCTATATCCATTTCCTTTTGTTTGTCCTCTTCTCTCTTTGTCTACCATCCCTTCACCTCCCTTTTCTCCTTTTCTCCTTTCCTTCCCTCCACTCCTCTCCTTTCAAAGGTCACGGGAAGGTCAGAGTTCGGAGGGAGTTTTCTGTCTCCTCCCCTTAGCCAATGACTGATCACTTCCTATTTAGACCAGCGGGAACTGAAGTGTGTGTGTGTGTGTGTGTGTGTGTGTGTGTGTGTGTGTGTGTGTGTGTGTGTGTGTGTGTGTGTGTGTATATAAAGTAAAGAGAATAGACTAACAAATACTAAAATAAAACAGGAAGGCACATGCTTTTAATAATAAAACACAATAGTAAAAACAAATAACAAATAGAATAAAAACTAACTAGCAGTATTTTTCTTGTGACCATATCAAATCATAGAAGTAGCTGGTGCTGTTTACAGATTTTGAAAAACATTGAAAGCTAAATAAATCTTAAATGGCACGAGTGTATATTGCACATGAGTGCAAAGCCTTATATTAACAGGATGAATATACAAACCAAACATATGTTCACCAACGTCTGCGAAGACACAGACATATTCCATTTCTCAATAAGTCAACTATGTGTTCATTTAATCAGGATATAGTTATGAAGCAACATGAAGACAGTAGAGAGATAACGCAGTACAATAAACACATATGTGCAAATTACTTTTTTACAATTCATATTCAATGTGTCAACAAAACTGGCTAGCTCAATCCTTTATGTGTTCAAGCTATATGTTGTACTTGTGTTTTACTTACTTGTTATTATTATTAATAAATTCTGCTTCACTTTTTATTTAATATGTAAGTCTACTCTTTGTTCCTTTTGCTTTTGTATCCGGCTGCCGTTGGAAGAATAAAGGCTTAAACTCATCATTGTTAGATCAAAGTCAGACAGGGCGGAATGATCTCAGCCAATAAAGGACCACCTCTTGGACCTTCCCCCACAGGGCCAGTGAGGCAGAGCCACCAGGCAACACGAACTTGACCGTACGTTCACATGTTGCTCAATGTGAAGGGTTACATTTGCGCTGTAGAAACAAACGTGTTGGTATTTATCTGTTGATCCGTGCGTTGACGCGTCGGTAACTGCGGCAGAGACGATTTAATCGTGGTATTGATTGTTACGTGTGACCGCAGACGGAAATGAGCTAATACTGTGGCTACATCTGGCACCAAGGATCTTTCCTATGAAATAAACGTGTTTTTATCATGGTGCTTTTCAAAGACATGATGAGAACAAGGACTGTGCACTGACAGGTCAATAACAAGGCGTGTCTCAATGAGGAGAAGAGCACTTTTGATTTCATGTTGGAGGGAGCTGAGAATGTCATCAGGCATGGTGTTGCTGCTCCGCCGAGAGAGACATACTCACATGGACAAGAAGCGAAGGCCTGGAGTACATCATTGTGTTTTCATTTTTCACATTGCATGCAATCTTTGTAGTGTCCATTCACACGAGGTATTTTGTTAAAAACAAATCAGAACACGATTTCATCCTTTCCTTCACTTGGGGAGAACATGCTTCATTACAATTTAAAAAAGACATGAATCGTGAGGACATGAGGACCCCTGGATTCTCAGAAACGGTCCACAGACGCTCTCAGTGAGTGTCCTCCGTGGAGACGGCCTTTCTCCAGGAGGACATGATGAGGACACAAAGACACACTCATGGACAGGTGTGTGTGTGTGTGTGTGTGTGTGTGTGTGTGTGGGTGTGTGGAGTAACAGAGAGGGTGTGTGTGTGTGTGTGTGTGTGTGTGTGTGTGCGTGTGTGTGTGTGTGTGTGTGTGTGTGTGTGTGTGTGTGTGTGTGTGCGCGCGTGCAGACCCCTGTCACACTCTTGATGACCTGGTTGCAAGTTCAAGTTCAGTTCAGGGTTTGACAGCATGTTCATTGTACGTGTGTGTGTGTGTGTGTGTGTGTGTGTGTGTGTGTGTGTGTGTCTGACAATATATGAACATATACACAATTAAGTAAAGTTAAAGTCAATTATAATAATAGTTGCATACCAATAATAATAATATATTTTATTTTATGTATATTATATTAATATTATATTCATTGTAATAGTACTAAAATAAATATATGGCATGCTCAACAATAGTGTACAAATGTATGTCTTGCAGTATTTATTGTAATCCATACTGGTTGTTTGGAGGCCTTTGGATGCGTTGCATTCCTGATACATATGTGTGTTAAGGTTTTATGCTTTTATGTGTTATATTTGAGTCTAAGAATGTAACATAAGAAACCACCACTATTATTTGTCATTTGTTATATTATTACTGCTCTAATTGTCTCATTTATTGTCTACTTAATATTGTTGTCAATGTGCATTTTTTCCCCGGGGTAATTTGGGATCTGTTTAAACTGCAACTTTATTTAAACCAATAAGAAAATGATTGATACATCT
>CM070491.1:6239322-6251822 GCA_036324585.1 Champsocephalus esox
ATTTTTCTTCAGTAAAAATCAACTATTTATTGTTCATTTTATTTTCATTTACATTTAAATACAGAATTTAATTAAAATAGAATTAATACAAAATAAAGGCAACAGATTTGCAACACGTCAATGCGATTTGATGCATGAGATCAGTTCTGGACCTGAAGACGGTCCCACCTGAGGACAGTCAGTGCAGTGGACCCAAACAGAGAGCAGCAGCATAATGCTCCATTAGTTACAATGACAATGCCCCACATGTGAGGAGCTGATGGATGTCTCAGATCCTCATCCCCACTCCCAGGTCGGCCTATGTTGACGTTATGTCAAGTCCCCTGTGTCGGCTTTTTCCAACACAAGCCTTAGCATCCATTTTCAACGCAAGGAGGGGGGGCCTTAGCGTCCATTTTCAACGTAAGGGGGGGGGCCCTTAGCGTCCATTTTCAGCTTTCCGGGATGTCCATAGGCTTCTATGGACGCTCATGGAAGCACCGCATTCGTTTGTGTCGGCTGCCCTTAAAGGCAATGTGAGCGTCCATTCTCATTGGATAACGGAGAATTGTACACCCAGAAGTAAGTATTCCCCTGACTGTCGATTGATTTTACAGTGATATCTGCACTACTCATCGACTAAAAATCCTTGTTAATTACACAACATTGATTGGTTTAAATTGTGTGCAATGCTTTTGTATTTTTCCTAGGGCTGGGACTTTAACGCGTTAATTATGATTAATTAATTACACAAAAATTAACGCGTTAAAAAAATTAACGCATTTTAATCGCACTTTAATCGCACTTATTTTTGCACAGCGGAACGTTTCTCACTGGATGAGTTTCAGGCGTACCGATTATACTGGAGCACCAACTAACGTTCATGACTTCAGCATGGGACTTCAAACAACAACAAACCACGGTGAACAATAGTCAAACATGAACGAACAAGCTGATGAGACCGCTTCGGTCAAGCCTCACCTGCTGGTTGCCCGATCGGGCAATCTATCATGCCAGTATCATGCAGCTCGCGGATCGAGTAATGAGTGACCCGACAGTAAAACTAAACATATCTATAGCTAGTTTAGGTAGTTTGAGAGGTAATTAAAATAGCTACGTGTGATATTCTAACCTGAAGTGTGTGTTTTGTTCCGCTCACCGCTGCATGTGGTTATGCAGAGCTGCGTGTCGACTCCTCAGCAGCAGCTGATCTCTCTCTCCCGTCAGATTAGACTTCACTCGCGTTTATGTCCATATGGATCAGATGCAGATAGTTCTAGCTAATGATAGGACTACCTGCTTATTAAAAGACAACTACACAATAAGTGTCGCTATGCAACTGGATGAGGCCACAAAGTATAGCACAGCATTATGCATTTGTTTACATGCCCACCAGAACCCCGAGGCATTACCAACAGATCAACGCACAATCAACCCACACAGGACATCTCTTTCTCCACATTACGTGTTAGACATTAGAGTTGACTATTCGTGTCTGTCACATACTCTTCTTGTCTGTCACATAAGTGGCGCAACTGAAGCGGTATTGCTCTAAAGGGAAATTATTTTGACTGAAGATATTTAGATTTGCCGGCTAACGGGAACTCTGACGTGTGATTCGCGGATGGGTCTGCTCAGTCAGCTTCCGGGTGAGGAGGCATTCGTGCGACCAACTTTCAGAAGTTAACATTACAAACATTTTTAACAGCGGCCATAATAATGTAAATAATGTTTGTTTTGGCAGTTATAACTGAATTTTCTCCATCTGGGAAGGCATTTGCCTTCATCAGATGGAAAGTGTTTTGACCAACAACTTAAGTATTTCTTATAGCTATGCAGGGCATGCAAGCGAGCAAACACAAACAAGAACATACAAACAAGTGAAATGAAGAATAAAATTGAAATTGTACAATATAATATTGTGGTGGTTCATCTTATAATTCAGTCTAGAAAATGCACCAGACAGCATCTAAGACCTGCAAAAATTAAAAAATGTCTAGGGGGACGGAGGCCCCCCAAACCCTTCGTGCCATTTCGTCCGCGTGCATTTTTCAGGGCAATCTCTATTGGGCTCAGGGCCATCTGTACATTAGCTTAGATGGCCCTGTGCTTAAAAATGCGATTTTTAAAAATGCGATTTTTAAAAATGCGATTAAAAATGCGATTAAAAATGCGATTAAAAATGCGATTAAAAATGCGATTAATTTCGATTAATTAATTACAAAGCCTCTAATTAATTAGATTAATTTTTTTAATCGAGTCCCGGCTCTAAATTTTCCCCTTTGATTCGGAGAAACAAATATTTTTTCGGAGTAAAGGATGGCAGAAGACACTACACTACCCATAATCCCCAGCTATCATTTGGACTACACCATGTGCTCTGTTTGACGTCACGTGGTCTTCAAATTTCTCCCTTCAGAAAAAAGAAACATGGCCGAACTTCGTTTTATTCTCGGTGGAAAATGCCTATTTTAAAGTTAGTTTGGCCATTAAAATGCGTTTTGATGTCATTTGATGCGAGAAATATGAGTTGTTATTTCAGATGATGTGTGCAGTGGATGTACATGATCTTTAGTTTGCTAGTTATTACGAAGATTACTTCAGGAAATTGCGTCCATAACGTTTTCATTGTTACCAAGGTGGTTGCTTGGGACGCTGCTATCGATATTATTTCTGTTATGTTGTGTAACTGTTTAATGGTGTTATCTTTATTGCTACCCCCTTCCCCGTTAATGTATAGTGTTGGACCACAGCGCAAACGTATTAGTTTAACAAAATCTCCATCTAAAGATAGCCTATGTTATTTTCCCCTGTGCAATTCCAGTCTCACATCTCAGAGCACATCGTCATTAACAAATACCGGAAACAGACCGAAAACGTTTAAAACAAAAAAATACTTTATTCCGAGTGTGCTTGCCTTTCTCTTTGAAAGTCATCACATACCGGCATTGTAATACACGGTTCGGCAGCATTAAATATTACATATCTGCCGTAGTTCTGTATTTATAGAGCCCTGATGAGAAGACTTCTAGACAAACATGAGGAACTGAAAACGTGACGTGGATCATAAATATATCAGCCATTAAACAACATCTCACATTTATTTTCACACAATACGTCTCCTTGCAGTATCAACACTAATTCGGCTGACTTTTATATTTGATCCAATTGGTAGATCGGCTGTATTTACACCATAAAGGTGCACAGCTGATATAAAGGGACACCTGGTGGTTAAAGCATGTTATTGAATTTAATTATTTTTATTATTAGATATTAATAGGATCCCTATAAAGTATATTCATTACTCGTTATTCTCTACTCATAGTTAATTAAAGACTGTATATAATGACTATTTTGCACATCCCTTTCAAGATTTCAAGATTTTCTCAGGTTTATTGACATATCATATAGGCCTACACAACTATGGTGTAGTTCTGCACTGAATGAAAAACTTGGGTCGCAGGTTCCTCAACAGTGCATTACAAGACATCTATCAATATGTGTGCATACCTCCAGCAATGTTAACTATGTTCAAGCACTTATTTTAACTGATATTATACATAATGTATTATACTCTTATAAGATGTATGTAGATATTTCATCTCCGGCCTTGTCAGGTATTGAACAATCAATAAATAAAGAACACAGAATTGTTGAATATAAAACACAGAATTTGTGTAATTATACTAAATGATTTACAAATAAACACCACTGCATATTTAACTGTTACACGTGCTGATGTACCGCAAATGTTCCAACTTGGGATCAATAAAGTATATCTTATCTTAAGCTGATCGATGGCTACTGCCATATTTGCAGTATGGCAAATACTCTCTCGCCAAGTGAGGTTCTTACCCTCATTACCTCTGCCCGCCCCACCACCTGTCCCCTCGACCCTTCCCTTCAAACCTCTTTCAGACTATCGCTCCTGATATTCTACCGTTTCTCACCCATTTCATCAACACTTCTCTAACTTCTGGTCACTTTCCAAACAGTCTCAAGGAGGCAAGAGTAAACCCTCTCCTAATGAAACCCACTCTCAACCCGTCTGATGTTATAAACTACAGGCCTGTCTCTCTCCTCCCGTTCCTGTCTAAAACACTTGAACGCGCTGTCTTTAAACAACTCTCCTGTTATCTCCATCAGAACAACCTTCTGGATCCGCACCAGTCTGGTTTCAAGGAAGGTCATTCCACAGAAACTGCCCTCCTTGCTGTCACTGAGGAACTGCACACTGCTAAAGCAGCCTCCCTCTCCTCTGTCATCATCCTGTTGGACCCGTCTGCTGCATTCGACACGGTGAACCATCTGATCCTCCTTCGCACTCTCCAAGAACTTGGAGTTTCAGGCTCTGCACTTTCCCTCCTCACCTCATACCTCAAAGACCGTACCTACAGGGTTACTTGGAGAGGGTCCGAGTCCGACCCTTGTCAATTAACTACAGGGGTCCCTCAGGGGTCTGTTCTTGGTCCCCTCCTCTTCTCCCTGTACACAAACTCGCTCGGATCTGTCATTAGCCCGCATGGTTTTTCATACCACTGCTACGCTGACGACACCCAATTCGTTCTGTCCTTTCCCCGCTCAGAGACCCAGGTCGTCGCACGCATCTCTGCTTGTCTTGCGGACATCTCTCAGTGGATGTCCGCTCATCATCTCAAGCTCAACCTTGACAAAACTGAACTGCTTTTCCTTCCGGGAAAGGATTGTCCCACTCTTGACCTGACTATAAACATCGGCACCTCTGTTGTTTCCCTGACCCAGACTGCAAGGAATCTGGGTGTGATCCTAGATAACAACCTGTCCTTCACTGCAAACATCGCTGCTACAACCCGCTGCTGCAGATACACGCTTTACAACATCAGGAAGATACGTCCCCAGCTGACCCAGAAAGCGATGCAGGTTCTGGTCCAGGCTCTCGTCACCTCACGCCTAGACTACTGCAAATCCCTCCTGGCTGGTCTACCTGCATGTGCCATCCGACCTCTGCAGCTCATTTAGAATGCAGCGGCTCGTCTGGTCTTCAACCTTTCTAAATGTTCCTCCACGCCGCTCCTCCGCTCCCTTCATTGGCTTCCGGTAACTGCTGGAATTCACTTCACGACACTGGTACTTGCGTACCATGCTGTGAATGGATCTGGCCCTTCCTACATCCAGGACATGGTTAAACTGTACACCCCAGCACGTGCACTCCGCTCTGCATCAGCCAAACGACTCGCTGAACCCTCGCTGTGAGGGGGACCCAAGTTCCCATCAGCAAAAACACGTGGGTTTGCTATCCTGGCTCCAAAATGGTGGAATGAGCTCCCCATTGACATCAGGACAGCAGATAGCTCACACACATTCCGGCGCAGACTGAAAACTCATCTCTTTCGACTCCACCTCGAGCAATAGAATTACTAACAAAGCACTTATATACTAATAAAGGACTGGCTTATCTGAAGCCAGTTGAGTAACACTTGAAATGCTTGGCTCTATGAAACCTGATGTACTTTATGATTCTGTTTTCTTCAAGGTTGTGTCTTCCTGGTCGAATGTACTTTTTGTAAGTCACTTTGGATAAAAGCGTCAGTTAAATGCAATGTAATGTAATGTAATGCAAAATGTGCATCTGAACCTTGACAAGTGCATGTTTCAGGCTTATCAATTCATGTAATGTAATGTTATCAATGAACAACAGGAGGGGTCACAAACATAATACCAGCTGTTAAATAAAGCTCTTCTGACCTTAGCTGGCATGTGTGTATATATATATTAATATATATATATATTAATACACACATTAATATATATATTAATGCTCAAATCCAGTTTTGGACAGTCTGACGTGGTTCCATCCCATTTCAAGTGCTGTTCGAGGCTCAGTAACCTTCGGAGCACACTCTCCAATCACAGAGCTTGAGGACTATCACAGGGTTTGTCAAACAGAACACATGGTGTAGTCCAAACGATAGCTGGGGATTCTGGGTAGTGTAGTATCTTCTGCCATCCTTTACTCCGAAAAAATATTTCCATAGAAGCATATGGACATCCCGGAAAGCTGAAAATGGACGCTAAGGGCCCCCCCCTTGCGTTGCAAATGGACGCTAAGGCCCCTTGCGTTGGACAAAGCCGACACAGGGGACTTGACATAACGTCAACATAGGCCGACCTGGAAGTGAGGATGTGTTGCTCAGATCCTCCTGAGGGTTCTCCTGCCACAGATCAGTAAAGCAGGAAACTAGTGTCTGAGTAACAAGTGATTGAACTCCACAGAAGTTGTATGTTTTAATGTACCTGTTAACAAATGACCTATGGTTTTACATTGATCAGGCCCATGCAACTGTGTTGTCCAGGGGGGGCTAAGTGCCCGGTGAGGGGACATTTCCCTTATATTCTCAGGGGGTCAACTGACCCACACAAACACTCTCTGACCTTAAGACGCCCTGAGCAAATGTCTGTTTTTTGGGCAGCAGGTTTTATTGAAATGTCAGATAATCATAGGATAAGAAAGATCTATGGTCCTCACCAATGGGCTTTTGATGAAGTTTCTAAATGGGGGAGCAAACTTGGATGGATATAGACTAAGGTTTTAAGCTGCCTGTAAAACAGTGTTGCTATCGCCTTCAGAACATCCACGTTTACTAAAGTTACACTGGTAACATTAGGAATGGGAGGGGATTTCCAGCTAGCCGTGTTAGCTAACATGTACAAGGCACACAAACACACACACACACCACACACACACACCACACACACACACACACACACACACACACACACACACACACACGCTGTCTCACTCAGTGCAGTACACTCTGTGTGCTTAGTGCCATACAAAGTGGACAATAGGTGGCAGATGCAAAGGTGATGAATGCTGATTTGACTCTTCATCAAGCAGCCAGCGAGCTCTGAGCTGCTGAAGAAACACTCATTTGAATGGACACACAAATTGTCTTTGCGTCGTTGTGCAGCTGCTGGACACAGAAAGTCTGCACAGGGTCTTCTGAAGACCACCGAACTGGCAGTCCACTGAAGCAGCTGCAGACCATCAACCAGGACCAGGTGTTGAAATGATAGCTTCATGCTAAGAAGTTTCTCAATATAAATATATTATTATCAATACACTGATGTTGACATTGTCTCAACTATCTTGATGTCTTGAATATTCACTTGATAGTGACCCAAGTGACTTGAATGGGATGAGGATGCTGATACAATTATTTCCATGTTTCCTGATGTCCTACTTAGCGTGCACCAGGGCTAAATTATGGAGCTACTTTCTCCCATTTGTTCATGAATGTTCATGGTCGTTTTGAAGATAAAGTTCAATACGCTATGCAGTTCCTGCTGCGACTAAAGGGGTAACAAAGTTCCAAAGATCACTCGTACATTATTGTAAAGAGGACATTGTTAACAACAAGAACTTAAACTCCCGTGTCTCCCGGCCTACCGTAGTGCTAGCTAACGTGCAGTCAAAACGAAACAAGACTGTTGAGATCAGTCCAATGTCGGTCCAGCACCGGTACTGAGCTTGAACCCAATTGCTAACCAGTTTTTCTTGTTTCAACTGCACGGGGCCGGCTCTCACACAGAACAATTGGTTCAACTAGTAGCTCAGCTTGCTCAAACCAGGTCAGAGGCTTACATCAGAGGTTGGGGAGCAATTTGCAAGGTCAACAACAGTTATGCTAAGACAGAGTAGAATAGTGTTAGTTAGTTTGTGGTATCTCCGAGATCCAAAACTCTCAAGAACACAATCTCACATCATGGAGTCTAACCATAATATGGGAATTCAAGTCCATCTTAAAGGAATGGTCCACTCATTAGATAATTATTCCAAACTTCAGTAATTAGTGAAACATTGTGTTTAAATCATACCCTGAAGAAATCTGCGATATTCCCCGGTAAATAATGATTTTATAGCTGTTTTTATCAAAACCTGTATATTCCGTCTGGCCGCCGCCATTTTCAGTAGTCACGTGATGGTCGTGACGTCCATGCGTTCACTTTGTCAACACACGGAAACATGGCGTATGGAGTATTTGAGTTCGGACTCGTCAGCAGAGGAAGAAGTTTTGACCAATGTGAAGAGATTGGATGGGGGAATTCAGCCATACATATCAGTATGACAATACGACACCCTCTGTCCTTAGACCCTCACATCGTACAAGGAAAAACTTCCGGAGAAAACCCACAGTTTAAAGGGAACATGGGAGAAACCTCAGGGAGAGCAACAGAGGAGGGATCCCTCTCCCAGGACGGACAGACGTGCAATAGATGCCGTGTGTACATTGAAAAGATAATACATTTGCAACATAGGTAGTCCAAATGTTTGGAAATGCATGTGTGTATAATAGGAAGATGATATAAGATACTATATGTATGCATGTAGTACCACCCTTGCTAGCGATTCCCTCTCTAGTTTAGCATACTCAGCTTCGTTGTCCCTGGCCATAGAATCACGATTGTATGGCGCCGGAAAAAACTGGGGGAAAATACACACTAGCCGGTACTACGCTATATGGAAAGGCCACCAAAAACTGTCCTAGCCTGGACGCTAAAGGACGTTAAAACGGGGCGAGCCGCTGCAATGGAAATGCGCTATAACATACCTTATTCTTACTCCGAGCACTACTTCTGCTCCTCCGTCGCTTCACACTTGCAGAGGGCGATTTCTCAACTGGCCGAACTGGTGTCCTGGTCGGTGATGACACCAGAAAGACCGATGGTACTGCATCTCCATTAAGTAATGGTTGTTCCATAAATCCCATGTTATGTTTTATCATACTCTCAGAGTAGTCGTCCGGAAATTTGAAATGTTCGCTGCATACAGATGTAGCGCTTCGTTTCAGACGCCTACCCGTGCCCCTGATGATAAGGAAAACCCCCCCGCAGGACTTAAAACGCCCCCTTGATAAATACATTTAATTATAATGAAACCAGCTGCAATGGATCATGGATCCACCAGGGGGAGTACATGTGCCTGTGAATCTTTCGTTTCGGGCCGAGCACATTTCGCTAGCTACTGCCTCCGAATGTACTTCTTACTCTTACCTTTTGGCAACAGATGGAACCGAGCATTCCGTGGATTGTTCCTATCAGAATTGTGGCAATATTTGGCGATACAGTGAGGCATATTTGAAGAGAGAAACTACAGTAAATAACATGGAGATCAACGTGTCTTCGAAAACCAAACGCATGGTTTACATCACGTCCGGAAAATGGCGGCGCCCACAGTGTTGATGTTGTTTCGGTATATAATCAGTTTAAAATCACTGATAATGTCATCGGATTAGACTGGCCGAGACTGGTCTGTTTTATCAGATGATAATTATTTAAAAATGAGTGTCATACCATTCCTTTAAAGGACAGAGAACAAGAATCCATTGGTCGATGTGATTGCTATATCCCATAATTGAAGTCGTTTTAAATTGTGCCAGTTTTTAATGATTTATAATAGTTTCTTTAATTTGCATATTGACTGGTTAATGTGCCATTTAATTTGTGTTTTACGGCAGCTGTATTCGTCTGCCTGTGTTTTCTGTGTTTTATTTGTTGTAACTTTGTTCATGCTGCCCTTCTTGGCACAAGTTGTCTCATCAGTTAAGATCAGTGGCGGCTGGTGGATTTGTTTCTAGCTAGGGCTGTGCCACATGCAATCAATTTCAGCAAACCCCCGGTATGACTTCATGCAAAGAAAACAGGATTTTTCAGTCTTAATTTACCAGTCTTAAATTGTAATGCCTCCATAAACAATTTAAGCACTTGAGACTGAGGAATATGTACAACAACTTAAAACAATGGCATTAGCAATACTTGCATACATATATGTATGTATATATATATATATATATATGTATGGAAATATATATATATTACAGAACAACGGTATAATCAACAGCAATACATAAAGCTGAAGATGTAACAAACTAATAATAATTATTCTCATATTTAAAACCAATGTGGTGTACGTCGTCTTTGACCTGCCTTTAAAAATGGTGGCGGTCTTCAGGCGCTCCTCCAGCACAGAGTGCAGGGAGGAAACTAAATCCACCAATCCCCTGAAAATGCCAGGGTTGACTGAAGAGTCAGTCTCGTCATGCCCACGCAAAGCCAACTCAAAAGCCCACACAACTTCATTATTTTGGATAAAATATGCCTGTTTTTATCCACCTCCTCATTGTGTTGCCTCACCGCAATCCTGTCGTCCAGCTGCGTAGCAACTGCTTACTTGGGGCGATACAATAATCGCCCCTCCCTTAGTAGTTTTGAGGACGCTGATTGGCTACATTTTATGACACACGTTCATATCTTGAATCAGCAATTGGCTAACCTTTTCAGAATATGAAACTTTTATTTCTAAAATCGCACGATAAATACATGTTTGAAGCTTGTAAAGGGACGATGACAGCTCTCCCTCGCCACTCTCCTCTTCCACACCGCCGCTCCCCCTCTCTCCGCTGAGATTGTGAATGTAAGGCGTATAGTAATCATAGATAACACGGCAGGGTTCGTTACAGTTTGTTTTCATCTGATTTCAAATAAACAAAGTCTTGGCTTTCAGAATATTAAACTTGTTTCGGCAAATTCAGATGATAAATACAGCTTTGAAGCTTCGGCATACTGTAACTACAAGCGGAGAACGGAGTAACTTGACGTCACAGCAGGCATAACAACAACCGGTGTTTCTCGTGAGGGTTTTCCCCGGGAAACAAACGCAAACATACACGTACACACACACGTACACACACACACACACACACACACACACACACACACGTATAAACACACACACACTCATGAGCTTCCCCCAGACCAGTAATCCATATGAAAATATCTTCCCTCCGTAGTATTTTGATAATTTGCTAATAACCAATCAGATCGATGGATTCCAGAGAAGAGAAACTTTGAAGGCCTTTTTCTCAAAATGATGACTCTCTAACAGTCATTATATAATGTGACATATTTTGCTTAATATTTGGAGTACAACAACAATCCTGATATCACTAGAAAGCTAGGAATCTCCTCTTTCCAGCAGTGTACACAACTCAAAATGTGTCTTCGGGTCAATGCGACTTCGATGGAGCAGGTCACATATTTTGCGCAAATTATTTTAATCACATTTTACACATATTTCTGGGTGCATTCCATATTTTAAACGCACAAATATTGACAATGTATATAATTAATTTGTATTATTATTAGTATTATATTCCCCGGGCCCTGCACATAATGGCAGCCCACTGCTCCTACTGTAACACTAGGATGGGTCGACTGCAGAGAAACCGTTTTGTTTCATAGTGTACTACATAATGACAATAAGTTGAATCTTCTTCTTCGTCTTCTTCTTCAGTTATTATTATTATTATTAACAATAACGTTGTGTGTGGTTTAGGGAGGGCGGCGTCCTATCGCCCCCTATGGGCCAGCCGCCACTGGTTAAGGTAGATCAAAGTGAAGAATACTCACAAAAACGATGAATATGCAATACCTGTGCCTGGTTGATGTTCCCCCACTTTGAGTATTATTACATCTCTGCTTAGCTAACATTGTCCAATGTGACGTTTTCACATTATATATTCTTTATTTCCGACAATATGTTAGAAAATGCTATCAATTAAAACAGAACAAATATATATTTATAGGGAAATGTACATCACGGGATGGTACTTTGAGTGAACCGAAACTGGGCCCAGCATGGAACTGGAACAGAACTTATTTAAGTGGAGCGAAAAGGATGTCAACCCTTCACCGTATATCCTCAATACCAACAACTAGTCAGTCTGACTGCTGACCAGCGATGTACCCATCCTTATGCTTACAAACACCATGTGTAATCCTGTCATCCCAGAACCACAGGGTGTAAAAGTGAACCATTATTTACTGTGTGGCAGCTGGTAGACCAACGATACAACAGATCGTTTTATGAAAAGCAAATCTGTAGAATAAATAAAGATCCAAAAAAACAACACAGCCTGCTTTCATTGAAGTCCCATCTCAAGTGTCAGCCTATTGTCTCCTCTCAGTGAGCCAATGGACCGGAACAAGAACAGCAGTTTGCATATCCATGTATATGTATCTGACGGTGTGATGCGCAGAGTGTTTGCACACGTGTCTCTGGTTTGAATAGGGCTGTATGTAAAGTTGAACTGATGGACTCTGACATGCAAAATGACCTCTTTGAATATCAACAGCATGTTAGCACGGAGAGTGATTTGATATATGAAGAGTGTTGCCATGGTAAGTAAGATGAATGGTGCATGACAGTTTAGCCAAAAAGACAAAGCAAATGAACAGTTCATGCACAAACAGGTGATTACTTTCTGTTTCGTTCAATTATTTCTCATTCATGTAAAATTGTCACAGGATGATATGGTACATGTTGACAGAGATAACAACAAATACTGTATATTTATTTACTCTTGTGACAATGTTGCTGCTTTTTGATTCTTTTATCAAATGTTATCTCAAGCAGCTACTCAAAATCCATAACAATTCAGCATCTTAAAAGGTGATGAAATGTAGATCCATCACAGGTCTGT
>CM070491.1:6256822-6499322 GCA_036324585.1 Champsocephalus esox
CCCTGTTTTGCATCTTTCCTGCGACGCAATTCGATCAAACTACCCTTCTCTTTTAGTCTGGTCGCATGTAAAATGTAGACAGAGCATGGCAGCTTGCAGAGGCCAAACTCTGTCCCTGCTCTGGTGTGTTTTTGTCAGCGCTGGCTCTGACCTATTTGCTGCCCTAGGCAAGTTTTCAGCGGACTGTAGTTATCAGAGCCTCTCAGTCTGAACTGTAGTTATCAGAGCCTCTCAGTCTGAGCTGTAGTTATCAGAGCCTCTCAGTCTGAGCTGTAGTTATCAGAGCCTCTCAGTCTGAGTTGTAGTTATAAGAGCCTCTCAGTCTGAGCTGTAGTTATCAGAGCCTCTCAGTCTGAGCTGTAGTTATCAGAGCCTCTCAGTCTGAGCTGTAGTTATCAGAGCCTCTCAGTCTGAGCTGTAGTTATCAGAGCCTCTCAGTGTGAGCTGTAGTTATCAGAGCCTCTCAGTCTGAGCTGTAGTTATCAGAGCCTCTCAGTCTGAGCTGTAGTTATCAGAGCCTCTCAGTCTGAGCTGTAGTTATCAGAGCCTCTCAGTGTGAGCTGTAGTTATCAGAGCCTCTCAGTGTGAGCTGTAGTTATCAGAGCCTCTCAGTCTGAGCTGTAGTTATCAGAGCCTCTCAGTCTGAGCTGTAGTTATCAGAGCCTCTCAGTGTGAGCTGTAGTTATCAGAGCCTCTCAGTCTGAGCTGTAGTTATCAGAGCCTCTCAGTCTGAGCTGTAGTTATCAGAGCCTCTCAGTCTGAACTGTAGTTATCAGAGCCTCTCAGTCTGAGCTGTAGTTATCAGAGCCTCTCAGTCTGAGCTGTAGTTATCAGAGCCTCTCAGTCTGAGTGTATCAGAGCCTCTCAGTCTGAGTTGTAGTTATCAGACTATGGGCTTAGATTAGTCTCATAAATATTTGTGTGAACATAAAAATAATTTGTGTGTAAACATGTGATTTGTAAATGTAAAACACCATCCACAAATGCATTTAAAAGATTTGCAAACTCACAAATACATCTGCAATTGTAAAACAGATATGCAAATACACATAATATTTTCACAAATAAAAAAAGATCTGTGAATATTATAACAACAAAAGGATATCTCTTTAACATTGACAACTTTCGATCAGGCATTTGTGAATCCATTTTGTATTTGTCAACCAAAAATGCGCTTTTGGATCTCAAATCTCTGCTTGTGGATCGTCTTTTTACACACACAGAGTTTTGAGACAAACTTTCCGCCGGTCTCGACAGAAATCTGCTCGTGTCACTTGGTTATTTTCTGAAACCACTTGATGGCCTGCTGATGATGACATTTCCGGATTTCAAGGTTTAAAAGTAAGAGCATGATGGTTTGTTTAATGTTCCGTTTTTGTATTACTTTAATAAACAGCGGTACGCTAGGTGCATTCTTTATCACCATCATGTTTTGTGATACAGTTAGTTTGTGTTTGTTTATTTGTTCAATACAGCCTATTTCGAGCACATTCGTATGCATTGATGTTGAAGTAGGCTAGGCTACGCCACTTTCGGGTCCCGGGGGGCTACAGCTGGAAGCGAAGCAGCCCCAGAGATAACTCTTTCTTCATATTTTTTGTGTATTCATTCAAGCGGGTCAAAGTTACAAAGCACTTCCCATCTTATTCCCATCGGCCTAGTTGTACCTTACCAGTGCAGTGGTAAGGTTATCTGTGGAAAAGCACCATATTTAGGTTATCCTTCACAGTAAGGCTACATTAAATGTTGTAATATTCATCGTGTCCTTTCTACTGTTTATGTATATTCCTGTTTGTGTGGGAAAAGGTGGAAAACAAGTATAAAAAACACAATACAATTAGATACATATAAAAGCAATACACAGGAAGTGTATATACACAGTATACACAATGAATATAACACCATTTAATGTAGCCTTACTGTGAAGGCTGACCTAAACACGGTGCTTTTCTACAGATTACCTTACCACTGCACTGGCAAGGTAAAACTAGGCCAATAAGATGTGAAGTGCTTTGTAACTTTGACCCGCTTGAATGAATACACACAAAATATGAAGAAAGAGTTACTTCTGGGGCTGTTTCGCTTCCAGCTGTAGCCCCCCGGGACCCGAAAGTGGCGTAGCCTAAGTACTTCAACATCGATGCATACGAATGTATGTGCTCGATATAGGCTGTATTGAACAAATAAACTAACACAAACTAACTGTATCACTATAACATGATGGTGATAAAGAATGCACCTAACATATCATTATAGTAATACAAAAACGGCGCAATAACCCTCTTGAGTCTTTTTTAGATGTCTCCTTGTTATACACGGCACCCTGTGTGTTACATATCAAAGTGTTCAGGACAGTCTCTGTTCTTAGTATGAAGTCACTCACCTTAGAGCACTGTTTGATGAGATAATTAGCTCTAAAGCTGAACATTTGACATCCGATTTTTTTTTAAATCTTCAAAACTCTTGAAAACACAGACTTTGTTTTACTCATTTTACTGGTGTTTTAGATTTGGTTTACCAAAGTCTTAGGTTCACAAACGTAGTGTAATATATGACTAACACTGTATATACATTTGTAATTCATGTCTAAAATGAAAATGTCTTAACCTGCAAAGCCCGCATACAACGCTGCTGAAGGTTAATCCAATGTCTCTGTGTCACTTTGAATTGATTACTGGTAATCCATCTTCGTAGGGCAAAATGCATCGTTTTCAGTTTTCAGAGCGTAACATAGCTTTCGGTTTGGGCAAACTGGGTGTGCATCACTCTCACTCGTCATGGTAACGTGTAGATGGATTTAGGAACTTCCCCCTCGATTCTATTGGCTCTAACGGTTAAAAAGTGTCAATCATCAAAATCGACCAATGAATGGGTTCTAGAGAAATTCTATATTTATTCTGACTTTTCTATATCCAACTCACAAGTTTATCATTGCTTTGAGAAAAAAGATTATTAATTTACCCCTTTTAGAAGTTTGTTTTGGGAATGTCGTTTTCGAGCCTGAGACCTGAAAAACAGGCTCAGGAGTTAACAGGTTAAACTTGGGAATAAGTTAGCATTTTAGCACTTCCAGGTTCCCTTATTTTAAAGTGTTTTTGTCTTTGTTTAGATGCCTTAAATAAGGTCAGTGGTTAATTCAAGCCAATAAGAGTTAAACAAATAAATCAGTCAGTATATCGTCACTTAATAATGTCTAAAGCTTCTATGTGTCATAAAAACGTTGGTTGCTAACAAGTGACTAAATCAGAGTACTAAATGTCATCACAGCGAATATTAGCCGCCTTTAGCTTTGCAATGACGGTGTGAAGTCATCACAGCAAATACCAAAGTGTTAAAATCCCAGAGTACTGATGACCAGAGTAGAAATGTTTACACTTTGGAGTAGAATGGACATAAAGTACACTTCTCAGAGTGCACCAGAACCTCTCTTTGGTGTTGTTTCTTTCACCTCATTCACACCAACGTAACTCCGGTTCAAGCTCCGTGCTAGAGCTTTTCAGGTTCAGAACCGGTTCTTTGGTTTAGCTCCGGCTCTTTTCACACTGCCCAGAGCCCGACTGGTGCTGCGTCATCATTTGCGTCATGACGTAAACGTTTGCGTGCCTGCTAAACCACACGGTAACCCCTCACAGCTCACACCGACAACAACAACAATGGCCGATTGTGCTCCAGCTTCCTCTGTATCTCTTCGGAAGACCAGATTCTCAGTAGGTAGCTGGTCTCTTCAGTGGACCACTGCTGCTTGTTAAGTTTCTCCATCGTTGTGTACAAACTGGATAACACGCAGGCTTTTTGTTGTTGTTCAGGAGTTGATCCCGCCCCCGCCTCAACGTTAGCGTGACGTATTCTGTGCTTTTGCTCTAGCTGGACAACTTTTGGTGCTTGAAACGAACCGGATTCTGGAGCTAAGAGGCTGCTCCGCTGCGGTGCAGGAAAACCCGGTGCTTTTCAAGCTCCAGCTCCGAACCGGCCCTGAAAAACTATTGGTGTGAATGAGGTATTTGTGTGGTGTTGGTGTTGACTTGTCTAGTGTTTATTCTGGGATGATGGACTCCCTCAGAGTATATCTTTGCATTGAGTCTGTCTGGTCCGCATCGATCTTAGGTTTCGATTCGTCATCAGATAGGCCACGCCTTCTCATTGGTTTAATGCAGCCTCGTGACCCTCGGCTTTTTGAAAATATTCTCCAGGAAAAGCGTGACCGTGACCGTTACAGATTGATGCAAGAGTTATACATCCATGGATCGAACACGGCAACATTTCTCTGCAGGAGGGTAACGCTAGGTAAGTAAACACCAAGTGAATAATTCTGAATATTCATATTTGTCTTCTTGTTTTAATTTGTATAACTAAACAACTACAACCGATAACGTTAGCAAGTAGAGTATTTGTGACGTTATTGTAGTGGTAACGTTAGCCGTAGTCAATCAGATTACTGTTATTCTGACAACGAAAGATGTATTTATTTGCTATTTTAGCTGCCGCTCCCGTATTAATTGTTAGGCTGCATTCACACTGACTCAGGGGGAAAACCGCTCCTCTTTCCAATTATTCGACTGGGGGTTACGTTACGGAAGTGCTGCAGCGGCCTTCAATACATGTTTTTGTAATACATAGTCAACTCTAGTCTGCAGGCACCGTTTGAAATAATGAGACCGTTAACGTTAGCAGCTGTTAGCTTAGCTACCGCCAATTTAGGTTACTCCTGTAGAATGAATGATTTTGAAGCTCTCGCCTCCCGCCTGATATAATGATGTTAACAGTTAATAGTCTAACTTCGCACTACATTTAGTACTGTACATGTGCAATAGACCAATTGCAGTTGTGGAGGAAGTTTCATATGATTTTAGCTAAGTAAAAGTACAAATACCACCCTGATAAGTAAAAGGCCTGCACTTAAAACCTGACTTAAGTAAAAGTATGTGAGTATAATCAGCTAAATGTACTTTAAGTATCAGTAAAAGCACTCATTGTGTGGTGAAATTGTCCCTGTCAGTGTTTTACTATTTTTGGGATGCTTTTAGGTTTTATATTACTGCTGCATTAATGTGTATATTCCATTTGACTTCTGTTCATGGTAATGACCGAGTTGATCTGATTTGCAATCAAAGGTTTTTGTCAGTGTCTGACCCATCCATCTAAATATGATGTACAGTGTAGTTATATTTGTGTTTATTGTTATCTTACAGTCATCTCCAGCCTTCAGGAGTACTCTGGTCCAGTGGAGGCAACCCTACATCCTAGCAGTTGGGACCACAAGAAACAGCTCCATGAGTACTACATTGCGTTGGATGGTGAGCTCCTTCCCTGCAAGGCCAAGTCTTCCCTGTCAGTTTTGTTGTATCATGTGTTTGGGATCTCCGATGACCAGGCCTTAAACGGCATGTACACATTTTTGCAGACCACCATCTACAACATTGATGTAAACTGGTTGCCATGTACACTTTTAGATGTTGGTCATCCTGCTCGGTGATGTTTAGTCTTTCAAAACACAATGGTTTCCACGTTGTCCATTTGTTGTAACAGGATTTTGGAATGATGATCTCTGAAGTGTTTCCCCAGGCTAAAGAAGCTTAATGTTGTATGTTGTGGATTGTTTGATGTTGCTAACTTGCTACTGATTAGATGTTATATTTAAAACACATCAAAATCACATTTTTGAAAATAAATGCATGTTTTCAAGAATCTGATTTTACTTTATTTCCTGAAGTGTTAATGATTCACCCCACAATAGTTTGTTTGGTGTACATCCGCTAAACAGCACTGAAACAGTGTGAAAAATGACCATGGAGTACATTTTCTCTCTCAAAGTGTTGAATAATCCAACACACTCTCACTCAATAATCGTCCAGGAGCAACGTTTGGTCAGGGTCCCGTGGCGTGCAGTTGTGACGCTCCTAGGCTCCTTCAGCTTCATAAAGGGACGCAAATAGCTTTCAACTGATTGCAATGTATTCCCATCTGCGTCGGGATTTGACGCTCATGGAAGCACGGCATTCGTTTATGCCGGCTGCCCTTAAAGGCAATGTGAGCGTCCGTTCCCATTGGATCACGGAGAATTGTACACCCAGAAGTAAGTATTCCTCTTACTGTCGATTGATTTTACAGTGATATCTGCACTACTCATCGACTAAAAAACACCAGATTATCCTTGTTAATTACACAACCTTGATTGATTTAAATTGTGTGGAATGCTTTTGTATTTTTCCCCTTCGATTCGGAGAAACAAATATTTTTTCGGAGTAAAGGATGGCAGAAGACACTACACTACCCAGGATCCCCAGCTATCGTTTAGTACTACACCATGTGCTCTGTTTGACAAACCCCGTTTTTTTCCACCATTCATTCCAATGGCTGGAGTCTATGTCACGTGATCTTCAAATTTCTCCCTGCAGAAAAAAAAACATGGCCGAACTTTATTTTATTCTCGGTGGAAAATGCCTATTTTAAAGTTAGTTTGATGTCTTTTGATGCGAGAAATATGAGTTGTTATTTCAGATTATGTGTGCAGTGGATGTACATGATCTTTAGTTTGTGTTAAGGCTGTACAAGGGCGTGGAATCAGATGCAGAGAAAAACAAAGTATGAAAATAAAGTGTTTTAATGTAGACAGGTCATAACACACTGAATACATAAAGCAACAAAACAAACACTCAATACACTGTCTAACCTATACTATCAAAAAACTACAAAAACTACTGACTTAATCTAACTCTATGGATGATAATAACTCTATGGACAATGACAAAATGATCTTACGCTTGAAGGCTTGGAACACACAAGACAATCTGGCAACGAGACAGGGGAATACGAGAACTATATATACTAGACAGACAACACCAGGTGAAGACAATTAGACAATCACAACAGCGGGAAAACAGACAAGGCAGGACACGTACTTGAGACACATGAGGGTAGACAAGACTATCAAAATAAAACAGACGTGGAACGTTGGATGAACCCGTAGTGACACCCGCTGCCCCAGTCTGTTTTAGTCGATGAGTAGTGCAGATATCACTGTAAAATCAATCGACAGAAAGGGGAATACTTACTTCCGGGTGTACAATTCTCCGTTATCCAATGGGAATGGACGCTCACATTGCCTTTAAGGGCAGCTGACACAAACGAATGCCGTGCTTCCATGAGCGTCGAATCCCGCCGCAGATGGGAATACATTGAAATCAGTTGAAAGCTATTTGCGTCCCTTTATGACGCTGAAGGAGCCTAGGAGCGTCACAACTGGACGCCACGGACACTGACCAAACGTCGTTCCTCGGCGATTATGGAGTGAGAGTGTGTTGCTCTGGTAGGGAAAAAAACATTTTGTACTGTTTGCGCTCAACCTAATTTTCGGCCATGATGTTACAACATTCATAATTAAGTAAAGGTAACACCCCTTTCACCCCGGTTACACGTTTCATTTGCCCTGTACGATGGGCAATGTAAGTGATGAAAGTGGGGGATGTTGGCTTATCAGGCGCCCGCAGCTCACAGCCAAAGTTGTTGTTGTTGTTAGTGCTAGCTGTGCGGATATTAATGTTTCTACAAGGTGGAGGAAGAGTCCTCTCCTGTCAGACTGAGAGGCTGATAACTACACATAACGAGTGTTTGGAGTTAACAGTCTAAGTTATCTCAGTGGGTAAATGGTAAATGGACTGTACTTATATATCGCTTTATCCAGTCTTTACGACCCCTGAAAGCGCTTTACATACTACATGTCGTTCACCCATTCATACAGAGCAGTGTATATTACTCTAGGAACTAACACGCATACACATTCACACCCCGTTGGCCATGCCATCGGGAGCAACTCAGGGTTAAGTATCTTGCCCAAGGATACATCGACATGTTGACTGCATGGGCTGGGATCGAACCCACAACCCTCTGGTGGAAAGACGACCGCACCCCCTCGCAGCCACAGTCGCGAGGGAGTGCGGTCTCAAACGTTTTGAACACAATTTATATTCACATACTTATATGATTATTAAGATGTAAACCGATCTTGGGTGTTTAAAGTTGTACTCCCTTGTGACGGAGCGGATCACATAGTGACTGCCACTGACCACACACACACACATACACACACACACACACACACACCAAACGTTTTCTGCTCCTTTCCGTTCGTCGTGCGGCCGCCGTCTCCCCAGCAAAGGGGATGTGGAAAAGACGGAGGCGCATCACTTCCGTGATTTAAATACGATGTCATGAACCATGCAATTTATTATTTATTTTGCGTTTGTTAATTATGGGGAATGATTGTGTTAAGAGGTAGTTAACCTGTTTATGTTTGGGTCGAATTTTTATGTGGACAATGTGGTTTTGAGTTAATTGTGTAATTGACGGTAAGCCTGGGGGGAGGGGCTATGGGTTCAAAAGGGACGGTGTTGGCCCTGGAGGATGTCATTCGGGAATTGTTGCAGTGAAGGCAACGGCTGGACCGTGTCTACTCCATGAGGAATAGACAACCTAGCTTTGATTTTGTTTGTTTGAGTTGTACAATTTCACTTTTGTCAAACAGTATATTTTTTTGTTGCTGTATAAATAAAGTTTTGGAGCTTAAAACAAGCGACTATGTTTCGAACGGACAAATAGATCCCCGTCACACCCCTAGATCAGGTCTCTAGTCATTCTGCTCAAAGTGCACCAGATTGAAGCATTTTAGCTCAAATCTTGCCTAGGGCAGCAAATTGGTCAGAACCGGCCCTGCTCGTTCCTTTATACTTTTTACTTCTGGCAATTGCATTTACAGTTCAAGTTTTACAAAAGTGGTGTCAATATGTTCATGATCATCCTGCTGGAAAAAAAACGTGAGTTAGGGTTGGTATTATAAATGTGTGATTCTGAGTTCATTTTCTACAGTATTCTAAAATCCAATGAAAAAATCCTATTTGCATTTAGTCGATGGAGCTCTTGTGATGCTAACTTCCAGGTTGACCTACATGAATACATCCCCACTGCACCAGCCTGTGGCATCCATTAGCCGTCTCAATTTGGAAAACTAAACCAAATCATGTTATAACACAAGTCTGGTTTTTGTTTGGACATACATTGTGAAATGCTTAGCTGGTGTTTACCAACCAAATAAACCAGAATGCAGTAATTCTTTGCAACAATATATATTGTCCGCTGAATGATGAGGTCATTTGTAGGATATTACTCATCAACCAGTAGAGACTGAAAAGTTATGTTAGCTGTTTCCAGTCCTCTCAATTCTGCCTCGCTAAATATATGCTAAATACATCACACATTACTTCCTGTTTTGGCATCATGCGTATATCTCAGATGGATACTTGATTGCATATTTGAATCTTTTGACTGGTAAAGATGGAATGACGGTGGCTTACGGAGCCTGTGGGGGACATTACAAGCCATTTCATCCACTCTCAATTGGATCTGGATACATACGTGTGAACAGGGCCAAGCATACGAGAGTAAAAAAGGAAAGAAGTGAGTTGAAAAGTTCAGCCTGCTCCCCGCGGGCTATAAAGGGCTGGTACTGACACATATTCTTCATCATACATTCGTCTGCTCGCTCTGTTTTCATTTTGTTCGGAGCTGCCCTCATTTAGCCTTCCCCTGAAATCCACTTCTTCCTTTATTCCTGCTTTCTTTTTTCCTCCCACTCACACCCCCTCTGTTGCTTCCATCTGTGCAGCAGGCAGCAGATTAAACAGAACTGGATCCCATTACAGACACATCACATTCACGCTGCTGTGTGTGTGTGAGTGTGTGTCGTCATGTTCATGCATACTGTGTTTAATATCGCACACACACACATCCACATGTGTCTATGCGTGTGTGCCATCAGAGGGATGATGGCGTAGCAATCGGAGGCTGGTTCATCAGGAGGTCAGACACACTCACACACACACACATACACACACACACACACACACACACACACACACACTGAGCGGCTGCAGAGAGAGATGGATGGCAGTCTGAGGCTCCCTGCTGCTTTGGTGGGAAATATATGGCACTGGGGAAGTCATGGTAACACACACACACACACACACACACACGCACACTTTAGAGGATATTTGAAAATATGAAAGGTGGGGGACAGAAGGTGTTGGACAGAGGATAAATGAGAGCAGGAGGACAGCAGAAGAGGAATGGTTGAATATAAAAAAGAGTAGGAAGGTGAAGACAGCAGATGGAAAATGCAAAAGTACAGCAGATAATCCTCACCTCATAAAATGAAGTGGAGGAGGAAGAAGAGGATGAGAGACGAGGAATAGATGAAAGAGAGGGAGAGGAGGAGTGGAGGGTGAAAACAGGAAGATGAATTGACTTCAGGGGAAAGAGAAGAGATGAAGAAAGTAGGAAAGATAATCACATCAACCCAAGTGAAAAATAAGAAGTGGAGATAACTTCAAAGTTAACGACCAAACACTTCATAATGCTACTCAGGCTGTTGTCTTGCACTCTGAATTATAACACTCAATTAACACAACAAACTAATTGTGTTTTTTCTTTACTTAACTCATAATACTTATTATAATTTGTTTACCCTTTAGCCACATTACTTTTTTAACCTAATATACCGCAGTTCCATATTATTTTAACCCAAATCCACTGTTCCTTAACCAAGTAGTTTCCTGTTTAGACAGGTTTGTCTGTCGGGCCCTTAAAAGGACAATAAGGGTCCAACAGACCAGGTGGGCCCTAACCCTTGGGGACACAGGAACACACATGATATGTTGTAACTGTAAACCTCTGTGAAGGCTTCTTCAAATACAAATCAAACCTCATCTGACCATAGTGATATTTCCGCTTGTTTTCATCATGTCTTATTTGTTATGATGATCCCAGGACTGTGGGGTCTTCCGCTTCTCTTGTTTCTGAGATAAATAAATCCGTTTTACAGTTCAATTGAAATAGCTTTATCAGCATGACGATAATTACATAAGTACAATTGCAACTTACACACAAATACACATTTGAAACAAACTGCTCCATTCTGACCATAAGCGAGACCAACATGTGGGTTTGTCAGTGATCACTAAGTGTTGCTCTGTGAGTGTACTTTGCCACGTGTTGTCAGACTGCTCACCGGCCCCCTACACACAGGGCTCCATGGAGGAAGAGTGGATTGGGTTTGTTCAGAATCAGAATACCTCTATTCATCCCACAGAGAGCACATTCAGTTTGTCACAGCAAGAAAAGAGCCGAAGACAGCTTCATGTCAATCAAGAAGCGTGCATAACAATGTTAAAGATCAAACTAGAAATTACACAATTTACAAAATACACATCCAGTTGCAGTAACAGTTTAGCGATATAGCAACCAGGTGAGTCTTGACAGTTGCTCTATTTTAAAATAAAGTAGAATAGAATAAATATATGTAGATAAACATAAGAAATTCAAGTAAAAATGTACATTGTAAGATAATATATAACCGGTACATTACAATATAAACAGTGGTTAGCGCAGCAGTCACACAGACTGAGGCGTGCACATGAGCACCGACTCATACTGACCTGAATCTGATGAGTGATTCTGACATGCATACTGCATACATGATATATGACGGACCATAGTCTTTATTATGGTATTGATAATGAATGTACATTTACCAAGTGAAACATTAAAGCATTGTAAATATTAATGCATTAAATATTTTTTATATTCTGAAAAGCTCTTAAAGGTGGGGTCGGTCATTTGGGAGAAGCTGGCTCGAGATCGCTAGACTTAGAAAATACACAACTGGAAAAAATCTGCCCCTTCCTTACAGAGCCCCTCCTCCAACACACACGAACGCACACATGACCAATGAGGGCACGAGATAACTTTGTGCACAGATGGAAGGCTGACAGGCAGGTAGGCCATCCAGTTACTTTAGCCGGGCCGGCTCAGATGATTGGTCGTGATTTTTACAGCGCTACGGCTTCCACAGATGATATTTTTTTTATGGATTTGTTGTCAAAGCACTTCAGATATTCGTTGCTATCGAGATGTTGAGAGCATTCCATGGAACATAACAAAAAGTGTATCTCGAGCCGGTTTCTCAAACGTACCTACCCCACCTTTAAATGGTCCATAACAAACGAGTATTTTAAGTTTAACAGTATTTGAATGCTAATATGCTGATACGTTTGTTTGTTTGTTTATTAACTTAAGAGAGTGTGTGTGCGTGTGTGTTGATATTTTGATTCTCAAAACCTAAAATACATGTTATGATCGGGGTCTCGACAGTATAGCATCATATCTTACCATTTTAATGTTGATTCACTTGTTGATGTTCATACAGAACACGTAAATGTGCATTTATCAGATTACTATAATATCCACGTGGGGCTTCCAGTCTCCAGCAGGAACCCAAAAACAGTTGGACCAGCTCCTCAGCTCCAGCCACGAGGCTCCCACTTGCTTCATGCTAACCTCATACAGTGTCCTTTAACAAGGGGCGGCCCTGTCTTGTTGTTCCATATTAGCACGCTCAGCGTCTGTGTAAGGTCAAGCTCAACTATTAGAAATAAAACCTTACATTGTTTGGATGCTATACGTCTTCATCTGTATGATTCTTGGACGTGTCTCAGCTACTTAGCTCCCCGACAGAATGTGACCTCTGGCTGACCTCTGCCCTGTGTGTGACTGCAGACTGTCAGAGGGGCCTGAGGTGGATCTGGGACCCCTGACTCCCTCATGACCCCTCTCTGTGCCCAGCACAGGGTCTGTACACTCGTATTGATTTCTACTGTACTCAACTCACCGTTTGTTTCAAGTGTCACATGTGTTTGTGTCCCTGAACACAGCACGCTTCCTGTCCAACATCTGCACCACATAAACACCCCCACATGTGTGTGTGTCTGCCTTTGATTGCGTGTGTGTGTGTATACACCAGTCTCGCTGTGGATTGCTCCCCATATATCATTCTGTGTGTGTGTGTGTGTTTGTGTTTGTGTGTGTGTGGTAGAGATGTTCAGTGTGTGTGTGTGTGTGTGTGTGTGTGTGCGTGTGTGCACGTGTGTGGGTGTGTGTGTGTGTGTGTGTGTGTGTGTTTCCCTTCTTCAGCATGTGAATATGACACTGTGGGCCTTCCTTACAACTATAACCTTTAGTCACAGAGGGAGAATATGTGAGCTTCTCTTCTTCTACTCTTTCGGTAGTGAGACCGCGTGTGTGTGTGTGTGTGTGTGTGTGTGTGTGTGTGTGTGTGTGTGTGTGTGTGTGTGTGTGTGTGTGTGTGTGTGTGTGTGTGTGTGTGTGTGTACGGCGTGTCTCCTTTGTGTTTGTGTGTGTAGCGGCTCGTTCACTCATCCTCTCCTTCAACATTCCTGCTGAGCAGAGCAGAGGTCACTGCCAGGACAAGCCACGCTGAGTGTGGGTGTGTGTCTGTGTGTGTGTGTGTGTGTATGTGTGTGTGGGGCCTCCCCTGTCCAGGATGAAGGATGGAGCGTGGGAGGTGAAGGAGAGGTGAGAGGGTGACGGGGAGGGGGTCAACTCACGGTCAAATACAAACCCCTCGTCCCCTTGTCTACCTTCCTCTTCTTCACCTCTTTCTCTTCTCCTCTTCCTCTTCTCCCCCTTCTTTTCTTGGTTCCTCTTCACATCAATTGTCCTCCTCCTCCCTCTTCCTCTTGTCTTTTTTTCTTAAATCCCCCCCCCTCGAAGATGTAGCCCCTTCAAACTATTTTTAGTTGAGGAAAGAATAGAGGACACAGAGAGACATACTTGCTTCTCTCACACACACACACACACACACACACACACACACACACACACCCACACACACACACACACACACACACACACACACACATGTGACCCTGAGCAGTAATGGATAAAAAATGAGAGTGACCTTTGACCTCTTCCACTTCCCTCCCTTCTTGTCCCCTCTCCTCCCTCTACAGTAGACTCCCTTCTTATCTCCTTACATCTTCTCCTCTTTCTTTCACTTCACAGAAGGATCCCCTGTTCCTGCACATCAAGCATTGTATCTGTATATTCAGTGATAGAATGTAAATAAGTACATTTACTCCAGAACTGTTCTTGCAAAAATGTAATGTAATGACTTTACTTACATTTTGGAAGCTTGGATGTTGATGCTCTTGTGATCTGCGTGGCATATTTAGATTATTCATACAACATATAAATAATAAATAAAATGTGACATATGTCAAGGTAGCCAGCAGTGGCTAAGTAAGAAAATACAAATAAACTGTAGATTTTACCAAGTGAAATATGAAAGTAATGTTTACATGAATGCATTAATAATAATAAAATAATGATATAGTCTGCCCAATAAGTAATTATTATTTTGGTATATCTTGACCTAATACTCTCTACTTCAGTAGGTGTATGTGTGTGTGTGTGTGTGTGTGTGTGTGTGTGTGTGTGTGTGTGTGTGTGTGTGTGTGTGTGTATGTGTGTGTGTGTGTATGTGTGTGTGTGTGTGTGTGTGTGTGTGTGTGTGTGTGTGTGTGTGTGTGTGTGTGTGTGTGATCAGTATTGTATGTTCTCTAATAATTGTAAACTGATTCACTCCATTATTTGCATATATTGCTAACAGCACTCATTCAGCCATATCAATGTGAATTTATAGATTACCAATTTATAACTAATTGTGCCCAGAATGAGGTTTTGTCTGAATGGGTTTTTTTTTACAGCAGCTTTGATTCGAGGCTCAGATTACACCATTTGAGTAGATTCATGGATGGAACTCTAACTCTAAAAATAAATCATATCAATAAACTCTGTGTGCATTATAAATATTTTACCATCATTACAAAACACTCGCTGCTATACAACATGTGCAATATTATTATAATGAACAATGTGCTATGATAAACGTGCAATTACGTATATCTGCCACTACGGTCTTTTCTTTAACTACTAATTACTGGTAATATTTACACTCATGTTGTGACCGTCTATGTGTCATGTCTCCTGTAGATTTGTAATTGCTCCTTTTACGGCACTGTTAGTGTACAGTGGTACCTTTACGCTGCTGTGTTTATTGTGTTGTAACTCTGGCACAGCAATTTCATTCGGGATAAATAAAGACACAACTGTGGTTGGACTGATCCCAAGAGGAGATGAGTCAGCCTACAGGGATGACATCCAGAGACTGGCAGTGTGGTGTTCAGATCATGACCTTGTTCTGAACTCCATCAAAACAAAAGAACTCAGACTTCAGGAAAAACAGCACAACACCAGATCCACTGTACGTCAACGGCAACTGTGTGGAAAGGGTTCCCGCCTGCAGGTGCCTCGGCACACACATTGCTGAAGATCTATCCTGGTCCATCAACACCACAACATCTGTGAAAAGGCCCAGCAGCGACTCCACCTCCTGAGGATCCTCAGGACAAACAACCTGGAGGAGAGAGTGCTCCGTAGAGAGTGTGCGGCATATTGCCTCACCACGTGGTGTGCCAGCTGCTCAGAAGAGGACAGGAAAGCCCTTCAGAGGGTCATCAACGCAGCCCAGAAGGTCATCAGCTGCTCACTGCCTTCTGGAGGAACTCTTCAGCCAACGTTGCCTCAACAGAGCAGACTCTTCACACCCTGGACACTTCCTGTTTGCTCTTCTGCCCTCCGGTAGATGCTATAGGTCAATTCAATCAAGAACAAACCGACTGAAAAACAGTTTTTACCCCAGAGCCATACGAGAACTGAACACCGTCAAACGCTGAACTGAACAGTTACAACTTCCAACTGCACTACTTTTTAA
Source organism: Champsocephalus esox (assembly GCA_036324585.1). Classification (NCBI taxonomy): domain Eukaryota; kingdom Metazoa; phylum Chordata; class Actinopteri; order Perciformes; family Channichthyidae; genus Champsocephalus; species Champsocephalus esox. The sequence goes on from CM070491.1 coordinate 6,272,505, forward strand.
TAGTTGTATTAACTTATTAACGGATAGACATCAGAGATGCAAAATATCATCCCTGTGTTTTTTTATATTGTAAACTGTATTTAAATAATGTGCGGGCATGTATGCATGTTGGTATGGATGTGTGAGCATGTTTAATGTGTATATGTTTATATAGATATATATTTATCCGTTTTATGTGGAAATGCACAGCGAGGATTGCTTTTTTAAATTTCGTTGTACCTGGTGCGATGACAATAAAGGAATTATATTATATTCTATTCTATTATCTTATCTTAAAGCCAATCCCAGACATTTCTATAAATCATTGTTAATATCTTGTAGACCTTCATTGTTCCAACAGTCTGACTCCAGACTAAAGGCAATATTTTCCATACAAATGTATATATAAATGAAGTAAGCAACAGTGACTTATTATAATTATTTACAATGTTTTAGATTGGTGCTGAACCTCAGGTTAAATATTTTTTAATAAAGCAATTCAATCATTAAAACCACAGTGTTTAACATCTTTAGTAAATGAAGTTCGACTGGTATTTAGCTTGAGTTTTTTTATATATAATTATTATTTGTCATGTTTTGTTTTTTGCTACTTGATACATTTCTTTATAAAAACAGATTATTATGTATTACAATTTTTTTGATATATTCTTAACCCTTAGATGCACGAGTGACTGGACCCTACACTCTTCCATACTGTAAGTGGGTCAAAAAGGACCCGTATTAGAATAATGTGTTTTTATGCCATTTTGGTAAATAAAAATCACTTGTATAATATTTAGTATTATATTCTGGTTCACACTAGATATATTTCATATTTAATTTTTCACTATTTATAATTTTAGATATTTGTTTTACATTTTGAAAAAAAAACGAAATTCCATAGAAAATGCATTTTTGACCCACTTATGGAAGCTTGGGGTCGTAATACAAAAACTACAATTTCTTACAATGTATACAATTTTAATTTAAAATGTGAATGGCATGATATCCAAAACGTGTTTTTTGAGGAATAGCTGGGATATGAAATGATAAAAATATGTAATTACAAAGATACTTCAACACACCTCACCGGGTCCAACAAGGCCCACTTATGCATCAAAGGGTTAAATAAACATTGACATGTAATGATAGGTTCAAATATCCAGCAGCACAATACACACTGTTGTGTTCATGAGTAATCTTAATCTAGTCATTTCATATTTATGATTCTAAAATGCATGTGAAATGATTGTTATGCCACGTTTATGTTCGACAAACCATTCTCCATCTGAACTACAATCCTCCTGCTTCACTGCCACGTGAACTACAACCCTCCTGCTTCACTGCCTCATGAACTACAACCCTCCTGCTTCACTGCCACATCTGAACTACAACCCTCCTGCTTCACTGCCACGTGAACTACAACCCTCCTGCTTCACTGCCACGTGAACTACAACCCTCCTGCTTCACTGCCACGTGAACTACAACCCTCCTGCTTCACTGCCACATCTGAACTACAACCCTCCTGCTTCACTGCCACGTGAACGACAACCCTCCTGCTTCACTGCCTCATGAACTACAACCCTCCTGCTTCACTGCCTCATGAACTACAACCCTCCTGCTTCACTGCCACATCTGAACTACAACCCTCCTGCTTCACTGCCACATGAACTACAACCCTCCTGCTTCACTGCCTCATGAACTACAACCCTCCTGCTTCACTGCCACATCTGAACTACAACCCTCCTGCTTCACTGCCACATCTGAACTACAACCCTCCTGCTTCACTGCCACGTGAACTACAACCCTCCTGCTTCACTGCCACGTGAACTACAACCCTCCTGCTTCACTGCCACATCTGAACTACAACCCTCCTGCTTCACTGCCACGTGAACTACAACCCTCCTGCTTCACTGCCTCATGAACTACAACCCTCCTGCTTCACTGCCACATCTGAACTACAACCCTCCTGCTTCACTGCCACAGCTGAACTACAACCCTCCTGCTTCACTGCCACGTGAACTACAACCCTCCTGCTTCACTGCCTCATGAACTACAACCCTCCTGCTTCACTGCCACATCTGAACTACAGCCCTCCTGCTTCACTGCCTCATCTGAACTACAACCCTCCTGCTTCACTGCCACATCTGAACTACAACCCTCCTGCTTCACTGCCACATGAACTACAACCCTCCTGCTTCACTGAACTACAACCCTCCTGCTTCAGTGCCACATCTGAACTACAACCCTCCTGCTTCACTGCCATCTGAACTACAGCCCTCCTGCTTCACTGCCATCTGAACTACAACCCTCCTGCTTCACTGCCACATCTGAACTACAGCCCTCCTGATTCACTGCCATCTGAACTACAACCCTCCTGCTTCACTGCCATCTGAACTACAACCCTCCTGCTTCACTGCCATCTGAACTACAACCCTCCTGCTTCACTGCCACATCTGAACTCCAACCCTCCTGCTTCACTGCCACATGAACTACAACCCTCCTGCTTCACTGAACTACAACCCTCCTGCTTCACTGCCACATCTGAACTACAACCCTCCTGCTTCACTGCCACTTCTGAACTACAACCCTCCTGCTTCACTGAACTACAACCCTCCTGCTTCACTGCCACTTCTGAACTACAACCCTCCTGCTTCACTGCCACATCTGAACTACAACCCTTCTGCTTCACTGCCACTTCTGAACTACAACCCTCCTGCTTCACTGCCACATCTGAACTACAACCCTCCTGCTTCACTGCCACATCTGAACTACAACCCTCCTGCTTCACTGCCACATCTGAACTACAACCCTCCTGCTTCACTGCCTCAGCTGAACTACAACACTCCACAACGCTGCAGAACTCTTTCACTCCCCAGCTTCTATAAATCCAATGACTTTGATTTTGTTTGATTATATTTATAAATACAATTTAAAAAGTAGTTATTATTATTTAATTGTGAGTCTTCCCAGGAGGCCTGTAGCTGAAATAACACTCATCATATTTCAGCTCATTGCATGCATCAAACAACATTTAGTTTTAACATAACTTATAAATACAAATCTTAATGCAAACAAAACTGAATTTCTTTAATGAACCATCATTTTGGGAACTTAAATGTTATCTGTATTAGAATATACAAACCTGTATTATGTATATAAGCTCTGACCCCCCCTCACACATGCTGAGCTGCCCAGGCTTCTTGCTGTGCGCCCCCTGCTGGTGGAGAGTAGACCCTCCATCTGCAGTCATCAGAGGCGTTTCAGCTGTAAACAGCCCAAAGTCTGCGAGGTCAAAGGTCAGAGAGGAAGCAGCTTTACTCAGAGGTGACCTCATAAGAGATGCGTTCAGGCTCAGATCCCCACTAACCGTCCTCTCGGTTTCACCGGGCCATTTTCAGTCAAAACAAAGATTATTTATAAGTATATGTTTGACTTGCAATGTTATTTCCTGTCACATGTCTACGATCTTAACTTCAACGGAAAATTATAATGATTCAAAATTAAATTTGAAATGCATTCATTCATTTCTGCTTATTTAAATAATTAAGATTACATTTGATTATGTTGGTCATTACAACCTCTGTTACAATAGTATAAGTCAAATAGAAACTAAAACCACTCAGGCTTAAAATAATCGTTTTTATAAATGGTGTGTTTCATTTATATAAATGATCAAATTAATAAAACATGAACAATACTTATTATAATATGAGAAACTACAGAGCAAATACATTGTCTGTGCAAAAGAGACATGTGTACTATTCTCTTTATTGGTTCATGGGCTACCGTTCGTTTGTTACTTTTTTTATTTTCAAGGGAATTTGATGGATTCTAGCAACATGCATGAAGTGAATTAACATCTATATTATATTTTTATTATTTACATAATGTTTGTTGTGTTGTTGGGGTATATAATAATGTAAGATAAATATAAAACATGATACTAAAATGGAGTATTAGGCCACTAAACAAATATATTTCTGTTGTAAGGTTTCTATAGTTTCCCACAAGAGGATGTTTCAGGTCGGGATGCCTTTCCATGGATGAAATAACAAAAGAGTTAGGGTTGTTTATTATATTTTATATATATTTTATTATAAGGGTTACAACATAAACAACATCATACAAATCAACCAAGTACATTAACTCACGCTGTCTTTTCTTTTTAAGGTAATTCTACTTTCCTGAATTATTTTTCCTTATTATTCACAAGTTTGGTGGCATGACATACGTTATTATGTATTATTATATATAATCCGACTGTGTACATATTTGTATTCTAGTGTTGTTGTACTTTTACCTAAGAGAAAGCTGGAGTGTAAGACTCTTACCTGTAACAGAGTATTGTTGTACTGAAGTTAAAGATCTGAGCACTTCTTTGTTTGGCAACATGTCAGACTGGTATTTATCCAAACGTCAAAAATACAGTTGTGCCTCTTTACTGACAAACAAAGACAAAGCAAATGCATGACTCCTATTCGAGGCTTGTTATGCCTTTGTTCTTTATAATTATATAAATACATATATATATATATATGTGTTATTTGTCATCAATGCCAAACATCTATGCAGCGCATTAGCAATAGAAAGCTAAAGTCCCAGGCTTCTCCGACAATGCAACACACATCATACGCAATATAAATGGAAAATGTCCACATTGTGCAATAGACAACATGGTCAAGCTGTAGACATTAGAAAGACATGTATATATAACATAAGAATGTCAAATTAGAAACAGCTGAAGACACGTCAGCCATGTTGATCATGGAGAGAGTGCAACCGCTCTAATGCTGCGACATGTCCAGTTCTGAACAAGTAGTGGAGGTCAAAGGTCATCCACATACACGTCACACACCCTCTCTGTGTGTCTGTGCTCAGTGTGGAGTCAGTCTGCTCATCACACACTCAGTAGCAGCTCCTCTTCATCCCTCTCTGATCCTCACCAAGCACTCTTCCTCTCTCTGCAGACGCTCTGCTGTCTGATGCTGTCTCTCCAGAGTGCTACATCGAAAGGGAGTGTGCTCCATCCTTGAAAAACACAATTTCTTGAGTTTTGAAAATGTTAAGTCTTTTAAAAGTATGTGTTTTTTTATAAATGTTTACATGGACTGCTTAGGGGAATTCATCCAAAACACACTGGACGCTGCACTAGGTCAGAAACCAGAGGAGACTGTGAGGTCCACCGCAGACGGACCACTTTTGGACAAGTGTCCTCTAATTAAAGGCAGCTCACTCTGGAACAGCGTCCCAGCTGAGACACGGGATCGTCCCACTCTCAATAGCTTCACAGGTCAGCTCAGAGAACGGTGAGAAACAACCAGACGTGTAATCAGCGCTAACTGCACTTTAACTCAGGGCATCTCCTCGTGCACTTGATATGTCGTAGCTGCTACATTGTACTGCCATGTGGTAAATGCTTGTGTATGCTGCTCTTTTGCATTTTTTGCACATCATGTATTTGTTTTTGCTATGTTTGTAAAATGTCATTTTCTTAAATGTTTTATGTGAGGGACCAAAGCTAAACCTGGCACTGTTACGCTTTGCACATTTTGATTGTTTTAAGTGTTCATTGATGTGCATTGTTCCTGCAAAATAAATAAGTTGGATGCCCAAACTGAATATGTCCATGTAACACATTGTTATAACTGTTGATAACTCTAATGTATTCTATCTATTGAAATAGCTACATGTGTTCAATGTAGACACAGACCCTTGAAATGCAGGCCTAATGCCTGAGCCCAGGTAGACCTGGCTCTGCAGACGTCTCTGCTCTGAAGCAGGCTCATGGGCAGCAGCGTTACACACACACGGGCTTTGCTATACAATGGTGATGCAGAGACACAGAGGGAGGGAGTCATGAAACAAACGTTCAGCAAACGTTGAACTACCATCACAATGATTTCAATGTTCAAAATAAAAAAAATGCAAGAAACATAAATAAATATAAATGAAGTAAAAGAGTGTGGTTTTAAAAGAAGGGAATTGAACCGCAGATGTTGTTTTATCACCGTGATTATTTGTTAATATACAAACTATCTTATTGTCATGATGCATTTGTTATTTTGTCCGTCCAACAAATCTAATAAATATCTGAACATTACATTTTTTGATCTAAATGGAAAAAATACAATGATTTAGGGCTTTCTCCTTTCCATGGCTCCGTTCCCCTCTGAGGTGGTGATGCAGGCATTGGACAGCACAACAACGTCATGTGTTCACTGCTGGGGTTCCACTGTATAATACTCACACATACAGATGTTCAGTGTTGGTCCAACAGGACACACACACACACACACACACACACACACACACACACACACACACACACACACACACACACACACAGGCCGCCCCCTGCTGTGTGACAGCTGAACTGCAGGGGCCTTCAGTCAGGTCTGTTATGTAATATCGCAGGAAGATAAAACACAAACTACAATATTTTAAAGATCAATTCATTTTCGGTGATTTTATTTCAGCTTTAATGCGACAGAAATCACTCAGCAACTCCTCGTCCAAAGTGTATCATTGTATCTTGGTTATCTGTACAAACGCAGTGTGACAATATCTGAGCTTCAGCGTCCAATGAGAGCACCAGATCATCTGAAAGAAGTCAGGCTCTTCCTCACGTGTTGGGGAAGGGGTTTGGAGACAAAGAGTAGGGTTTGGAAAGGACCTCAGAGAGGGAAATATGTGATATTAATGTGCTATAGATAGAAGTGCCATTTCACCAGCTTTCACCACAATTTGGAGGTAAATATTATACTTTTACTGACAATATTAGGCACTTTGATCTACTTGTACAGATTCATATAATTAAAACAGAATAAATCAACGCATGCGTTATGATGTGCGAGTACAGGTCAAACCACACCTGACATCAGTCGGCCAACTTGGCTGCACTAACATAAGGTGTACCTGATTCTAAAGATGGCCATTCAGGATAATAAGTACTCATAGTTCTCGCACTTCAAGTATATCTTTATGCGTTTACATCAGTAGTTGTATGTAAAATCATGAATGCACAACATGTACTTGTAACAGTGTATTTTTCTGTGGTATTACTATTTGTACAAAAGTCAGATAACATGAATGAATACTGCTTCCCCGTTGCTCTCTGCTGAACACAACGGACGTGTGGCGACTGGCTGGCAAAGAGACACGACACCACCACTGTGTCTGACTTCCATCCCAAACACTGCCGTTGTATCCATGGAAACCGAGGTGAGGTGTCCGGACGAAGGGGCCAAAGGAATCATGGAGGAATCACAAACTGTTGTACAATGACATGATAACACTGAGACATTAGTACATCATGTGATTCCTCTGGTTCAGTCGGGTCCGCACGGCAACATGTGGTCTACTCAGAGGACAGTGGACAGATGACAGAGAGGACAGGGACCGAGGACAGAGGATGGAGGACAGAGGACAGAGGACAGGGACAGAGGACAGAGGGTGGAGGACAGAAGACAGAGGACAGTGGACAGAGGATGGAGGACAGAGGACAGAAGACAGTGGACAGAGGATGGAGGACAGAGGACAGTGGACAGATGACAGAGAGGACAGGGACAGAGGACATATGACAGTAGACAGAGGACAGGGACAGAGGACAGAGGGTGGAGGACAGAAGACAGAGGACAGTGGACAGAGGACATATGACAGTGGACAGAGGACATAGGACGGAGGACAGCGGACAGATGACAGAGAGGACAGGGACCGTGGACGGAGGACAGAGGACAGATGACAGAGAGGACAGAGATAGAGGACAGAGGACGGAGCACCAACCCTCACTCAGATCCATCACAGCGTCCTCAGAGCAGCTGATCTGGATTCAGAGGAGGAGTTCAGAGTCAGAGAGACAGCAAGCTGCAGAGACAACGTCAGACCAGGGGTCAGAGGACAGAGGACAGTGGACAGAGGACAGTGGACAGAGGATATATGACAGTGGACAGAGGACAGAGGACATAGGACGGAGGACAGAGGACGGAGCACCAGCCGTCACTGTTTTCAGTGGGACACAATCTGAGATCTAGGATGTGTGGACGAAGATAAGAGACTTATGTCTAATGGAGAACACATCATTGTCATGATAGGCCACAATATGTGTTGATTTGTAACCAATATATGTAAAGCAGTGGCGAGCCGTGACTTTTATACCGAGGCCCTCAGACTTCCCTCGAAAGAAAAGAAGAGATATTACGTCTCAGCGTAGGCTATACTTCAGCGGAATATAAAAACAGCGTCCCTCTACCACACAAAACAACACCATTTATATAAACACCTATCAGGACAGGGCGCCCACAGCCAAGTGACAATTACAAATGAATTAAGTCGGCATGGCGGCCCGCATTGAAAATGACTTAGGCCTACCTTTGATGATAAATCACTGAAACACAAAGTCCATCCTCCTGTCCTTTGGATGAAGCACTTGCGGGTCATGCAGCTGATCCTTTGCCACTCCGAGTCTTGAAAATGACTCGGTTAATAATTTCGCAACAAAGTCATCACTATCACTGACATGAGCCATCATGAACTAATTTATGCTAATCATAAATAATAAAAGTAGGGTATACATGATGTGGATATTATCCGGCTGAACAAAACGTGCATTTATCTAACAGGTTCGTTTTCCACAGACCTTATTTTCAGCTATTTTCCAAAATCCTGTGGAGAAATCCCACTGCTCTATCGTCGAGGGAATCCGAGCGAAGCTTACTTCCGGGTTTTAGGACGCGTCACTGCACCACTTGCATAGACCTCACTGCGGCCGGAACTTGTCTTAAAGTCCGCGAAAATAAAGCCCGCCCATTTAGAGGGAAGATATGATTGGTCAATTGTACTGTCATTTGACATTACTCTCTCATTGCGTTACTATAGCGGGCCCTCTGTGAATGTAGAGAGGGACCAACAAGCTCTCCCGTCTTCAACTCGCAGAGACGGCATTTAACCCTTCACATTCTAACAGAAACTGAACAGGCAGATTCGAAGGATTTATTTCTTTGGAAATATTATTTTAAATACAATTAAATCAAGTTATTTTGGTCAAACTAATGAAAAATGTAATTACAAAGAAATATAAAAAAATAATATTTAAAAAAAAATGTTTTTTTTTAATGTTTTCAAATATTATTTTTTAGAATATCTTAGGCCCTCACAGAGGGCCTAGAGGGCCCTGACGGCTCGCCACTGATGTAAAGTGTCTTTAAGTATTTTGAAAAGTGCTCCATAAATAAAATATATTAATATCATTGTTATTTTTTTATATTTGAAAAAAAATCCTTTTGAGGCAATAAAGATATCCAGTTAAACTATAATACAATGTATATTATAATATAATTAAACATCATATTATTAAACATATTATACAACATAATATAATGTAATGACACATAATATAACGTAATGAAATATAATATAATAAGATCTAAAACAACATACTATAACATAATAATATGCTTATGATTTAATAATGTGTATTTTATATAACCATTGACACCATACCAGACATGTACTCCACTTCCTGTAAAGCTGCTGAAATTCATATTTCATAAAACCACCTGTCGTCAGTTTGAAATAAAGTTTGTGGGGGAGGGGCTCACACCGACACACACACACTCTGACTGACCCTGGAAGTGAGGGTGAGATGATGGGCAGAGGACAAGAGGTCAAAGAGTGAGAGAAAACGATGGGGGGGGGGTTCAGGAACAGGATGACTTTCCTTTACAAAGCCTCCCTCTCTCTCTTCCCTCCCCAGCTTTGTTTCTGTCTCGTGCTGTCTTTATGAAGCAGAGTGAACACACTGATGACACGCTGTTGTTTACTTCCTGTCTCCTCCAGCAGCCGTAGCCATGACGACAGGTAGCGCGTAAACTCTCTGTAACCTCGGAGATGTGGAAAGTCTACCCCCCCCCTCACCCCCACCCCTCACAGTCGGGTCACTTTGAGGCTGTGACCGCGGTCAAAAGTCACCCCGAGGTTAGACTGGATTATTGAATTATATGTATTTGTTTTTAACACATACATTGAATCTGTTGACTGAAACAAAATACGCTTGAGATGTTTCCTCTAAATCTTCTCATCTACATGATAAAACATGATACATGGAGAGTTATGACCATGTTTGTGTTGGTTGTTTTGAGGCCTTTTCCCACTTTGGACTCTTGGTACTGTTGGTGTCGATGAACCTGGGTCATAAATGGGTTTTAGAGAAATGAAAATGTACACTCCATGAACAATCCCCAACATCTATTGTCTAAAACAACATATATATTTATTGTATGCAAACGGATCTGCTGAATCATATTTAACAATGAAAGTGTCATTAGTGCTTGTGATAAATGTATGTTAATAATAAAGACTAAGGTTGCATATTTATGGTTTTATCATATTAAAATGATTGTCAATTGATTTTCACCTTTATTCATGCATTTACTGTAACATTTTGAATTGAAGAATTAAACATGTAGCATGTGTCAGTTATTGTGAGAGGTATAATGACACTTCCTCCCTATTGGTCAACATGCAGCTGAATCCTACATCTCCCACAATGCAACTCAGTAGTGCATTTTTAAAATCTGATGGGCACATTCGAACATACAAGTGAGCCTATTGATAGAAACATGTTTATTCTAATGAAATATGTTTTTAGTTTGTTTCAATCTATTTAGTTTTAAACTAAACTTTGTCTAATAATAACTGTATGACCTCGTCTGAACCTAAGTCTTCGTAATACCAAATGCTTTTCCCTGATAACCTGGTATCCCTGGTTACACATTGTTTGTACCAGAGTGGTGTTAATCTGTTTTTCAAGGCAAAGCAAATAGGACTTTCTTTGGAAATGCGGAATATTTAACACAATATAATCTGTGGGGGGTTGTTTTCAATTCACAGCTGCACCTTCCCCTTTCAATATGTGTGATGATGAGGTCTCATATCCAACATTACTATTCACAATTCATATTGTGCATATTTCGATAAATACACACATATCTGGGATCAGCTGGTAGTTTGTTATTTGTCATCGGTGACACACTGATTCTCACACATTCTCTCTTCAGCACCAGAGGAGCCCGCAAGAGCTTTATCCAAACTTTGATTTCATTGTGTACACGCAAACTGAAAGACGGACAATAAAGTTGACTTTGACTTAAAGAGCCTGTGACACCATCCCAACAACTGTTGTGCAATGAAATATTGGTCTACTAGTCATCTCGAACCGTCAGTTTAAAAAAGAAAAAGCGATACCGTTCCGTTAAATATCAATAATTTCGAACATCGCGGGGAAATTCCTTCGACTCATTTTGAAGTTTTGGGGGAAGCCGGAAGTGACGTCAATGCGGGAACGCTTCGAGAGCCAAACACGGACAAAGTGTGTTGTGTCATGCATAGAAATGGTGAATTACTGAGATTAGGCACGTTAATAACGTTTTAATGAAGTTGACTACAGTATATTCATATTTGTCAGTGCTTTCATGTCAATTCAGTGACATAAACATACATGATCGTGGTGAAGATGATGATTACATTAGGATTAAAAATCGGGAGTGAGAGCTGCTGAATTTCCTCCCGTCGGATGTGATATAAAAACAAATCGATTATTTTTGTGGTTGTAAACTCAAGTGGATGAAACTACATGTATTAGTGCTTTCATGTCAATTCGGCGAACATATGATACATCAAATGATCGTTTGTTTGAGCCGGTCTGCATTTCCTGATGAGAAAACAAACTGATGCTTTTTGTAGTTGTAGTACAACAACATGGATTAAACGTGTTTTTTTTACCACAGTGTTGGGGAAATTAATGGATAAAATGCACGGATTATTATTATTATTCCCACTCCGATCGGGACACTAGGTCCACCGTTTCCCCGCAGCGAGGCTCCCCCCGTTGACCGTTTACGTGGGCTGTGTGCGGTGGCGGACTGGCCATCGGGACGAATCCTGATGGGCCGGTACCGAAGTGGGCCGGTCGGATAAGTCACCAGCACATCCCCCATAGGCGGCGCGTGAGGCTCAGGTTTGAGAAGGCCAAATAACTTATTTTACCTGACGCTGCCCGCCTCCGGCATCTATAGAAAAGAGATCAACTCAGTGTGCGGAGTTTAAATCTCTCAAGTCATATTACAGGATAAAGGAAATACAGTTTAAACTGCCGTATGCAGAGAAGACGCCGACGTGTCGCACTTATCATTCATATCACATCATCACTCAGATCATCGATCATATAATATCATAATATATCATATATCTCCTGATCTGAGTCAGCTTCTCCAGCCTCATCTGGCCGTGCAACACTCACAGTGTCACAGACTGGATGCAGAAGTATTATTTAACACATTATGTTGACGAAACACTCGAGACAAATGTAATTAAAGTCAGATCCACGCGTGTCTTAGACGTGAACGCGCTCTCAGCTGGAGAGAGAAACCCTGGCTTGATTTACCGAGTTGATAACCAGCGTCGTCGGACCGCTCAGCGAGATCTCGTTTGTTAGTTTGTTGTTGTTCGTTTGTTTGTTACTCAAACATATCCAGGGTCTGTTGAACTGGCTTCGTAGTACAGGGCACAGGTGGCTAGCAGCGCTAATGTCAAAGACACAGACATTATACATTATATTTGTATTTTACCAGGATGCAGTGACACACATATTTACATATTTACATTTACTATATACAGCACCTGCCGCCCCTGACATCCCCACTCCCCCCGTTGACAATTTACAAGCGGTACCGAAGTGGGCCGGTCGAGAGTCCCGGGATGATTTGTAGTCCCATTCCACCACTGGCTCCATGACCATATGATCGCCCATATTGACGCACCTCATTCCTAAACTTCTAACAGATACAACATAAACCGATCCTTCAGCCTCATATGAGCTCTCAGACACGTTCAACATTAACCTGTCATCGCTGTCTGAGCTTGCTGCTGTGTGCGCCGTCGTGCGTTTACATCTGACTGTATATATATAAAGGTTTACATGCAGATGCTGGGATCCTGGACGGTGCAGCTGGAGCGCTGTGCCCGCAATGACGTCACCCATCATTTGGCGGGACTTGAAGAATCCGCGAGAAGATCCAGAAAATGGTCAACATTGAAGGCAGATTAATGGTTATCAAAGCACAAATATCCAAAATCAGTTCAGTAACGGTTTTCAAGGGGACAATATTTACTCAAATTGATGGGTTTGGATGATGGGGGAAAACCGTGTCACAGGCTCTTTAAGTTGTACTTTGTGTATGTATCTCTAGCAATAACATCTCTTCTTTTAGTTGTTTTTCTACTACTTACCTTTTATTAAAGTATATCATGTAGTAATTTTGGAGCCACCATTAGTTTATATGTATATGTCCCCTGTATCGTGTATCCAACCTGCTTTTGCAATACTGAATTATACCACATTCTTCATTATGCTAAATAAAAGAACGTTTTAATTTGTGAGAAAATCTACAGTAATGTGAACTCCAAGTGTCTCCTTTGTTCTCCCTTCATTTGAATGTGTCCTCTCTGCGGAATAATCTGAGAGGACCAACAGCTGCTGTGACCAAACACACACACACACACACACACCACACACACACACACACACACACACACACACACACACACACAGAGAAACCAGCAGCTTGCAACTTCATGCTTGCAGTACACTCAGACACACTGCATAAACACACTAACTCTCCCTTTCTCCTCCCAGGTTGTTTCCATGGAAACCCAGTGATTTAATTGTTATAAAGGGCGTTCTACTGCGTTTCACACGCACATACACACACACACACACACACACACACACAAACAGTTGTATAGCGCTCCTACAGTGGTGTGGATGTTTGCATGGAGGGCAGTAAATCGTCCTCAGAGAGATTTACACACTCAGCACGTCCAGGTGGAGCGGCTCACAGGGTGGAGTCAGCTGGAACTGTCTTATAGAGCCCTGTTTAGTCTGATACGTTCACATATCTTTACAGGGATAGTTTTATATTTTGGGAAATGCTTATTCAGAATCAGAAATCCTTTATGTGTCCCCCATTACAGCAAAAAGGAGTTAGTTTAGTTTAGTTTAGTTTAATTTAAATAAGCACACGTTAATCCATCCATCTTCTCCCGCTTATCCGTGGTCGGGTCGCGGGGGTAGCAGTTCCAGCAGAGAGCCCCAAACTTCCTTTTCCCTGGCGACATCAACCAGCTCTGACTGGGGATCCCAAGGCGCTCCCAGGCCAGCGAAGAGATATAATCCCTCCACCTGGTCCTAGGTCTACCCCTAGGTCTCTTCCCAGCTGGACGTGCCTGGAACATCCTAGGTGGCATCCTAACTATGTGCCCGAACCACCTCAACTGGCTCCTTTCGACGCGAAGGAGGAGTGGTTCAACTCCGAGTCCCTCCCGGATGACTGAACTTCTCACCTTATCCCTAAGGAAGACACCAGCCACCCTGCGGAGAAAACCCATCCCCGCCGCTTGTATCCGCGATCTCGTTCTTTCGGCCATGACCCATCCTTCATGACCATAGGTGAGGGTAGGAACGAACATGGCTCGGTAGACAGAGAGCTTGGCCTTCTGGCTCAGCTCTCTTTTCGTCACAACGGTGCGGTAAAGCGACTGCAGTACCGCTCCCGCTGCTCCGATTCTCCGGCCCATCTCACGCTCCATTGATCCCTCACTCGAGAACAAGACCCCGAGATACTTGAACTCCTTCACTTGGGGTAAGGACTCATTCCCTACCTGGAGTGGACAGTCCATCGGTTTCCTGCTGAGAACCATGGCCTCAGATTTGGAGGTGCTGATCCTGATCCTCATCCCAGCCGCTTCACACTCAGTTGCGAACCGATCCAGTGAGTGCTGAAGGTCGCAGACCGATGAAGCCATTAGAACCACATCATCTGCAAAAAGCAGTGGTGCAATCCTTAGTCCACCGAACTGCAGACCCCCTCCCCCACGACTACGCCTCGAAATCCGATCCATGTATATTACAAACAGGATTGGTGACAAAGCGCAGCCCTGGCGGAGGCCAACCCTCACCGGAAATGGGTCTGATTTACTGCCGAGGACCCGGACACAGCTCTCGCTTTGGGAGTACAGAGATTGGATGGCCCTGAGTAGAGACCCCCTCACCATACTCCCGCAGCACCTCCCACAGTAACTCCCTGGGAACTCGGTCATACGCCTTCTCCAAGTATACAAAACACATGTAGACCGGATAAGCGTACTCCCAGGCCTCCTCCAGGATCCTTGCGAGAGTAAAAAGCTGATCCGATGTTCCACGACCAGGACGGAATCCGCATTGTTCCGCCTGAATCTGAGGTTCGACAATCGGCCTGACCCTCCTTTCGAGTACCTTAGAGTAAACTGTCCCGGGGAGGCTGAGTAGTGTGATGCCTCTGTAATTGGCACACACCCTCTGATCCCCCTTTTTAAAAAGGGGAACCACCACCCCGGTCTGCCACTCCTTCGGTACTGTTTCCGACTTCCACGCAACGTTGATGAGACGTGTCAACCATGACAGTCCCTCAACACCCAGAGCCTTCAGCATTTCTGGGCGGATCTCATCCACCCCCAGGGCTTTGCCACTGTGGAGTTGTTTGAAAGTCCTTCTCCATGTCTTCTCCAAACTTCTCCCACACCCGCTGCTTTGCCTAGGCCACGGATGAGGCTGCTGCCCTTCGGGCCTGTTGGAACCTTGCAACTGCCTCGGGAGTCCCCCGGGATAACAAATCCCTGAAGGCCTCCTTCTTCAGTCGGACGGCTTCCCTGACCACTGGTGTCCACCAGGAGGTTCGAGGGTTACCTCCCCTTGAGGCACCTAAGATAGAGGCAATAGAGGCTTTGAACACCGACCACTCTGGTTCAATGTCCCCAACCTCCACAGGAATGCCCGAAAAGCTCCGCCGGAGGCGTGAGTTGAAGGCCTCCTGAACTTGGGCCTCCTCCAGACGTTCCCAGTTCACCCGAACTACACGTTTGGGCTTACCAGGTCTATCCAGAGGCTTCCCCCGCCACTCGACCCAACTCACCACCAGATGGTGATCAGTTGACAACTCCGTCCTTCTCTTTACCCGACTGTCCAAAACATACGGCCTCAGGTCCGATGATACGATAACGAAATCGATCATGGACCTTTTGCCTAGGGTGCTCTGGTACCACGTACACTTATGAGCATCCTTATGTTCGAACATGGTGTTTGTTATGGCCAATCCATGACTAGCACAGAAGTTCAGTAACAAACCACCACTCCGGTTCAGATCAGGGGGGCCGTTCCTCCCAATCACGCCCCTCCAAGTGTCTCCATCATTGCCCACATGTGCGTTGAAGTCTCCCAGGAAGACTAAAGAGTCCCCTTCAGGAGCCCCATACAGGACTCTTTCCTGGGTCTCCAAGAAGGCCGTATACTCCAAACTGCTGTTGGGTGCATAAGCACAAACAACAGTCAGAGTTTTCCCCCGCAGGCGTAGGGAGGAGACCCTCTCGTCCACTGGGGTAAACTCCAACACCGAAGCACCTAACCGGGGACTTGTGAGTATCCCCACACCCGCCCGGTGCCTTACACCTTGAGCACCCGAGAATAGAGTCCAATCCCTATCCAGAAGTAAGGTTCCAGAGCCGACGCTGTGCGTAGAGGTGAGCCCAACCAGATCCAACTGGTAACGCTCCACCTCCCGCACAAGCTCCGGCTCCTTCCCCCCCAGAGAGGTGACATTCCACGTCCCCAAAGCCAGCTTCTGTTGCCCGGGTCTGGTCCGTCGAGACCCTCTGCTTTCACTGCCACCCTTCTGGCAGCGCACACGACCCCATCGCTGTTTCCCGTAGGTGGTGGGCCCGCGGGACGGAGAAGCGGTGGAGTTTCCCACGTTGCCTTTGCAAGCCCGGCCACCAGACGCTCGCCGACGAGTCCTCCTTCTGGGCCTGGCTCCAGAAGGGGACCCCGGGCTTCCTCCGGGCCGGGTATCCTCACTTCTTGGTTTTTCTTTCATGAGGTCTTTTGAACCAATCTTAGTCTGGCCCCTTGCCTGAGACCAATTTGCCATGGGAGACCCTACCAGGAACACAAGGTTCCAGACAACACAGCCCCCAGGTTCATCAGGGCACACAAACCTCTCTCCCACGGTAAGGTGCTGGTTCTTCAGATAGGTCACACGTTAATGATAGAAAACATGTAATCAGTGCACATCTAAGGTAAAACACCTCTCCATAAATGCATGTCTGTATTTCCTCTTTAACACCAGAGTCAAAGCTTTAATTCACCTAGAGGTTTAATAAAGTGTCTTGTTCTTGTTTAAACAAACAAGAACTCTTGTTCTTGTTCTTGTTCTTGTTCTTATTTAAATATGGTAATCGGCAAGAGTAACGGTCAGTCTTTCACCAAAGTACTATAAGCACATGTCATTCCTTCAGAGCGCTGTCTATCTCTTTCACCGAAGTTATCTTGCATCAGACTGGTGGCACCATAGAGCTTGTCTCCTGAAATGTAGTCTGACAGACTTTAGGCTTCATAAATTACAATTATTGAAGAGATACCTGTCCAAAGTAAGACCCTTCAAATGATAACTTTATGGCATACTCCGTTGTCCTTAAAGTTGGAATAATTTTGTTTTCAGACACTTTCTTCTTTTTATTCCTATTTACACATAAAATCATTTCATGAGAAGAAGTAAACAAAAAATATATTCTAACTCTGCTGGGAAATGTTGTACTATTGTTTCCATCTTTATGAATATGATATGAGTAATTGCCGATCTAAAAAAACATGCGGTCTACCTTATATTAACAACTAAAAACAACTGAAAAGACTATAATAAAGCCATATTGTTGTCTTTATTGTCTTTTTTCTGACACAATCCACACCTTTTCAGTAAAGCTCAGCCTTTACATGTGAGAGGCATTATATAACATTTAAGGTACTAGCAATGTGTCTTTTTCCTCACTTCGGTAATGTTCTTGTACAGCTTGGATATCTTCTAAACTGGGGTTGCGTTCGGATAGTTTAAAAATCAGCTCCTAAGTTCTAACCCTATCTCCTATTCCTTGACCTCTGAGTGAAAGGTCACGGGGTTAAGGGATAGTGGATAGGAGAATTCAAAAGGACTTAGGAGAAGAGACTGCGGTACTTTAGAGAATCCGACTGCACTTTCACTATCCGACGTGTTTATGATGCGCCAGCGGACGTCATTGTGTGCGTCTGCTGCTGTGGGGAAACCATGGAAACTACAGTTTTCTATACAGCGGACAACAACATGGATGTTTAATAAGAACGAGGGACTTCTGTGAACTCATCTAGAGACTCTGCTCCGTGCTCTGATGCTGCTGCTTTGCTTTATGAACGTGGACAACAGAGAAACATATTCTTCAGGACCAAAGTTGGAATTGAAATAAAAAAGGAAAGTGAAACTTATGCTCGTCACCCTCTCCCTCCGGTCCACATTCATACAAATGATCCCAATACGTATGATTGTATGAACTAAAGATCTTAAAATCAATACAGATGTATTTATTATAAACGTTAGTCCTTAACATCTATCACTGTGTATATCACCATTCAAACATCTTTTAAAAGTTGAACAAACTGCACACAGCTCAGTAAAGACTGTGAGATGTTGACTATATTTGACAATTTCAGTAAAAACTGATGTTCATATTTCTCTTTTGATTATAATACTGATGAATGTTCAAAACAAAGCACTTTGGCAACTTACCACCTACGTTTTAATATGCTTAATAAGCACCGTAACTTTCATGATATAATTTCTCCGTCATAATCGTTTGTTTCCGTGAACGGACGACTGTTGAGTGATGGAAAATGCTGCGGCTGCAAGGCATTGTGGGGCAGCATTTTCGCTTCTCCTGTCGGTTAGGGAGGTCCAGTGGTTCCTAAGCTAAAGGAGGCTATAAAGGAAGTTTGAAACCTCCTTTCCTGTCATTCTCATCATTCTAGAGAATTGGAACGGCACTTATCATGGCTGCCACTGAGGGACTTCCGGGTCATTTCACTCCGTTAGGAAGGTTCCTACGCTAAATGGACTATTCGACTTCAGCCTAAGTCCTCTGTGATTTTATAGATACAGCCATCAGTGTTGATTTTACTGCTTTTTAAACACCATAAGAAAATACACGATAACTTCCAAATCAGATCAACACATCAAGCAGAAGAAGTGGGGAGAGGCCTGCGTGGAGAGGAAGATAAGTACTGCTAACATCACTGCGCTCGCTAACCTTTTACAGCTTCAGGAGGAATTCAGAACGGCAACGTAAAGTGTGAAAAGCAGCAGAGAGAGAAGTTTTTAACTAGATGGAGAAGGATAGAGATGGAGGAAGGTGATTATTGTAGCTTTTATTGCTTTTAAAGGGGCATTACGCCAAGTGTTATGACCCCACTGCGCTTTCCATGGAGCCATAGTGCTGCGTAACACCGCGTGCATGCTCGTGTGTGTGAGTCTGAGAGTGAAGTTGTGTGTGAGATACAGTCGATGTTGGAGCAGGAGGTCCGGAGTCATTCAGTCACCTTCCTAATCAGCGCCATGTCTTCCTGAGCACAAACCTCACTTCCTCCATCAATCCTCCGCTGCTCCGTGCTGCCTGGGACAGACCCTGCACACTAACATGTGACCAGGGTCTTTAATTAGTTTCCTGATTAAGAAAATGAACCTTAAGTGTTTAAAGAGAAGCTGCTTAACTTCTGGAAGCATAGAGTATTCGTTGTGTAGAGTAGAAACAGCTGCTAACATTAAACTGACCGGTCTTCTTTCTGCTGATTGATATGACTGCACATAGTCCCTTCATTCTTCATTTCATTTCAAACCTTTATTTAACCAGATTGGTCCCATTGAGATCATAGATCTCTTTTTCAAGGGAGACCTGCAGCATATAGGTTCCACATGAAACATAAAACAATAAAGGACATTATACATTATATTTACAGGATACATAGTTATAGACATTTACAAGTGCCCATTGTATCGGCAAGCATTTCATTTACCCTAGCTTTAAAAACATGCAGAGGAATGAGATTGCCCAGTTTAAATTCTTGCTGAAGATTGTTCCAAGCAAGTGGAGCTGCGCACATAAAAGCTGCCTTACCTAAGACAGTCCTTGCTCTTGGCACATCTAACAAGACCACATCATGTGACCTCAGACAATAGCTGCTTGCAACTCTCTGTGTTATCAGAGAGCAGATATAATACGGGAGTTTACCCAACATAGCTTTATAAATAAAAGTGTACCAGTGACTGAGCCTCCGTACAGAGAGAGATGGTAAACCTGCCTTGGTATACAGTGTACAGTGATGTGTAAGCGCTTTACAATTTGTGACAAATCTCAGAGCACTGTGATACGCAGCATCCAATTTGTTCAGGTAATTGGCCGGTGCATTCATATACAACAAATCCCCATAGTCCAGCACAGGTAAAAAGGTCACAGTGACTAGCCTTTTCCTGGCCTCAAGCGAGAAACAGGACTTGTTCCTGTAGAAAGAAACCTAGCCTAACCCTCAGTTTTTTAAGCAGGTTATTGACATGAAGTTTAAAAGAGAGACAATCATCAAGCCAGATACCCAGGTATTTGTAACAGGCAACAACTTCAAGTTTTGTAATTTTTGTATTCTAATCAGTCTCACGGCATTTCGTGTTATAGTCACAACATTTAATCTATTAATTCGTGTTCACCAACACGATTTCCCTCTTTTTTCGTGTCACACAGAACGATTTATTTTAAAAGCAATGTATTTCTATTGGTAGTATGTTTCGTTCCTGCAGCACGTCTTTTTGTCCGGTCAGGTCTTGGAAGACCAGAAGCTGTGGGGTTCATAAAAACGTTTTCTTACTCAATATCAAGCCACGATTATTGTTTTTATTTTAATTCGTATAATGTCTGACTTTTTTTGCCGTCTGTGAGGAAAATAAATGGGGCTCAGAGCCTCGGAATACTGAAATCTGTATTTTTTAAATCTTTTTTTCCTTCTAATTTGTTATTCTTTTCTAAATAACACACTGCTATTTACTCACCAATAACACACAATTATCCTTGTTTTTATTTATTTGCTTGATCAGTGGCGAGCCGTCAGGGCCCTCTAGGCCCTCTGTGAGGGCCTAAGATATTCTAAAAAATTATATTTGAAAACATTAAAAAAAAACATTTGTTTTTAAATATAATTTTTTTATATTATTTTTTTGTTACATTTTTCATTAGTTTTACCAAAATAACTTGATTTAATTGTATTTAAAATAACATTTCCAAATACATAAATCCTTCGAATCTGCCTGTTCAATCCACACCTTTTCAGTAAAGCTCAGCCTTTACATGTGAGAGGCATTATATAACATTTAAGGTACTAGCAATGTGTCTTATTCCTCACTTCGGTAATGTTCTTGTACAGCTTGGATATCTTCTAAACTGGGGTTGCGTTCGGATAGTTTAAAAATCAGCTCCTAAGTTCTAACCCTATCTCCTATTCCTTGACCTCTGAGTGAAAGGTCACGGGGTTAAGGGATAGTGGATAGGAGAATTCAAAAGGACTTAGGAGAAGAGACTGCGGTACTTTAGAGAATCCGACTGCACTTTCACTATCCGACGTGTTTATGATGCGCCAGCGGACGTCATTGTGTGCGTCTGCTGCTGTGGGGAAACCATGGAAACTACAGTTTTCTATACAGCGGACAACAACATGGATGTTTAATAAGAACGAGGGACTACTGTGAACTCATCTAGAGACTCTGCACCGTGCTCTGATGCTGCTGCTTTGCTTTATGAACGTGGACAACAGAGAAACATATTCTTCAGGACCAAAGTTGGAATTGAAATAAAAAAGGAAAGTGAAACTTATGCTCGTCACCCTCTCCCTCCGGTCCACATTAATACAAATGATCCCAATACGTATGATTGTATGAACTAAAGATCTTAAAATCAATACAGATGTATTTATTATAAACGTTAGTCCTTAACATCTATCACTGTGTATATCACCATTCAAACATCTTTTAAAAGTTGAACAAACTGCACACAGCTCAGTAAAGACTGAAATGTTGACTTTATTTGATCATTTCAGTGAAAACTAACGTTCATATTTCTCTTTTGATTATAATACTGATGAATGTTCAAAACAAAGCACTTTGGCAACTTACCACCTACGTTTTAATATGCTTAATAAGCACCGTAACTTTCATGATATAATTTCTCCGTCATAATCGTTTGTTTCCGTGAACGGACGACTGTTGAGTGATGGAAAATGCTGCGGCTGCAAGGCATTGTGGGGCAGCATTTTCGCTTCTCCTGTCGGTTAGGGAGGTCCAGTGGTTCCTAAGCTAAAGGAGGTTATAAAGGAAGTTTGAAACCTCCTTTCCTTTCATTCTCATCATTCTAGAGAATTGGAACGGCACTTATCATGGCTGCCACTGAGGGACTTCCGGGTCATTTCACTCCGTTAGGAAGGTTCCTACGCTAAATGGACTATTCGACTTCAGCCTAAGTCCTCTGTGATTTTATAGATACAGCCATCAGTGTTGATTTTACTGCTTTTTAAACACCATAAGAAAATACACGATAACTTCCAAATCAGATCAACACATCAAGCAGAAGAAGTGGGGAGAGGCCTGCGTGGAGAGGAAGATAAGTACTGCTAACATCACTGCGCTCGCTAACCTTTTACAGCTTCAGGAGAAATTCAGAACGGCAACGTAAAGTGTGAAAAGCAGCAGAGAGAGAAGTTTTTAACTAGATGGAGAAGGATAGAGATGGAGGAAGGTGATTATTGTAGCTTTTATTGCTTTTAAAGGGGCATTACGCCAAGTGTTATGACCCCACTGCGCTTTCCATGGAGCCATAGTGCTGCGTAACACCGCGTGCATGCTCGTGTGTGTGAGTCTGAGAGTGAAGTTGTGTGTGAGATACAGTCGATGTTGGAGCAGGAGGTCCGGAGTCATTCAGTCACCTTCCTAATCAGCGCCATGTCTTCCTGAGCACAAACCTCACTTCCTCCATCAATCCTCCGCTGCTCCGTGCTGCCTGGGACAGACCCTGCACACTAACATGTGACCAGGGTCTTTAATTAGTTTCCTGATTAAGAAAATGAACCTTAAGTGTTTAAAGAGAAGCTGCTTAACTTCTGGAAGCATAGAGTATTCGTTGTGTAGAGTAGAAACAGCTGCTAACATTAAACTGACCGGTCTTCTTTCTGCTGATTGATATGACTGCACATAGTCCCTTCATTCTTCATTTCATTTCAAACCTTTATTTAACCAGATTGGTCCCATTGAGATCATAGATCTCTTTTTCAAGGGAGACCTGCAGCATATAGGTTCCACATGAAACATAAAAGAATAAAGGACATTATCCATTATATTTACAGGATACATAGTTATAGACATTTACAAGTGCCCATTGTATCAGCAAGCATTTCATTTACCCTAGCTTTAAAAACATGCAGAGGAATGAGATTGCCCAGTTTAAATTCTTGCTGAAGATTGTTCCAAGCAAGTGGAGCTGCGCACATAAAAGCTGCCTTACCTAAGACAGTCCTTGCTCTTGGCACATCTAACAAGACCACATCATGTGACCTCAGACAATAGCTGCTTGCAACTCTCTGTGTTATCAGAGAGCAGATATAATACGGGAGTTTACCCAACAAAGCTTTATAGATAAAAGTGTACCAGTGACTGAGCCTCCGTACAGAGAGAGATGGTAAACCTGCCTTGGTATACAGTGTACAGTGATGTGTAAGCGCTTTACAATTTGTGACAAATCTCAGAGCACTGTGATACGCAGCATCCAATTTGTTCAGGTAATTGGCCGGTGCATTCATATACAACAAATCCCCATAGTCCAGCACAGGTAAAAAGGTCACAGTGACTAGCCTTTTCCTGGCCTCAAGCGAGAAACAGGACTTGTTCCTGTAGAAGAAACCTAGCCTAACCCTCAGTTTTTTAAGCAGGTTATTGACATGAAGTTTAAAAGAGAGACAATCATCAAGCCAGATACCCAGGTATTTGTAACAGGCAACAACTTCAAGTTTTGTAATTTTTGTATTCTAATCAGTCTCACGGCATTTCGTGTTATAGTCACAACATTTAATCTATTAATTCGTGTTCACCAACACGATTTCCCTCTTTTTTCGTGTCACACAGAACGATTTATTTTAAAAGCAATGTATTTCTATTGGTAGTATGTTTCGTTCCTGCAGCACGTCTTTTTGTCCGGTCAGGTCTTGGAAGACCAGAAGCTGTGGGGTTCATAAAAACGTTTTCTTACTCAATATCAAGCCACGATTATTGTTTTTATTTTAATTCGTATAATGTCTGACTTTTTTTGCCGTCTGTGAGGAAAATAAATGGGGCTCAGAGCCTCGGAATACTGAAATCTGTATTTTTTAAATCTTTTTTTCCTTCTAATTTGTTATTCTTTTCTAAATAACACACTGCTATTTACTCACCAATAACACACAATTATCCTTGTTTTTATTTATTTGCTTGATCAGTGGCGAGCCGTCAGGGCCCTCTAGGCCCTCTGTGAGGGCCTAAGATATTCTAAAAAATTATATTTGAAAACATTAAAAAAAAACATTTGTTTTTAAATATAATTTTTTTATATTATTTTTTTGTTACATTTTTCATTAGTTTTACCAAAATAACTTGATTTAATTGTATTTAAAATAACATTTCCAAATACATAAATCCTTCGAATCTGCCTGTTCAGTTTCTGTTAGAATGTGAAGGGTTAAATGCCGTCTCTGGGAGTTACTGTGAAGACGGGAGTTGGTCCCTCTCTACATTCACAGAGGGCCAGCTATAGTAACTCAACGAGAGAGTAATGTCAAATGACAGTACAATTGACCAATCATATCTTCCCTCTAAATGGGCGGGCTTTATTTTCGCGGACTTTATGACTAGTTCCGCCCGCTGTGAGGTCTATGCAAGTGGTGCAGTGACGCGTCCTAAAACCCGGAAGTAAGCTGCGCTCGGATTCCCTCGACAAAAGAGCAATGGGATTTCTCCATAGATTTTGGAAAATAGCTCGAAATAAGGTCTGTGGAAAACGAACCTGAAAACCTGAAAACGAATGCACGTTTTGTTCAGACGGATAATATCCACATGTCTACCCTACTTTTATTATTTTTTCATCATAAATCTAATCGATAGATTTATGATGGTTCACTTCAGTGATAGTGATGACATCGTTGCCAAATTATTAACCGAGTCATTTTCAAGATTGAGTTCCAATGATAAACTGGAGTGGCAAAGGATCAGCTGAATGACCCGCCATCAGGTGCTTCATCCAAAGGACAGGAGGATGGACTTTGTGTTTAAGTGATTTCATCATCAAAGGTAGGCCTAAGTCATTTTCAATGTAGGCCGCCGTGCCGACTTAATTCATTTGTAATTGTTACTTGGCTGTGGGTGCCCTGTCATGATAGGTGTTTATATAAATGGTGTTGTTTTGTGTGATAGAGGGTCGCTGTCATTGATGCGTTTTGCACCCCGGGCCTCTGTTTTGATATTCTGCTGAAGTATACGCTGTCACGTAATAACTCTTCTTTTTTTTCGAGTGCCTAGGTATAAAAGTCACGGCTCGCCACTGTGCTTGATTCCGTCAGGAACTGAATTTCAAAATAAAGTCACCGGAAACTGACGTAGGTGATACACACCCACTGAACTGATTACCCAAGATCCTCAGCTACTGTATGGTTGAAGCTTGGTGATTGGATGTTTTAGCCGCAATGCACGTTGGGATATGGTGTTAATGCGATATCAAATAACTATCAACAGAATTAATAATAATAATAATAATAATAATACATTTAATTTATATAGCGCTTCTCATCTGCCAAGACAAATCTCGAAGCACTTCACAGCAAAGGACACTGATACAATTTGAAAGATTAAAAAAAAATAATAATGACATTTTTTTTAAAAAAGGATAAAAGTCGGAGATAGCGATACAAATTGCAATACTCCATGCTCAAAGTTTATTGGAAGGCCTGCCGAAAGAAGAGGGTCTTAAGGCCGGTTTTGAAGACCTCGGTGGAAGGGGCAGATCTCAGCTGATCTGGGAGGGATTCCAGAGGCGCGGGGGGGGAATGAGCAGAAGGCTCCGTCTCCCATTGTTTGGAGACGTGTGCGGGGGATGTAAAGAAGAGGAGCGTGGCTGGAGCGGAGAGAGCGGGTAGATGTCTGGGTATAGATGAGGTCACAGAGGTATTTTGGGCTTTGTCCATTCAAGGAGGTCTTGGTGATGTGTTTGATATGGGCTTGGAAAGACAGAGTGGGGTCAAACCTTACACCGAGCTTGGTGACAGCAGAGGAGAGAGGAATGAGCTGACTGTCAAGGGAGGGGCTGATGTTGGTGGCCTTGGCAAACTGGTCGGTGGTGCCTATCAGGATTGCCTTCATCTTGCTGCTGTTGAGCTGGAGGTAGTTGGTGGTCATCCAGGAGCGGATGTCTTCCGGAGGAAGGTGCTTAGTGTTTGGATAGTATTGGTGGTATTGGGTTGTGTTTTGATGTAGACCTGAGTGTCGTCGGCATAGCAGTGGAAGTTGATGTTATGTTGTCTGATGATATGACCCAGAGGTAATAGATAGATTAAAAACAGGATCTGCCCCAACACTGAGCCCTGTGGGACCCTGCATGTCACTGCGGTGTCATCAGACCTGGAACCCCCCAGAGACACGTGGTACTTCCGGTTGGTAAGGTAGCAGGAGAACCACTTCAGAGCCGTGTCCGTCTGGTGTAGGTCTCGAGGCGGTGGAGGAGGACGGTATGGTCCACTGTGTCGAGAGCTGCACTCAGGTCAAGTAGGACCAGGATGCTGGGTGACCCAGAGTCGGCTGCCATCAGCAGATCGTTGGCTACTTTTATTAGGGCTGTTTCTGTGCTGTGTGTAGGGCGGAATTGCATTGCCAGGCTGTTGCCTGGCAATGCTTGGGGTGAAAACAGTATTTCCGGTCTCGAAGTTTGCATAGTAATCTGCCGTACTCAACTAAAAACATCAGATTATCCTTGTTAATTACACAACATTGATTGGTTTAAATTGTGTACAATGCTTTTGTGTTTTCCCCCTTCGATTCGGAGAAACAAATAATTTGTTCGTAGTTTATGTCTTTAGGATGGCCGAAGACACTACACTACCCATAATAATCAGCTATCGTTTAGGACTACAGTCCCAGTATTATAATCAAAAAGAGAAATATGAACGTTAGTTTTGACTGAAATTATCAAATCCGGCAGTGACTCAGTCAGTAGGGGATTGGACTGTGAGCCGTAGGGTCACCGGTTCAAGTCCCCGGCCACACCTAAAAATGGAGTGTGGACTGCTACTTGGAGAGGTCCCAGTTAACCTCCTGCCCTGCCGTGGTGCCCTTGAGCAAGGCACCGGACATCCCCCTTCCCCCCTCACTCCCATTGCTCCCCGGGCGCTGTGCAATAGCTGCCCACTGCTCCTAGTGCTAGACTCCTGGTACTACGATGGGTTCAAAGCAGAGAACACATGTCACTGTGTGCTGTGTGACCATTAAAGAGGGTTTCATCCATCAACAATATTATAAAAAAATAAAGTCAACATTTCACAGTCTTTTCTGAGCTGTGTGGGGTTTGTTAAACTTTTAAAAGAATTTTGAATGGTGATATACACAGTGATAGATGTTAAGGACCAACGTTTTTGATAAATACATTTGTATTGATTTTAAGATCTTTTCATACAATCATACGTATTGGGATCATTGGTATTAATGTGGACCGGAGGGAGAGGGTGACGTGCTCAGCGCCTGTCTTCCTGAGCACAAACCTCACTTCCTCCATCAATCCTCCGCTGCTCCGTGCTGCCTGGAGCAGACCCTGCACACCAACATGTGACCAGGGTCTTTAATTAGTTTCCTGATTAAGAAAATTAGCCTTAAGTGTTTAAAGAGAAGCTGCTTCACTTCTGGAAGCATGTTTTATGTATGTTTTTACTTTCTGAAATGCTGTGGTGTCTTGCACTTCAGGGCCACCGTATGTGTGTGACATACATGAGTAAATTGAGGTTATGGAACGATCACGTTTTTACAGAATCATCCATTATAGATGTACCTGTGATGCTGAGCGGGTGACTCTTTGTCTCAAGAAGATTAGAGACGTCAGCACTCGTCTTCTCTTACAGCTCCTCCATCTCTCCTCTGAATGTAGACGGCCTAATGAGCATTGGAACTGTTCACCAATGGAAATATCAAAGTGCATCAAGGAATCAATATGACAAGTGTCAAATAGACTCATAAAGACTTTGGCCTCCAAACTGACTGCTGGAGGCCTTCCAGTGTTTCTACCTGACTGAATCTCAGGTAACAAGAAGGAACTAGAAGGAAAAGTTGAGACGGAAAACACAGGAAGAAAAAGATCTTAATGTCCTTCTCCTCTCTCCCTTTATCATCTCATACTTTTCCATCTCTCCAAATGAAAACAAAGTGGAACCAGTGTATTTGTAGCCACGGCAACAACAACATTATCGTTAATGGTCACCGTGGAGACGCTGGAGCTGTAATGGCTGACAGTGCTCTGTCGCTGTGGGTTACCAGCTGAGTCTCACAGACACACACACACACACACGTTGGATGAAAGCCGCTCTTCTGCTCGACTCCATTGAGTCAGATCCACTTTGCATTGATTTTGCAGTTTGGCTGAAAATGCAACAACTCTGTGTCTCTATACCTCCATGGCTCCACCTAAATCAATCACACACACACAAACACACACACACACACACACACAGTCGCAGACACTGTGTTTTGAACAGTGGCTTGTCTGAGTGACGCCAGACATTGACGCACACACACACAAAGTGCTAGTGACGCCAGGCTGTTAGCAGTGCATTGGGTCAGTATTGAACTCAAACACTAAGTAGCCTCATAACTGCCTGCCTGCCTGCCTGCCTGCCTGCCTGCCTGCCTGCTGTCTCTCTCTCTCTCTCTCTCTCTCTCTCTCTCTCTCTCTCTCTCTCTCTCTCTCTCTCTCTCTCTCTCTCCTCTCTCACTCTCTCTCTCTCTCTCTCTCTCTCTCTCTCTCTCTCTCTCTCTCTC
Organism: Champsocephalus esox; assembly: GCA_036324585.1. NCBI lineage: Eukaryota > Metazoa > Chordata > Actinopteri > Perciformes > Channichthyidae > Champsocephalus > Champsocephalus esox. The sequence goes on from CM070491.1 coordinate 6,301,505, forward strand.
TATATATATGTGTATATGGTACGAGCATGTCTCCCTCTCTCTCCAAAGACAGAGGTGTGTGGTTGATGTGATTACAGACAGTTTCTTGCATTGCTTTCAACACTATATGTATTTTTAAGCAGTTTATTACGGTGGCTGACCCAAAAACATTAAACATTTCCATTAGCGCTGAAGATTCATAAACGATGCATTTATTAAAAACACAAATGTGCTAAAACGCATGCAAATGATGAAACATCTTCATCAACTTCACGAAACATGTGCAGCGTTTACTGAAAGCGCTGCATAAATGAAACCAGGGGACAGTAAAAAGTGACACACACAGCCGGCACCGCAACGCTTGTTGGCGTTCAGGGATATAAAGTTGGCCAACTATCTTTGGTGTTGGACATTTACCTAAAATCAGTGGCGGCGCCAGGGTATGGCTGGGGTAGGCTACAGCCATACCAAGAAATGGCTTAGCCCTACCTGTGCACGTTGCTGACGCTGGTTGAGACCATTCGGGCTTATGCTAGAGGGGTGCCAGGAATAGTCTAAGTAGTGGGGGAGTTTTATACACTAAAGGTGTGAAAATTCTCTGGCGTTATAATATCAGCGCGGCCGCGGTCAGATCAAAATGCCTCCGAATTCAATTTGAACAGACCTTCAGCCAATCAGAGCAACAAAACGTTGGGTCTGCGACGTCATGCATTTAAAGTCCCCAAACTCGCGCCGGGTAAATTGCAGCTGACAGACAGCAGAACTTCTAGGATTAATTGTATATTTCGGATGGATAGATTTGTTCTTAAACGCCCTCGCATTGAGGTACAAGTCGAACAGGTGCCAGAGTCACACGACCCACCTGAAGAGTGAATAGTGAGTTTTGAATATATTTTGTAATAGTAATTTGAAAAAGTGTTTTGTATGACAATAGAGACACAGGCCACCTGTTGTGTGCTGTGTCTGTCTCTCTCTGTTTACCTGTGTCTCTGTCTCTCTCCCTCACTCTCTCTCTCTCCCTCTCTCTCTCCGTGTCAATTATATATGCCAACTTTTCTTGTTTCTGCCGCTGCGTAGCATGTTGTAACAACGTGGAATTAGCAGAATAGGCTATTGTATTGTTTAACTCACACCTGTTGCTCTCGCTGGAATTTAGCTGATAAAAGGAGACTAATAAAAGCTAATAAAAGCCTCACACGTGCGTCTCACTGTCAAGGGGTGCGATATAGCGTGTATGTAAATAATTACATTACAAATACTGATTTGAGCCCCACCACTGTATGGGTTAGCCCTACCATAGATTACCCAACAAAAATACTCTGGCGCCGCCACTGCCTAATATTTAATTGCTTATTTTCACATGATTCCTTCTGATATTATTGCAGATCTGTTGTAAGCTAGCTAGCTAAAGTAGCTAACCTCATTTCAAATATACTGACAGAACACTTACAGTTATTAAACACCAAGCGCTATGACACAACCTACACAATAATTTCTTACTGCCTATAGTGATGTCACCGTGGCATTACAGAGTTAAACATACACACACACATAACGCACACGTACTGAGCAGGTGACCTTGTTGTGAACTTTAGCTAGACTGAAAGGGGGAGGGACAGAGAGAGAAAGGGAGAGTCAGGGAGTGATGAGGGAGATAGACAGGAGGACGCCGCTGTCTCTATCCTTCTCACACACTGTCTGCTGTGTGTATGTGTGTGTGTGTGTGTGTGTGTGTGTGTGTGTGTGTGTGTGTGGATAGATTAAGATGGTACAACCACTCCTACTATACATTCTCCTCATCATGCCTCCTTCTTCTTCCTTGTCAAATCCCTGCTCTCCTCTGTGTCCCCTTCTCTTCTCTCCTTTCCACTCGATGGCTCCTTTGTCCTTTGTTCAATGAATGTCACTTCTTTCCTCTCCTTTCTTCTTCTCTCGTTCATTTGCCTCTCATCTCGATGTATCTTCTGCTCTCCTTGTTGTTTGCTCTTCTCTCCTCTACATGTCCTATCCTCTCCTCCTATCCTCTTGTCTCCTTTCCCGTCCTCGCCAATCTTCTGTTTGTTCCTCTTTCCTTGTTTTGTCCGGAAACTGGTCAGGTGTCATTGGGTGAATTTACAGTAATTGACAGTTAATTAACAGTAATTTACAAACATGCACAACCATGCAATCTAATTATTTAAGTATCACATCCTTATGGGTTGGGATAGAACAGTGGCGTAGGTACAAAATAATGACATCTTAATTAATAAATGATGTAATGTCCCACTAACCAGGAACTCTGGGTAAGTCAAGTGAAAATTATGCAGATTTATGAGACAACTGTACCTTCTAAGTCAATCTAAATTATAAAATGTTGAGATAATTGTTTCAAAAGCATCACTGCTGACAACAATAACTATACAATGCAACAGCATAAGCAGAGTGAAACACGTTTTAAAATTATCATTTAGTTGACGCTTTTCTCCAATGCGACCTAAAATAAGTGCACCAAGAAACAAACTTGTCCCATCTATAAACCCGACCGGATTTAGTGCTACTGCATTAGCTTCCCTTAAAGACAAAACAGGTGAGTTTTCAATCCGTGGTGAGATTTGTGTAGACTCTGCTGTCCTGATATCAATTATGCATTAAGTGTCTATTGTTATATTGCCTCAGATGTACTCCAGATTGTGAACATGTCACTCCATTCAGGTGTGACAACTGAATGGGCTTGAAAACTGCAGTTATTAAGCCACTGCTAAAAAAAGAACACCCTTGATACGCTGACAATCAGTAATTACAGGCCAATTTCAAATGTACAATTTTTAAGCAAAGTCTTAGGTCTCGTCATAGCACAGAGACGGTTTTATTAAAGATTTTAAATGATATTCATTTTCGGTTTTTCTCGATTGATAACACACTAAAATTATACATAAAGCACAATTATTTTAACTGACACTCAAAGAGCAAAACATCGGCTGAAATCTCCAAAACTCTCAACACGTTTACAGCTTTTCACACAATTTGCAAATCAACATGGCACTTTTTGCAAACCACTACACGTGTTTCTCCACGTAAGACACGGGAATCTGACATGAAGTCACGTGTTAGCTGGTTTAAAACACTGATATTCAAAATGCCTCACACATGGACCAATGATCAAGAAGCACGTTCCACCTGACCAAACACCTGATAGCATCATTGTTGGCTCATCAATCAGGATGTTAGCACTATGAAAAGACCACAGGTGAGAACTTTCTTACAGCAACAATGGAAGCCAACATGGAAGCAAGAGGAAGGGCTGGGCTGAGAGTGAGAGGAGGAGGAAGAGGTGGGGTGAGAGTGAGAGGAGGAAGAAGAGGTGGGCTGAGAGTGAGAGGAGGAGGAAGAGGTGGGGTGAGAGTGAGAGGAGGAAGAATGAGAGGTAGAGGTAGAGCTGGAGGGAGAGGACGTGGACAAAGAACAATACTCTCATGATATATCAGAGGGTATATCTGTTGTGTGAAACGTATTTACTTCATTACTGTAATTGAGTTGTTGGCATGTTGCAGACTGTAACTGTACACACATCCTGCACAATGTACTGTGGTAAACTTACTTTTATAGAACACAGACACTGACCGACCACTTTGTTGTTTATCTGACAGACTGAGAAACAAAGAGGTGGAAGGCTAAGGGTTTCCAATGAGGCAGGAAGCAGCAGTTACAAACTGGGTTTTGGAAAACAATGCATCACACCTAGAGAGGTCCGAAGCGGAGTAGCTATGTGCTGAGATGCATGTTGCACGATGTTATCTTTGAATAAAATGTGATTTGTTTCAACAACTCATTTGTATTTCTTCATTTACTGTATTTCTGTAAACTCAATCAATCTTTCTCTGCAGAAACCTCTCTGTACAGAGCCCAGAACAGATGTAAGTGGTTTAGATTATGCTCAGCAGTGTGTAGTTGGGTGGTCAAACAATCTAGTATTATGACTGAAGTGTGTTATATTTGGTGCAAAAGTTTGCATTTGGTAAGTGTTTATGTAGTTTTGAGTGCAGTTCTTAATTTAGCAGGAGAAATTAGGTGTTTTGCACTTTGGGTGTGTGGTTTTGTGAATTGTGTTTAGTGTTCTGAGGAACTGAGCAATTTAAAAACAAAAGTGTGTTAGCAATCGAGAAAAACTGTAATACCGACTGTGGGAAATCCACACTTCTAGTTCTAATGGGCCTCGGTGCGGCGTTTGACACCATAGATCACAATATTTTAATAGAAAGACTAGAGAAATGTGTGGGTCTGTCTGGCACTGTCCTAAAATGTTTCAAATCCTATGTATTTTGTTTCCATTGGTAGCTGTACATCGGACAGAACCAAAATGACATGTGGAGTTCCCCAGGGGTCGATCCTCGGGCCTCTTCTATTCAATTTGTACATGCTGCCACTTGCTCAAATAATTATAAATAACAACATTTCATATCATAATTACGCGGATGACTCCCAAATCTACATATCAATTTCTATAGATGATTATGGTCCAACTGATTTATTGATCACATGTCTAAAACAAATACATGACTGGATATGCCCTAATTTCTTACAGCTCAATACAAAAACAAAACAAAGGAATTGTTTTTGGAACCAAAGAAGAGATAATTAAAGTCACTGCACACCTGTAATTACTATCACTCGAACCCAAAAGTCAAGCAACGAAAACTTTAAAAAAGAAAAAAAAATTAACAGCTATATCAGGGCAATCGACCGATCAGCCTACTCCATCTAAAAAATATCTTGCGTATTAAAGACCTTATGTCCAAGTAGGACCTTGAAAAATTGTCCATGCATTTGTCTTTAGCAAGCTTGACTACTGCAACAGCATCTTCACAGGCCTCACAAACAAATCCCTCCGTAAACTCCAACTAATTCAAAATGCTGCTGCCAGAGTGTTAACCCGGACAAAGAAAACAGATCACATCACTCTAATGCTGAGATCGCTGCATTGGCTTCCAGTAACTGAGAGAATTGATTTTAAGATGTTATTGCACACATATAAAGCACTAAACGGGCTAGGACCCAAATATATCAAGGACCTCCTTCAGCGGTACGAACCCAGCAGACCCCTTAGGTCTTCAGGCGCAAGGACCAATTTCCAAAATCTTTGCCAGAAATCGCGCTCCATTTAAGGCGGGGCCTCGCATATGACGCACTCCTGCACACCTGTAATGCTGCGTTCACACCGGACACGATGCGATGTTTGGGGGCGGCGCAATTACATGTAAAGTCAATGCAGAGACTCGGACGGACGCAAATTTGCTCCGACGGCGAGCATGAAGCGGTGGATGCGGCGCGAATCAAGCGATTGAGGCGATTGAGCGGTGCCGCGTCAAATGCGAGAGTTCAATTTTTTAAACTTGAACGTCAAATTCACGTGACGCGTTCTCGCGGAAGCCAATCGGCGTTGGGATTCCCTCTGACGTCCCTCTGATGTGCTGCTGTTGATCAGTTGTAAAGATGGAAGAGATGATCGTTGTGGCTGTCAACGGTATGTTTGTTATGATTATTTGTTTTGTGACGGCCCCAGTGCCTGGGGCCTGTGAGTGTGCAGGTGTGTTGCAGGTCCTTTGATGGGGGTGGAGCAGAAGAGGCCAATCAGCATGACCGGGGACACCTGGTCGGAGCCGAGGTGCTACTTAAGCCCAGCTGCCCGGAGTCACAGGGCCCGTCATGACTCTCTCCAAGCCTGCTGCAGGAGGACTCTCGCCGTGATCCTTTCCCCTCGCCCATCCTCTCGTGTTTCGGTGTTGTGTATAGAACAATCCCAATAAAAGTGCCGTGGTTTTTGGAACCCTCGAACGTCTCTCTCTCTTTTCCTGTTGTGGCCTACGAGCCGGTCATAACAGTTATCATTAGGTGCTCAGCACAGACACAAACACTGACAAACAGACTGGACTGTCTCAGCCTATTATTTTCTGTCTGATGGATATTAAACAAAATGCCTCGTGAAGGCATGAAGAGACAAAAACTTGCCAAAAGTCCACCTAGCTCCCAATAGACTCCCATGTTAAATGTGTCCGGTTCTTTCTTCAGAACAGAGAGAAGTAAACTTTAAACAAACTGCTGCCATCTCCACATTTTACACACAAAACCAAAAAAGTTCATTGGGGTTCCCTGATGCTCACAGTCTGTTAGTCTTTTGATAGGAGCCATAGTTTTTGAACAGGTGGCAAAATTGTCAGATATAATTCTCAATGCATTCTTAATGGGACTCAGTTCTGCAGTTGGTACCATGGTGTTGCTGGGCAGATTGGGGCCACAAACCTGAGTGACATCATCTCATCAGAGCACACATGCCCACAGACAGACTGTTTACACACACAGGTGTTTGTAAACATTAATGCACTACTACTTACATTTAATATTTAACTCCTTCAGCCTACTTTCAGCGACAGCAACCATTCAACTATTACATTATTCAGCTATTTCAGGACATTGAGGCTATACATTTAGTTGTTTATACTTTTTTTAAACCTTTTCTTTTAAATATTAAGCTTCTTCACTATTTTCACTACTCCTCCAGTTTAACATTTCACTTTCGAGTTTTGAACAAAGTCATTGCAATGCATTTGAGCTGTAACAATTTCGATTAAAATCATTTCACTTTTCTGCATTTCTCCGCTAAGTTCAGCAACACACTTACTTGGTTTTTGTAGATAAAAGCAGCTACAGAGACATAACATATTCAGCTTTTTCTGCATTTTCAGCTAAATTCAACAACAAATGTACACAGTTTACAGCATTCACACGCATTTTCAGCAGGAAATGAATTTTCTAGTTCTGCTCTGTTATCCTCTGGATAAGCTCCATGACTGCTGGTGCAACCATGTGACCATTCAAATATAAATGAATATCAAAAAACATTCCGTGAAGGACTGACACAAAAACAAATGTCCCATCTTGAAGAAAATGTATTTAAATTACATCTATTAAATACCTATTATGAAGTGTCAGCCAAACATATTAGTGTATGGATATTAGATGGCTGTTATTCCTTGTACCACGTTTTATTATGGCTCGTATTTTACACGTGTGTGATTCTTCCTAATGGTATTAGCCATAATCTGTATTGGTTTACATTATGGACGTGTGCACATTTTATGCCTCTTCAAATATTTGGGGAGCCCTAAAGGCCCCCAGGGTCCGGGCTGCCAGGGACCCTTTAGAAATATGCTCGCTTAAAACCCACTAAAATATTGAATCAGTTTTTTAATGGAGCGTACGCCACTGAATATGATAGAGAGGCAGAGAGGATCAATCTGCTGTTTTTACGACTCACCACTATAAATGTGTCGGCTGTAAATTGTTTTGGAGATGCTGCCGCTCTCATAAGCTGCTATGAGAGATAAATCTACACACACACACACACACACACACACACACACACACACACACACACACACACACACACACACACACACACACACACACACACACACATATATAGACAGTGTTAAACCTGAGCCAAAACTATTATGACATCTTATCTTCCTAGTACCACTGCTTGTAATGTTCTCCGATGTGCCAGACATGTTCAAAGCAGATTCATGTGTCCACGTTTCCCTGAAGCATTTCATTTTATAAATGTTTTTTTTTACAGTTAGCTGTTAAATTGTACTTTGTGTGAGTTACGTTTACACATTTTCGCCATTACGATTTTGATACCTAATCTTCTATTGATTTTGAAAAAAAGAGGATATACCCATTGCTTCTCTGAAAAAACTGAAACAGTTACATAACTGTATTTGGTTAGTTGAAAGCAATAATGTTAAGTTGAACATTTAGTTTTATTTATACTTAATATCATTGCTTTCAACTAACCCAATACAGTTATGTGAACATCTGTTGACATAATACATTTAATTAAAGTCAACGTTTCAGTTTCTTCAGGGTTGTTTCTGAAAGAGAGCTTAAAGTCTTAGTTGGGCTCCTGTACTCATGAAAAAATATGGGTTAGGGTTTTCAAGACTTTTTGGCAAATATGCACACAATGTGAGGCCCTAGTTCTTAGTGTGTGTCTGATATGTGAGGCCAACATAACACAGAGGCTGTTAACCAGCCCAGAGCTGACTCTACTTCCTGCACAAGCTCCACTCATTCATACATGCTGAGGATGTTCCAGCAGTCTGCGGTCTGCACTCAGTGTCTTCATCAATAAGCTGTGCCTCTGTCCTGGATTCCTTGGAGGGGGTGTCAGAGAGGAGGATGCTGAATGCCACAGGAAATCCTTTCTTCCTGTGGCAATTCAACTTCCCAGCTCATCTACCCCCTGCAGAGAGATGGACGGCAGGTTCCAGCCTCAGAGGGCTGCTCTGATTGGCTCATTCTGTCTCCTTCGCTCTGGATCACTGTCTGTCTGTGGACTACCATCAGTAAAACTCTGATATACGGGACGGTGTGGAACATGACATTTTCATTTCTAGCTTTGATTTCAACCATTTCAATCTACCTGAGATTGTGTTAGTTGGTGTCCATACATAGCTAAAATCCCCTTCTCCTCGATATGTATTAGCAATTCAAAGGAAGAATTATGAGGATATGATCCTCTCTTGCCCCTTTCACACCAACGCGTTTTCAGCTCCGGCTCGGAGCTGGAGCCTGAAAAGTGCCGGTTTTTCCTGTTCACACCGCAGCGCCGCCGCCTCTTAGCTCCGGAATCCGGTTCACTTCCAGCTCCAAAAAATTGTCGGTCTAGAGGCAAGAGCTTTGGAGCTAAGAGGTGGCATCGCTTACGTCGAGGCGTGCAGGAAACTAAACCCACCTCCCCTGAACATGGGTCGACTGTCATGCCTGCCTACAAGCAGTAGTGCTTATAAACACACTTTATAAAGTCAGGCAGCACTAACCAGGCTTCGTGTGATTCTGTTTATGTGTACCTTACTTTGACCATCTGTTCACTGTTATAGATCATTGTGGAGAGAGGCAGACGTGTTGTTTTGTATGATAGCAGCTATCGGATGGAATCAATACATGGGCTGCACAGGTTGTCATATCTGACTATCACAAAGTAGAATCATAATAAAAATACGCCGGTAAAATGTGCCTGTAGAAAACGGTTTATGCCACAATAGGATAGCAATAGCAAGTAGTCAGTTTAGCTTCGGTTGCTATGCTAACATCACCCATTTTATACCAGAGAAACTTTCATAACAGCGTTGTGATGCCAAACGTCAATTCAGACTGACACACATTCACTTAGGCTAAGGGGAACTGGGGATATGCATCAGCTGCTTGTGTGAGTCAGACAGTGAATACTTTAGAGCGGCCGCTGCAGTGAGCTAACCGGGAGCTAACGGAAGAATAGACTCCCGTGGAAGAGCAGCCAATACTGCAGCGGTCGGTACATGCTGCAGAAACACATTAATAAACAAAGAACCACGGCACTCTGGAGCAAAGTATAAGGTTTGAGAAGTCGTTATTTAATTTAATCTGGCTTCGTGTAATTAAAAGCAACACGATCATCGACCCGACGCAGTTCCCTGTTGTTGTTGTTGTTGTGAGCGCCGTAACGCCGTTGACGGTGACATCATAACGCAGCAGCAGCAGCACCAGTCGGGCTCTGGGCGGTGTGAACAGAGCGGGAGCAGAAAAGGGAAACCGGAGCTGAACCAGAAAAGCTCCAGCTCGGAGCTAGAAAGGGAAAAGCGCTGGTGTGAAAGCCGCATCTGTTAACCTGTTATTATGTTTGTCATTTTGTATATTTCTGTTTTTACTTTACAGTTAATTGATATTTGATTGATACCTCATATTTGTATACTTGCACCTTTATTGTTATTTGATGTTTGCATTAGCTTCCTTTTTTTAAATATAAAGTTATATCTTATCTAATGTTCTAGGACTTGGTCCATTCCGATGCGTTATTGTCATATTAGCCTGCAGTGATGTCGGATTATTAATAGTTTTCCTGATTGCTCTGGCGGATCCCACTCAGAACATCCTTTACCATGACAAGGACAAATACTGGCCAACAAGACTGCACACTTATTGAGTAAAACCGGCAACAACAGGCACACAACATTGCTTTGCTGTTTCTAGCTCGAAAGCGCTAAAACCTAACAAGCGCAATGACCACAGTAAACTCACTGACACATATCCGTTGACTCAAGTTGCTGACTGTCTTGTCTGGGTTTGGCAAACACTGTCAGGAAGTGTTTGAGTCAGGACTATGGGGACTATGTATAATGATGTGTACACCAGTACAACAGTTAGAACAGATCGTCAGCTCATCATAACATCAGGGTGACCGTGGCTCAGGAGGTAGATGGTCGTCCTTAAACTGGAAGGTGCTTCCATTCGGTCAACATGGCAATCTGCCTCTGGCAAGATACTTAACCCTAATCTGCTCCCGATAGCACGACCAAAGGTGTGTGAGTGTGTATGAATGCTAGTTTCCCTGAGCAGGTCACCTTTTATGGCAGCCTCTGAATGTGTGTGAATAGGTGAAGGCTGACTTGTACGTGTAAAAGTGCTTTGAGGACTTGCAAAGGCTGGAAAGGTTCAATAAAAATGCAGCCCACACTGAAGAAACTGAAACGTTGGCATTCATTAAATGCATTATGTCAACAGAGTTCAAATTACTCTATTAGGTTCATCGAAAGCAAAAATATTAAGTTGAACCTAATATTTATGATTTCAATATTCATAGTATTCCTTTCAACCAACCTAATACACTAATGTGAAATCTGTTGACATACTACATTTCATTAAAGTCAATTTACTACAGTATTTACCATACACCAGAGAGATCTGCACTCGAGCCGTCTCTATACCAACAACTCTAACGTCATGAGAGACCCTGCAGCGGGACACCCCCTGTGTATCACCCCAGAGGCACATGGACCAACAGGCTGAGACACAGCTCTTTCTCCAGGGCCAACCCTTACCCTAACCCCCCCCCCACCCCCCCCCCTTGTATTGTGTTCTCCAAGAAGTGAGGCCTATCTCAGCTCAGCTTCACCGCCTCTGGCCGTGTTCTCACTGCACCCCCTCAGGGTTCTTGTCCCAACACACAACAGCAACCAGTGTTTAATACCCCGGTGCCTATTGCTGCAGCCGGAATTCAACAGCCTATAAGAAGGGAAGACAATGTTACGACTGAAGCACTTCCCTGTGCATCCTACAGTTTCCGTATATAGCTTGTAAGGGTTGATCTTGAATTGAGGAGCAGCTACATGTAGGAGCATGAAGTCAAAGTGACATGCATGTCTGTCCTCCTGTAATCCCTCTGCTGCTGTGGTACTGTAATCAATGTGCTGCAGGCAAGCCTCTCTGATTGGCTGATGGTGAATGATGGGGTGGAGGTGTGTATGTGATTCTGGGAAGCTGATTGTTTCCAATCAATAGGTTAGTGTTAGGGTTAGGTTGATTCAATTATTGACTATAGCTAAATTAGTTTGGTTTGTTACTTTGCTGTCGGCCCACCCTGAAACCAGAACCTCACGATGTTCAGGAGGATTATCTAATTATAATGTTGCGTCAGGCATTCCCCCTGTGTGCACTTAAATAATCCTGACTCCATTTTTTTTTGCAAACAAGATATTTTAGAGAGCAATGAATTGTGCAGGTTCCAGACATTCTTAATGATTTAGATGAATTAAGATGTAGATGTCATTCATTTGGAAATATGGGCATTAGGTTGTTATAATTGGAAAGACGCTTTGTTCAGATGGTTCACGTTCAATTAATTTGAATCCTAATAAGCATGAGCATTCACCAAGGTAGCCATCTTTTATCTAATAAGCCAGTTAAAACATAGATTACAAAATGCATTTATGTGTGGTTGTACAGGAAAATACACTTTAAAGTTATGAATTATACTCTTTATTTAGATACAAAATGACTGAGTGGAAATGTAGAAGATGACTATGGAAATCAATTGCTGATTATGAACTCCACCCAGCTACTCTTTTTTTTTAAAGAATAAAATATAAAGATTATTTGACCAAATTCTCAGTAAGGTCAGAATACTGTATATGTAAAACAAGCACAACAAGTAGAAGTCAAAGTAGAAGGTCCAATCAAATATAACATAAAATAGATAAAAACATTTATATAAACATAAGAAGTTAAATAAAAAATGTGCACTTTGTTCAATATTTCATTTCATTTAATCCTTTATTTGAATCGGGACAGTGCACATTGATGAACACTTTAAAACTAAATAATGCTTACAAGTGTATATGAGCCGGATTTGAGCTTTGAGCTCATTTCCATCCGTAGTCCCGTCACATGCAACATTTAAGAACATGACATTTATAGATGAGCATATATAACATATAACATGTATATTACAATATATACAGTGGTGTTTAGTATTTATAGTATATGAATACTGAATTTTACAGTTTAAAAAGTGTGATTATTTATTGTATATTTCAAAATAATATGTTGTTAAAGTGTTGCTGTCTTGGTAGGACACGTATGTGTGTGAGTGTTTCTAGTACACAGGTACAAGGACAAGAAAGCTAATTGAAATATTTAAAATGCACTGATTAACTGAGACTATTTCCCATCATAGTCCTGTTAAATATAAACACTTGAAGTTTACATGTAAAACATAGACTCGTGTAAATGTAATATATTGAAGAATATTCCCCCTGTTAAGAAATGGTGCTGGTTGTTTGTCATTATATATCTGTTATGTGCAAATGTTGCTTGCTGCAAATGGTGGCATTGAGTCACGATGATATCTGCGACCCTTAACTATATATATACTACTGTATAGTTAAACATGATACACACACATCTGAAAACATGTAAATACTGTGTGTTGTTGTCTTTTAGCTGCTGTACTTTAAGGAGTTATTTATAGTCACACACACACACGTACACGCACATGCACACGCACACAGTTGTGCCTATGTGTGTGTGTTGGCAGAAACAGAATCCTGTTGATGTGACTGTCGAGGGTCAGCTGAGGTCACGCTTGATGATGGGCTGACAGTGGGACCCTCACCCTAAAAAGGTCCTGCCATCAGAGAGGAGAGTCATGTGTGATGTCAGAGCGCCTCCAAGTGGCCACGCAGGAATCTGAGAGCGGGGGGGGGGACGGGGGGACTTTCATTCAGTTACCAGTATAAGTATCAGTTAAATGTTTTTATTCACGATATACAGTATTTAGCAGGTCCATGACATGGTGGTTTGTATTACTGTAAATACACTAACAAGCAAATAATAAAAGAGAAGATATACATAACTATGATAAAATAATACAAATTCTACTGCTCATAATTATACAAAAATATATATACAACAAAACATAATGTAAATTAATTTGATATCATATTATATTAAATGTGTAATTTGTTTATGTATTCATTTACCATATATTGTATGCGTTGGGGTCTTACGCAATGGTGTAATATAGTTATTCTATAGGTATACACTTATACAAGCAAACCATGTTTCCATTATTTATTGACAACAGCATTAATAATAACAGTTTTAATAAAATTATTATCTGGGATATTAAAATAATTTATAATAAGATATAAAACTGCATGTTGTCCACATTTGTTATTTAATTGTCTTATTACATTTCCATTTAAAAGTGTTATTTTGGTTTATGTTTGTGTATGAATTATAGTTTGCTTTCACGTTATGTTTTCGCCATTCATATTCATTTTTCATATTGTTTCCTTAATGATAGTCCAAATGATAATAAATGGTTAAATAATATTTATATTCGAATGTATTACAAATGTTAACTATGAAATATTATTGCTTTATATATATATTAGAATATATAAAAATAATTACATAAGTAAATTATTAGGTTACATTCTTTTTAAGAATTATAGTTTGATTCAGTTAAATGTTTCCGCAGTTCATTTTTATTTTTTATTTCAATGTAACTTTAACTGATAATAAATGATGATTTATGAATATATCATAATTGTTACCAAAACTAAATGATGGCTTTATTTATACTAGAATACACTTAATTATTACAAGGGGTTATTCGTCTCATGCAAGCAATATGCCTAGGGAGCCAAGATGAACATTACATATATCATTATACATTATTGCATTACATACAAATCTTCACAATTTTAAAGCACATTATATTTTACGATCTAATTGTGTTCAAACTCAAAGGCCAATTAAAACGTTATATAATTAACTATTATGGTAGTAAATAATGCTATCACTGTTATACTCCACTACATGTTACGTTATGTAATGTTTTATGTAATTCATGAATTACATTTCTATGGCAACCTTACTTTTAATTCTGTTGGTGGTGATGATTTTGTTTAACCTTCTTTTTCTAAATAAAGACTATTGAGCTATATTATATTGTTTATGACGCTCATTTAGAAAAGAGAATACAATCAACAGACTTTGTTGGTGAGAACATTTGAATTTTGTATAACTCTAATAATCTAAGAAATAAAATATTTGAAATGAGAAATCAAATACGACATGTGGAGCAGGGGATCCCACGGCCCCCTGATGCTGGAACACTGGACTGGACTGTTGTCTTTACAATTACACACAGACAACACAAAAGACCAAAGACACTGAGGGGTAAGAGAGCTCTCAGCCATAAACTGTATTAACATGGTATAAGTAAAGTAACATGCAATATAAGTCTAATCCTGGAATGTGTTTATATTTAAGTACCACTGAATTTATAGCATTAATATATTTTATCGGGTAGCCATGAAGTTTATGTTAAACATTATTACCTAAAATGTGGCTGATTTTAAGCATTCTAGTTTCAACAAATTCACTTTTTTTCATTGACTTTGGAGATCTGTAAAATGCCCAGTTGATTCTGATCACCTTGTAAGCCTTTAAATAAAAACCGTTAGTTATGTGTTACAATGTGACCAATAAAAAGAGGGAAATTCAAACCAATCAAATTCAAATGTCCATAATGCTATAATCTTTACTGGTGTTTACATTTAACAGAAAGCAAAATAACTGTTACAACCTGGTAATGAATCATACGATTCAAATCCCTGTGGCCTTCCTAACTTTCCGTATACTGGGCTAATAAATGTGGAGTAGGAAAGATTGCTTGTCCAGTGGGTTTATAATAAAGTGGGATGTCATTTATTGTGACCTGGTCTCAACGCAACAAATACATTAATAGCAAAAATATTTGCGCCAATCTGTTTATTTTCAAAAAAGACAGTGTGGTCAGGCACATTGGTGGCACCATTGAGCAAGTGACCAAATAAAGTGAGTAAACAAGTCACGTATTTTAGGGTTGGGGTTAACACATTTTTTTAAATAAATTAACAAAGTGCTGGAGAAGAATTACCAATATCGAAAATAATACTAGTAAAACAGTAAAAAAGACTTTAAAAACACATCATTTTGCATGAATAGCTCATGTATACCGGCCTTCTCCAGTCACTTACATAGGAATGTGCCCAGTGCTGGCACACCTGGACCTTTAACAGGAATGGGAAATAGGTTTAATACATGTTATGCAGACAAATTGTGCACAATAGATTGTTTAAATAGAGTCCTATAAAATAAAAGCAACTTAATAAAGAACTTATTGAACTACTAACCAGATCTTACCCTGGGCGGACTGGCCATTGGGAATTCCGGGAGTTTTCCCGGAGGGCCGGTGCTGTGCGTGGGCCGGAGGGCCAACAAAAAAAAATTAAAGAAATAAAAAATAAAATAAAATGTTGCCTAAATCCTACCGGTCCACATTTGTCAGTGTTCCGGCCACTCCCTGGAGGGGAGGGGGGGGTGTTGACAGGGAAACGGGGGTTCAGGAGGAGTGGCTGTACCCGTAGGATAGAAAAGGGGGAAGTGACGTCTGACTCAGAGGTCGCGCGGCTGGGGAGAAGAACGTGTTGCCCACATTCTGTGACTGAGTTTAGGTTAGTTAGCTAGCAGGTTTATTGCTTTGGGTGCAGTCACTTTTTCCTCCACTTGCTGTTCAAATAACTGTTGAAAGAAAAGGTCAATCTGTTTACAGTTCTGTTTCATATGGGTGTGGAGAGATGTATCCATAGATTTAGTCCCTAATTTTGCTCTCAAAGTGCACCAGATTGACGCATTTAACTTCAACATTTAAAAATCTCACCCATATTGAGGATGCTTCCTACGCACGTGTTTTATTCCATGCGTCAAGTCAGGCACATTGGGTCAAAATGTTATTGCATCAATGATCTGTTAACATTAAAATCACTAAATATATGCTGTAACTATTTTGCTGTCGGCAACTCAAGAGCTCAGCCAATGTGATTACTTTATGAATAATGGTCCAAAATAACATTAAATGCATAGGGTTTTTGTTAAGCGACATACTTTCGGCGCCGGCCGGTCGATACATGCCGCGCATTAAGTGGGCCTGTCTGTCAATTAATCCCCGGGCCACTTTTTCCCCCCAGTCCGCCCCTGGATCTTTCTGTGATTCTCTCCTACAAAATAAAGTTCCATATAGCCTGGATTCTAAATCGTGTGCCAAAGGGAATGTGTGTTCTCCTAAACACAGTAACCCTAACCATATCCCACATCATTTGATTCTGTGTGTGGGGGCATAACATAACTGAAATTGAACATCACTATCACCATTATGTATCTTTTGACCTTTCTTTGTTTCCATGCATTTTTAGCCATTTGTCCGAATACTATTATGAACATCTTCTCATCACTTATAATCATGTTGGTGGCATTCACTGGATTTTCACCTCAACAACAAGAGCTATCATATAGTACTTATAAATAAATATATCTCGTATTTGTGAGACCATCATTTGGATTTGTTCAGTATTTAATCAATTTAGACGATGCCTTTTCTTTATACAATTATTTGGCTATTTATGCCTGAACTCAAATTAAATCTACACAAAATGTTAATAACCCTTCAGAAAAAAAGTCAGGTAACCTTATAATAAGTTCTCGAACAAACCAACCGTATATATTTTGGTTTGACCAAGGACATGCAACTGTACAGGATGTTGCAGTGCAGGTCAGTGTG
This sequence comes from Champsocephalus esox, assembly GCA_036324585.1. Taxonomy (NCBI): domain Eukaryota; kingdom Metazoa; phylum Chordata; class Actinopteri; order Perciformes; family Channichthyidae; genus Champsocephalus; species Champsocephalus esox. Next base: position 6,318,447 of record CM070491.1, read on the forward strand.
AATGTCACTGCACATTACGAAAGGTTAAAGATCATCTTCAAACATTTCCTCTGCAGAACACTCCTGCTGTCACCTCTGCTCATTCGTCAACCTTTCCTTTACAGCCAGGAACTTTTTCTATCTACCCCCCTTCTATTTCCAAGCCATCAGAGTGCAGGAGGAAAGCCATCTATTAATGAACACATTGTAATTGTCATTAGGCTGGCCGTGCAGGGAGATGGGCCTTCTGAAAATACAAGAAAATCCTGCTTAATTAATGGTGACATCAATCATGGTGTGGACCGATTGGCTAAGAGGGGGTCCATCTCCCGTCTGATTTATCGACGAGAGACGAGAGAGAGGTGAACCGATGACAGAGCAAGAGAGGAAGAGAGATATAAATAGAACTCTCAATGTATGTGTTCGTGTACTAAGGATCATTGTATGTATTTAACACTAAGCCCTCTCCCAACACCATTAATGACACCACATATCCACAGTATGTTAACCTCATAATGCATCAACTTTCCGCTGTAGCATTTTCTTCAAAATAGTTATCATAAAAATTAGAACTAACACTCTTACTCTTGAAGTAAATAAAACATGTATATTTGGTTCACTAAGAGGCTGGATCCAAGATGTAAAAAGTCCAATATTGCAGCTAGCAATAAGCACCCTCAAGACATAACCGAAGTGGTTGCACATTATTTGTGTCTTTTCCCGTCTTTTCCAGAGCCAAGTTTCAGAGAAACTGCCTTATTATGCTTAAAGGTGGGGTTGGTCATTTTGGAGAAGCCAGCTCGAATGCGCTAGAATTAGAAAATACACAACCGGAAAAAATCTGCCACTTCCTCACAGAGCCCCTCCTCCAACACACACGAACGCGCACATGACCAATGAGGGCACGAGATAAGTTTGTGCACAGATGGAAGGCTGACAGGCAGGTAGGCCATCCAGTTACTTTAGCCGGGCCGGCTCAAATGATTGGTTGTACTTTTTACAGTATTACAGCTTCCACAGGTGACATGTTTTTATGGATTTTTTGTCAAAGCACTTCAGATATTCATTGCTATCGGGATGTTTAGAGCATTCCATGGAATATAACAACAAGTGTTTCTGAAATAAATTACATTCTCCACCTTTAACCTTCTAGGTAGGAAGTAGGTTACTATTTGTTTAGTAAAGTGCAAGGTACCCTGTGGAATTGTTTAATACTAAAAGCACCATATATCAATGTTTTAGGAAGGCTTTGGCTTTGGCTTACCCTAACCCTAGGCCTTACCCGATGGATATGATTTTTTTTTGGAATGAACACCAAATTTTGACTATCTTTTCGAGTGATAGGGTTGGCACACAGTAGCCTGGAATCTCAGGGCTATAAAGATGGTCATACTGTTCATTCGCGTGTATCACTCAAACGTTTTGAACTGTAAAACGAGGATTGACCATGGTTAGCATTTTCTTCTTTCCACCTAAAACATGGTTAACGTTTAAGAGGCAGGGTTGTTCTAATAAAACACTCTGACAAAATCTCATCATTGGCAAATAAGTTGAAACAAGTAATACCTTATATACACTTATATAGTAAGTGGCCTTTTGTGGCACTTTGAAATGAAACTTTGTCATGGTATAGGAAGATGGTTAGAGGCTAGAGAAAGAGTGAAGTAGGAAAAGGCTAAAATGTAACTGTGGAACACCAGAGGGACATGTGCTGTATAGTGACTCACTGCAAGGGAAAACAAATAGTTGTTCATGTATCGAACATGTTTACTCTACTGCTAAATTAAAAACGAAAGAAAATCAAAATATTAAAATAAAAAAGTTTTCCAGCATATCATTTCCAGTTACGGGGGGAAAACACTGGAAGTTTTAAAAACAACGGTTTGCACAGAATGCATCATTTATGACATCGTCTGTCCATTTTTGGATGCTTTTCTGTGGCAGATATGCGTTTAACGGCAGATATAGCAAGGTAGCACATATGTCCCTCTCCCCAAGGTTTTTTCTGTCAGCTTCCAGCTCATGACCATGAGGGTTGGAATGTAGATGGACTGGTACATCAAAAGCACTGCCTTTCAGCTCAGTTTCCTTTTAACAACACCTGCCTGCATCCTGCCACACCAATCTGCCTGTAGCTCCCACAACACATTCTAGTCTCACTTAGGGCAATACTTTGTGATACTTGAACTGCTTGACTTCGGGCAGAAACTCATTCCCAACCCGGAGGGAGCCATCTATCATGTACGGTAAGAGAACTACAGCCTCAGATTGGAGGTACTGGCTCTGGTCCGACCCCTTCACACTCAACTGCAAACGGCCCAGTCACGGTCTGATGAAACCAACAGAACTGCATCATCTGAAAAGAGAAGCAATTCTGAAGTCCCGCGATCAGACACCTTCCTTCCCTCAGGTGTACCTTCAGATGCTGAACAATTCCCCAAGAACAGTAGCCCAACACAACACACAGAGCAACTACAAAGCTAATTAACCCTAACCAGGTCATCTTGAGGTCATCCAGGTGTTCCAGGATTGCAAAGACCTTCAGGGTGACCAAAGAAAAGATGTCCAACATTTTGTAGTTCAAAGTTCAAATCTCACTGGTGCCCTTTGATCCTTGTTTATCAGGACCAATATAGCCACATCAGATTAGTAGCACAAGCTTTTCAACCTACAGTAAAGCAGCAATTGTTGGCCTTTTCTTCTTTGAGCGATTTGAATCCAGTTGTATAAAATCAATGACGTTTATTAATAAACAGCAAAAGTTGTAGTTGTGCAGTGAGTGTTGTTGTTTATCGTCTGTTTAAGTTGTACTCTAACCCTATGTGGTTTTAAAACACCTTCTGTTTGTGCAGGAAGGAAAATGTCATCAGAGTGTATGTTATTTTTCTGAAATGATTTTGTGCTGAACAATAATTTATACATTGCCTGGATTATGAATTCTGAATTTGTTAAAGGGTTAAAGTAAATACTTTCAAATCTAGAGAAACATCAAATATGTTGGAGCTGCGCTTTCATCTAAAGCAGCTTTCATACATTTCAATACTGCATGCCTAGGGAGAAATGGAAGGACACTACGGGCCTTTCTCACTTCTCTTATTTTTCATTTCCTCGCTAGCGATGATAGAGGAGCTATAACTGAGGAACCATCAGACCATCCTCCGATGAAATCCTCAGACACTCGCCCCGCCCCCTTGCTGTGTATCGCTCACTGATTGGAAGAGGCAGTGCATGCACTGATCTGATGCTTCTTGACATGAGAGCAGTTTCCCAGCGGAGTGAAGAAAATACATGAACCTCACGGGAGTCACTCCTCAGTTTATACTGTGTTATGTTTAAATTAATGTATCATTTAGTTACAAATATGTGATATATCTGAACAACAAGGTGGTGAAAAATCATTTTATTCATTTTTTGGAAACATTTTCATGATCGCTTTTTTCGTTTTACATTTTCATTTATTGTCATTTCCATTCAGTCAGTCATTAAGTGCTATTAAAATGTTAATGTGCTAAATATCCACACAAACAAACAAAGTGTGCAATCCAATGAATGTTAATCCAACTGGGTTTTGATATATCTTTTTCTTCTCTCAATTATTTTATTTCTATTTTGCACTCCAATCAATATTAATCTAACTAATGTTTGTTTATACATTTTAAGAATGGCGTTTATCTTTTTTGAGAATGAGTTCTTATTTAATTTTATTTATTTGGGTGTACAACAGACAGGCCCGGTTCTACGGGGGTGCATAAGGGTGCATTGCACCCTCAGTTGTGTGTACAATAATAATAGTAGTAATAATAATAAGAATAATATAGTTGAAATAAAATAAATTGTAATTGTGGTTAAATAACATTGTCTGCTGCATTTATTTGGTCAATTTAAACGGTAAGTAACGTCAGGGCCGGCCCTTGGCATAGGCAGTATAGGCGAATGCCAAGGGTGCATCAATCAATGAGGGGCGCTGAGAGTTAGAAATTTAACAAATATATATATATTTTTTAATTTCATAACAACACAAGTTCCCGATTTTGGATCAACAAAGTACATCTTATTATCTTATACTAACAGAACTACGCCTATGTTGCGTACAGCGTCCATAAACTATGGCGCACTCCCCCCCCAAAATCAAGTTGAACTGCCCCAGCCCCAGTAAAAACCAGAGGTTTGTGTGAAATAGTTCTTTTTTTGAAATAATGGTTTTAACATTGGAATTTACTGTGTAGATCTTCATCTATTCTCTTATAGTATAACATACTATATGACAGTAAAAAAAAGTTGTTATTAATAAACAAGAATACAGTTTAAAAGGGGAATGACTTGTAAAATATCCATAAATAAAAATAAATCTGCTTCCAGTTCTGTTTCATATGGGTGTTGAGAGATGTATCATATCTCTTAATGTTGCTCTCAAAGTGCACCAGATTGATGTTTTTAACTTCAATATTAAACAAAAAAATCTTCCCGGGGGTGCATGTCCCCGGATCCCCCAAGAGGAGGTTAGGTCCACCCCCCACTTAAATCATGTTTACATGCTTGCCTAGGGCAGCAAATTGGTCAGGGCCGGTCCTGAGTAACGTTATTATGTCAGGTGCGCGTGACCTGTGCTGCTGCGCGTTCATCATCTGCAAGGTGCTTACACAGCAGTCAATGATGGAACTCAGAAAATGGTTAAAAAACCAGCCCTTATCACCAGCAGTAACACTGCATCTACTGCAGGTAATAACAGTTCAGATCATGGGGAGATTAAGTTACCCGCGGCCACTGTCGTGGACACTAACGCCCGACTCACCGGCTTTGCCCGCCTCGCCCACAGAGGCAGAGCAGCCGTCTTCGTTGCCCCAAACACCGACACCTCTCAGTGGCCCACAAGTGCCAGAGGACCTCGGCAAAACAGAGCCGGCCCAGGTATATATATATACCCAACTCGCCTGTACAGTGGGGTAAGGCGCTCATTTTGCAGCTCATGGTTTCAAAACAGAGATTGGCTGGAATATTCATGTAAAAAAGATGCCATCTTCTACTATGCACGTAGACATTTCGGTTCAAGTAAGTCAGATGCCTTCACCACAACTGGCTACTACAACTGGCGCCATGCTCTTATAGGCTACGTGATAAGGGACTGGGAAGGCATGAATCAAGCAAAGAGCACATATATCCATAGATCTCTTCATTTTGCTCCCAAAGTGCACCAGATTGATGCTTTTAACTTCAATATTTAAAAAATCTTCCCGGGGGAGCATGCCCCCAGACCCGCCTAGAGGAGGTGAGGACCCCCCAGAAGGTGTTAGGTCCACTCAATACTTGTAAAAATAGCACTTTACCACTGCACCCTCTCTAATCTCAGATGCACCCTGAGTCATTTTGTTCTGGAACCGGGCCTGACAACAGATGATACAAATGTTTGTGTCAGTAAATGTGTACTAACAGAGGCGGGGGGGTGTGTGGAAATAACGGGGACAGAGCTGACCGCTGTCAGACGATCAGCTGTGCAGCGTCATCACAAGCGGACGTCGCTTCACGTGACGCTCCGGAGGAAAGGACGTCCCATTGCTCTTAAAACTCATTTCCCTGCTTCTCGTGGTTTCCTTGCGTCTCCATGCTTCCCTGGTGGGAGGGACTAGTCACAGGGAAACGACGCAAGTGAGGGACGCAAGGAATCCATTTAACCGAAGTGAGAAGGGCCCTACGACATTTTGACTGCAAGGGAAGGGGTGGGGTTGAACACATGGCCTCGCCTCCTTACTGTCATCCCTTTCTTTTCAGCAAGAAAGAGAACAACTGAGTGAAGAGAGACAGATAAAGAAGAAAAATTGACTCACCATTACTGGGGCAATGACCCTGCCCTTCGTGTCCGGGCATTATTGCAGCCGCCGACCTCTACTGCCACTGTATCGAGTGCCTGGGGTACGATCTCGCGGCGGCCAACCTGGGCCCACTTCCGGCCTGCAGCCCCTGCCATTTGATCCCTCGGCTCAGCCGCCGCCAGCGGCTGGTGCAGTTCCAGGATTGTCACGTCTCGCCGGTGGAGGACCCAGAACTCGAGGTGGTGGAGACGGAGAACCACGAAGAGGGAGTGCCCTTCATGTTCGCCATTCCAGCGGACCGGACGGGCCCGCTCGTCGGGGAGAGGGACGACAACGACGACACCTCATTGTCTGATGCTTCCGGCGACCACCAGGAAGGCCAGCAGCACAGGTCTGTGCGGCAGGACTTCCCGGCAGTGATGACTATGGCGGCAGAGCGTGTAGGCTTACCTCTCCCCCCACCGCTGCCACCGAGGCCGGTGAGCCGCCTACCTCAGGGCTTCTACCGTCCGGTGCAGCCGGCCTTCGTTTCGCCGGCCTTCGTTTCGCCGGCCTTCGTTTCGCCGGCCTTCGTTTCGCCCCCCCTGCCAGACATCTGGCGGTGTGTGGAGGCGACGTGCAGGGCCACTCGGACACGGAGTGCCCGCTGCGTGAGCCATATGAATAATCTGGTCCATGGTATGGCTACCGCAGCTGGCCGTGTGATGTCCCTGGCCACCGTGGCGTTGCGTCAGGCATGGCTAGGTCTGACTGCACAGACCAAGAAGGACCGGGATGATCTCCTTGGGGCCCCCGTTTCCACGGAAGGGCTTTTCGGGTCGATATCCTCGTTCATCCAGCGTTTCAGTCGCCTGGAGGAAGAGAGTGCACCGTCCTCCAGGAGCGGACTGGCGGCGGGAGGAAGCGTCCCGGCGGAGAGAGGTGCTTTCTCCGGCCAGGACGCGAGGGCGAATCCCGCCTCCTCCCTATTTGACCCCACTGTGTTGACACAATCATCTTTTCATGTAAATAAAAGAGATTGCTTGTATCCCAGTTTGAGTGTATTTTCTTTCCACACACCCACACTGCCACATAATGTTGACCCCCCTCGCTGCCCCGGTTGTAACTTCAGTAAAGGAGGCAGCTAGTGGGCATGCGCGGGTGAGAGTGATAAACCACGTGATGCAGGACTGCGGGTACAGGGACATTATGGCCGGCGTAGAAGGGTTAGGAAACACATAACACCGAGTGTAAAAACTCCGCTTGATGCATTTCACTGTTTTGGTGAATGCATCATGGCGGAGCGCTCAAGGACCTCAGTAGAGAGTCGGCCCTTTCTGTGTCGACCCCCCATGGGCAGAGCTTTTGCGGCGGTACGGGTCACCAGAGAGTACCACAGCTTTATCGCTGGGGCCCCACAGCTGATTGCACTCCCCTAATGCAGTGTTATGGGGAATGGAAGCGCAGCTGTGTGTTAACGGAGTGGATGGACAGGACGCTGACACTGGGTTATTCACTCCAGTTTTGAAGCTTCCCTCCACCGTTCACAGGCAAAGCTATCATCCCGAGGGGAGATAGGTTTCCTCTCGGCAGAGGTTCACCCTCCCAAAGCCCCTTCCCCCTCCTCTCTTCAGTAAAGCGACTTTGTTAACCACTTTGAAAAAAAGGTTGATGATATTCGCTCTTCTTTTTCTGACTCACCATTACTCACCGCTGGGTCACCAGACCCACCTTTCACCCACACACTAACCTCCTTTACCCCTCTCTCTCCAAGTGAGGTTCTTACCCTCATTACCTCTGCCCGCCCAACCACCTGTCCTCTGGACCCTATCCCCTCAAACCTCCTTCAAACTATCGCTCCTGATATTCTACCGTTTCTCTCCCATTTCATCAACACTTCTCTAACTTCTGGTCACTTTCCAAACACTCTCAAGGAGGCAAGAGTAAACCCTCTCCTAAAGAAACCCACTCTCAACCCGTCTGATGTTATAAACTATAGGCCTGTCTCTCTCCTCTCGTTCCTGTCTAAAACACTTGAACGCGCTGTCTTTAAACAACTCTCCTGCTATCTCCATCAGAACAACCTTCTGGATCCGCACCAGTCTGGTTTCAAGGCAGGTCACTCCACAGACACTGCCCTCCTTGCTGTCTCTGAGGAACTGCACACGGCTAAAGCAGCCTCCCTCTCCTCTGTCATCATCCTGTTGGACCTGTCTGCTGCATTCGACATGGTGAATCATCAGATCCTCCTTTGCACTCTCCAAGAAGTTGGAGTTTCAGGCTCTGCACTTTCCCTCCTCACCTCATACCTCAAAGACCGTACCCACAGGGTAACTTGGAGAGGGTCCGAGTCTGATCCTTGTCAATTAACTACAGGGGTCCCTCAGGGCTCTGTTCTTGGTCTCCTCCTCTTCTCCCTGTACACAAACTCGCTCGGATCTGTCATTAGCCCGCATGGTTTTTCATACCACTGCTACGCTGGCGACACCCAATTCATTCTGTCCTTTCCCCGCTCAGAGACCCAGGTCGTCGCACACATGTCTAGCGGACATCTCTCAGTGGATGTCTGCTCACCACCTCAAGCTGAACCTTGACAAGACTGAACTGCTTTTCCTTCCGGGAAAAGATTGTCCCACTCTTGACCTAACAATCAACATCGGCACCTCTATTGTTTCCCCGACTCAGACTGCAAGGAATCTGGTGTGACCCTAGATAAGAACCTGTCCTTCACTGCAAACATCGCTGCTACAACCCGCTGCTGCAGATGCACTCTTCACGACATCAGGAGGATACGTCCCCACCTGACCCAGAAAGCAACGAAGGTTCTTGTCATCTCACGCCTAGACTACTGCAACTCACTCCTGGCTGGTCTACCTGCATGTGCCATCCGACCTCTGCAGCTCATCCAGAATGCAGCGGCTCGTCTGGTCTTCAACCTTCCTAAATTCTCCCACATCACGCCGCTCCTCCGCTCCCTTCACTGGCTTCCGGTAACTGCTAGAATCCTCTTCAAGACAATGGTACTTACGTACCATGCTGCGAATGGATCTGGCCCATACATTCAGGACATGGTTAAACTGTACACCCCAGCACGTGCACTCCGCTCTGCATCAGCCAAACAGCTCGCTGCACCCGCACTGCGAGGGGAACCCCAGTTCCCATCAGCAAAAACACGTGGGTTTGCTATCCTGGCTCCAAGATGGTGGAATGAGCTCCCCTTTGACATCAGGACAGCAGATAGCTTACACATCTTCCGGCGCAGACTGAAAACGTATCTCTTTCAAATCCACTTCAAGCGAGAGAATTATTAACAAAGCACTTATATACTAATAAAGGACTGGCTTATCTAAAGCCAGTTGAGTAGCACTTGAAATGTTTTAGCTCTATGAAAACTGATGTATTTATATGATTCTGTTTTCTTCACGTTTGTATTTTGTTGGTCGAACGCACTTATTGTAAGTCGCTTTGGATAAAAGCGTCAGCTAAATGCAATGTAATGTAATATTATACAGTTACTGGGACTAGTGCAGCCAGGCGATTGGTTCACAACCATCGACCTGAAGGATGCTTACTTTCATGTCGAGATTGCTCCGAAACACAGAAAGTATTTGCCTTCCAGGGTGTAGCCTTCGAGTACAACAGACTACCGTTCGGCTACTCCCTGTCCCCATGCACGTTCAGCAAATGTGTGGCCACAGCGCTCCAACCGCTGCGCGCCCCTGGCATGGGTTTTCTTTTCTCTGGACGACCTCATAGTCATGGCCAGGTCCAGGGAACAGGCAATGTTTTACACAGCCCAATTGATCCTACACCTAACCAAGTCGGGCTTTACGATCAATTGGAAGAAGAGCACCTCCATACCTCACCAACAAGCGTTGTATTTGGGAGTGGTGCTCGATGCAGGCAGGCTACGTGCGGCGTGCCACCCTGTCAGAGAGCAGACAGGCATCCTTGCTTTGCGCAGTTTGCAGACTGCGACAGGGGGCAATAATGACAGCTTTGACTATCATGCAGACTCTGGGTCTCATGGCGGCTGTTCACGTTGTGATCCCTCTCGGGTTACTGCATATGCGCCGTCTGCAGAGGTGGTTCTCCAACCAGCGTTTGGATCCCAAGAGGCACAAATGGCGTCTGGTGACCATCCCCCTCTCAGTGGAGGGCAACCTCCGGTTCTGGGGGTCCCCGGATCACCTCCGGAGGGGGTCTCCACTGGGACGGAGAACAGGATGCATGATATGATCAAGGGTAGTACCCATAGAGTCCAATAGAGGGCTCCGCCTGTGTTTATATAACAAGGGTTACCATATGTAACCCCTCGTTTTTGCCTGTGTGCACGACCCAGTCTCACATCTAAACGTGTAATAACTACGTTGGTCCACAACTTGGGACTTAGCATTTCTACAAAAATGCCTCTGAAATTGTAGGATCCCTACGTTTTTTTCCACTATTCATTTCCAATGGCTGGCGTCTGGCGTCTATGTCACGTGATCTTCAAATTTCTCCCTGCAGAAAAAAAACAACATGGCCGACCTTCGTTTTATTCTTGGTGGAAAATGCCTATTTTAGTTTGGCCATTAAAATACGTTTTGATGTCATTTGATGCGAGAACTATGAGTTGTTATTTCAGATGATGTGTACAGTGGATGTACATGATCTTTAGTTTGCTAGTTATTACGAAGATTACTTCAGGAAATTGTGTCCATACAACGTTTTCATTGTTACCAAGGTAGTTGCTAGGGATGCTGCTATCGATATTATTTCAGTTATGTTGTGTAACTGTTTAATGGTGTTCTCTTTATTGCTACCCCCTTCCCTGTCAATGTATGGTGTTGGTCCACAGCGCAAATGTATTAGTTTAACAAAATCCGCTTCTAAAATGGTGGCATAGATACCTTATTTTCCGCTGTGCAGTTCCAGTCTCACATCTCACATCACATCGTCATTAACAAATACCGGAAACAGACGTAGGCAAGATCCTCAGCTCGGTGATTGGATGGTTTAGCCGCAATGCACGTTGGGAAATGGTGTTTATGGGATGTGAAATCCGAAAAAAAAATGTTTAAATAATACTTTATTCCGAGTGTGTTTGCTTTTCTCTTTGAAAGTCTTCACATAATGGCATTGTAATACATGGTTCGGCTGCATTAAATATTACATATCTGCCGTACAGTAGTTCTCTATTCATAGAGCCCTGATGAGAATACTTCTAGACAAACATGAGGAACTGCCGCCAAAACTGAATACGTGACGTGGATCATAAACATATCATCAATTAAACAACATCTTACATTTATTTTCACACAATACGTCTCCTTGCAGTATCAACACTAATGCGGCTGACTTTTATATTTGATCCAATTATAGGCTGTATTTACACCATAAAGGTGCACAGCTGATAGAAAGGGATACCTACTGGCTAAAGCACGTTATTGAATTGTATTATTTTTATTATTAGACATGAATAGGATCCCTATAAAGTATATTCATTACTCGTCGTTATTCTCTACTAATATTTAATTAAAGACAATATATAATGACTATTTTGCATATCCCTTTCAAGATTTTCTAAGGTTTATTGACATATCATATACACAACTACGGTGTAGTTATGCAATGAATGAAAAACTTGGGTCGCAGGTTCCTCAACAGTGCATTACAAGACATCTATCAATATGTGTGTATACCTCAACCATTAAACTGTCATATTCTGCAAATTTCTTATACGATCTACATACATCTTATAAGAGTATAATTAATGTGTATAATATCAGTTAAAATAAGTGCTTCAACATTGCTGGAGGTATACACATACATAAATAATAAAATGCAATGACGTGCTTTAACCACTAAGTGTCCCTTTATATCAGCTGTGAATAGAGAACTACGGCAGATATGTAATATTTAATGCAGCCGAACCGTGTATTAATGCCGTTATGTGATGACTTTCAAAGAGAAAAGCAAGCAGACTCGGAATAAAGTATTATTTTATTTATAAAAAATGTTTTCGGATTTCACATTGCATAAACACCATTTCCCAAAGTGCATTGCGGCTAAACCATCCAATCACAGAGCTGAGGATCTTGCCTACGTCTGTTTCCGGTATTTGTTAATGACGATGTGATGTGAGATGTGAGACTGGGTTGGAGAATTGCACAAGGGAAAATAACGTATCTATACCACAATTTCTAGATGCGTATTTTGTTAAACTAATACGTTTGTGCTGTGAACCAACACTATAAATTGACGTGGAATGGGGTAGCAATAAAGATAACACCATTAAACAGTTACACAACATAACAGAAATAATATTGATAGCAGTGTCCCTAGCAACCACCTTGGTGACAAAGAAAACGTTGTATGAACACAATTTCCTGAAGTAATCTACATAATAACTAGCAAACTAAAGATCATGTACATCCACTGCACACATCATCTGAAATAACAACTCATATTTCTCGCATCAAATGACATAAAAACGCATTTTAATGGCCAAACTAACCTTAAAATAGGGATTTTCCACCAAGAATAAAAAGAAGGTCGGCCATGTTTTGAAGATCACGTGACATAGACGCCAGCCATTGGAAATGAATGGTGAAGAAAAACGTAGGGATCTTACAATTTCAGAGGCGTTTCTGAAGAAATACTACATCCTACGTTGTGGACCAATGTAGTTATTACACGTTTATATGTGAGACTGGGTTGGTGTGCACTGATGCTTTCAACAAGGTCATGGGCAGAGATGGGGTATACTACATATTACATATTACTTTTTTAAAAAAAGTAATATATTACACTACTTCGTTACTTTACTCGTTACTTCACTCGTTACTTTACTCGTTACTTTACTCGCAGGGCCGGCCCGCCCCTCCCTGCAGGCAGATCACGCAGACTGCTAAAGTTTCAAATGTTCTCTTTAGTTCAGTTTCCATTGTCGCATAAGACTGATCCAGATCCTGAATGTTTTCCTATCTGACCATGGCTGTCCTCTGTCTCCTGCTATCTGTATATTTTGCGCAGTCTATCTCTGCTCACGCTGTTGCTTCGGCGTGTTCTCCTGTGTGTTAGCCATGTGTTGCACTGGAACCAGACACCGCAAAGACTTCAGCCGAGCACGTACGAACTGTGCGAGTGGCAATAACTCTCCTTACCAGCAGGCGGTGGTAGTGTGTATTCATCATTCAAAACAGGCAACAACTGGAAAACAGAGAAGAAGAACAGCCTACGTGATATAAACAAACAACAAATAGCTGTGCGTTAGCTTCACCTTAGCATGTGTTCTTTGCAGGTGTTTGTTGAGGTTTGATTATTACTGTTTTAGTAAGTAAGGAAATAACGCGTGTCGGGGCAATGTTAGTAACTGTAGTGTGATTACTGAATTATAAAAGTAGCGCGTTACACTACTCCGTTACCGACAACAGTAATATTATTACAGTAACGCGTGACACCCAACTCTGGACATGGGGCAGCCATCCAGTCGAAAAAGTAGTCAACAATAGGGAAGTCAATCTTAGTTTCCCACTTGTTGATTAATTTTGTAAAGTTGTATTTGTAGTAACAAGTCAAGGAACGAAGCAGGAATCCAGCGGTATGAATGAGTCTCCATGTTCGACTGATGGAATCTTGTTTGTCTCCTTCTCTGTTTGCCTCTCTCTCTCATGTTGGTTTTTCTATCCCTCCGTTTCTTTGAAAATAAATGTTTTTTCACTGGTACCCCTGCCACTGTTATCTAGGGCCGCCCCAGGCCAACTTGTGGCCCCACGCAAAGTGATATGATAAGGCCCTCTATGTCGCGAGCGTCGACGGGGGGGCAGGGGTGGTTAGTACTAGTGGTGCCTCATTTGCACTTCAGATGAGGCCCCCTCCGCAAAATGAAGCACCCTCCGCAAGATGAGGCCCCCTCCGCAAAGTGAGGCCCCACGTAGACTGCTGTTATCTCTCCACTTCATCCACCACTCCCTGCCTCCATCACTCATTCCTCTCCTTCTCTCCCTCCCTTCTTTCTTTCTGCACAGTCCTCTTCCTCTCACATCATCATCTTTCTCTGTTGCTTCTCTCTTCAGTTTAAAGCTTTTCTGTCATTCTCCTTTCTGTCTTTCTTTAATCAACCTCATTTGAGTTTCTTTCATGTTTTACTTGTTGTATGTCTTTCCATTTCTTTCCAGATTCCCTTCTTTTTTTACCTCACCCTCCTCTTATTTTCCTGCCCATATTAATGTCCGCTCAAAGTCTGGAACAGATAGCATCTCTATTGAAGCTCCAAGCACTGCGACCCTGTCACCCTGTTCCTTTTATTCTCTCCTCTAATGGCGTTTGTGTGTGTTTCTCTTTGGGTCATGTTCTGTCTCCTGTACTTCTTCCTGTCTTACTTCCACACCCTGTCACTATAAAACTGTCATGATGCTCATACAGGCAGGCTGGGCCTCTGCGATGCCATCTACCCTCTCGAAAACAAACGCTCAGATGGCTGTCAAAGTATTCAACCAGGTAGGCTACATCCAGGTGGAGCTTTCTGTAGAGCGTGACAGGAGGAAAGGTTCCACATGGCAGAGCAACAACTTATTAAAAAGAAAAGGTTAATGGGGTTAAATTGGTTTTGTCGTGGTATAATAATGGTTTCAAGGCACCAAGTAAGGTCACATTCAGTGGTATGATGTTTGGTAGAATATACAATTAAATATGGTACGAGTTATGCCTCGGTGGCCAGGCTGTTGGTTTAAGGGTTGGCTGTTTTTAATAGGAACTTAATGATCTTTATTTATATGTTTAATCATTTGTTATTTTATTTATTTGTTATTTCATTTTATTGTAAGTTTTTTTTATTTGACCAGGGACACTGCGCATTAATAAACACAGCTGGGACCGGCGCGCTTGGTCACGTCCAGGTTTACTGTATAAAGCTGAACAACTGTCTCTGTTGGAGGAGTTGGTCTGTTTCATAAAAGGGTTTTGTCCGTATATTTGAAATGACGATAGCTAAGTTAGCGGATCTGCAATAATATCAGAAGGAATCTGATCCCATTGTTTCAAATAAGACATTAAAACGTACATTTTAGATCAGTTTCCAACAACCGAGACAGCTGACTAACTTTAGAATTCCTGAACGAACAAGCGCTGTGCTCCGGTCCCAGCTATGTGCGTCACTTTTTAATCTCCTCGTGTTGTTGTGTTTTGAGCGTCCTGTAATTGCAGCTGGGTAATGTTTCTTCATTTGCATGCATTTTTTGGCACATTTGTGTTTATATATTTACATAATTTTAGAAACTGCAGGACATTTCTCCTAATTTAAACGTGTTAGGCTGTTGTAATGCGTTTGCACCTGTCGGCCACCGTACTGGACGGATGTTTCCAAGTCACCCTGAAAACAGATTGTAATATTTGAAAAAATCACAAGATAAATGAAAACGTTTAAAAAAAGATTTAAAAAACAGGACATGCCAAAAAAGAAATCATATCAAATAGCCAAAAAGATTGCGACAGGTTACAAACGAAGTAAAGGTACAGACACACCAACCCCATTATCGGCGTTGGTGGGATTAGCGTTGACACGCACTACTCGGATTGGTGTGTCGCGCACCGTCAGGTCTTTTCAGCCGACCCGACGCCTTTTCGGCCGACTGCCCATGTTGAATCGTCGGGCAGTCGGCCAAAGGCAGTCGGCCAAATAAATCACTCTGATTGGCTGTTCAGCTTAGCGAACCAGTGCATGAGAAGCGAAACGGAAGTGAGGGACCCAAACAAACGATTAAGAAGGCAAATGTGAGATTTCATTTGACTCCAGCTCTCGACTCAGGTTCGGGAAAGCCCCGTGAGCTTCTTGCTGTAGAGGGAAAATGGAACGCACACGCTATTTGTTGTTTGTTCATATCACGCAGTCTGTTCTTCTTCTCTCGGTGTACAACGCAGTCTGTCTTCCGGTTGTTGCCTCTTTTGAATGCTTCTTGGCCGTCGGCTGAAGTCTTTGCGGTGTGTTCCAGTGCAACACATGGCCAAGACTCAGGAGACGTGAGGCGACGCAACAGCCGTGGTCCGTCTGAGTCAGTTCTTTGTTGTCAGATTGGTGTGTCCGGGCCTTAAGGGCCCTACATTTCTCATTTATGCATTTTCAACATGTTTTTACTTAATTTAATAACACATTCCATAATCTAAGGTTCAACAGTAGAGCCACTACTTACAGCTGCAGTAAGTGTCCCTTCCATTTCCTGCACACACACACACAAACACACACAAAAACACACCATTAGGTGTACCTGCCCCGACTCCCCACAATACTCCCCATTCCTCTGTTAACAAAGCGCTTACATCTCTCTCACGCACACATAGACTCACACAGAGACTCCCCCTTTGTAATTATTTAACAAAACAGGTGTTGACCTGTTTTTTTGTCTCACACGCAAAGAAGAAACACATGTAAACACACACACACAGTGACGAGTGAGATATGTGTGACACACAGAGAGCAAGAAAGATAGATACTGTTTGTCTTCCAAGAGAGAAAGAGGGGGTGTTTCCATCTCCTCGCCCCCTCTCACCCACACTTCCACCTCTTCTTGTTTCCTTTTATTTTCCACTACCGCTTTTCTTTCCTCCTCTAATGGCTCCTCCTCAATCTGTGCTGTTGGGATATTGTGTTAATTAACCATATGCAATTTATTTTAAACAGAGCTTCTCTAAGTCAAACAATGGACACTGTAATATTCCATAACCATGTGACCAAGAGAGATGCATTAGGCTTGACATAACTGCAGTATTACTTGATAACATTTCGTTCAGTTATATACTTGTTTGCTGCTGTGTCTGTATATAACCCTGTGTGCGTTGATGCTGTTAAGGTCATGGAGCAGCCACTATAGTAAACATCCATCAAACAGTGATCTTAAATATTGCATATTTTAAAATAAATTAACAGTAAAATAGTAAACATGTATTGTAGTATTATAAATGAGAATATTATAGTATATAGAATATATTACTAAACAAGTCAAATGTATATTATTGATGATTTACAACCTGAAAACAAGAATATTGATTCAACGTTACAGTCAAATACAGGAATACTGCCAAGGGATGTGAGTATATTGTGCATGTCTCCATGCTTTAATGTTCAAAAAGCTCTTTATTGTTCTCATACTGCCTGTGCTGCAGCACCTCTTTTCACCCTCTGTCTGAAACCAGAGCCCAGTCTGCTCTGATTGGCTAGCTGGCCGACTCTGCTGTGATTGGTCAACTGCTTAGAGATGTCCCGCCACTTAGCCTATCACATACAATGTGTTTGAGCGCTAGCCAATAGAAATGCAAGTTTTTCATAGTGATATCACTATGTTCCGGAAGTAAACAAAGGAGTCCAATGGAGGCATTTCGGGGAGTGTGTGGTAGAGAGACTCCCTCTGGAGGGAACGCAGGAATTGTAGCCCTTGCAGACCATGTACATGCACAACAACCTGTAACACTACAGGAAAGAGAAAACCCCCCAAAAAGCATAATAGAGCCCCGTATACACACCGGCAACATTCTTTACGAGGATGCAAATAACGAAAAGTAAACAATCACAAGTACAGCCAGTACTAGGACAGACAAAGTAGCAATACACACTTTCACTTAAAATTACATTCACGGCTTCTATAAATTAAAAACACTTTTCTATAACTAGGTTAAAGACTGCTTGTACTGTATCTGCAAGACATTCTCTGACTGACAATATTTATGAAGTTGTTGCCCTGAAACTTTTCATGGAGCATTTCCAATGTAATTACATTGTATGCTCAAGGGTCTCGTTCCTTCTGTCTTTCTCTTCTTCTTCTTCTTCTTCTTCTTCTTCTTCTTCTTCTTCTTCTTCTTCTTCTTCTTCTTCTTCTTCTTCTTCTTCTTCTTCTTCTTCTTCTTCTTCTTCTTCTTCTTCTTCTTCTTCTTCTTCTTCTTCTTTCTGTCTCTCTTTAATCTCTGTTCACCTTCATCTCCACAGCCTCCACCAACCCTCCAATATCTCTGTCTCACTCTCTAGGGTTCCTGATAGTTAATGAGCTTTAAACTTGGATCCTCATCACTGATTACAGCTTGGACTCACTGAGACATAGTGTGTGAGTCTCTGTGCGTGAGAGAGATTTAAGCGCTTTGTTAACAGAGGAATGGCCTCTATTGTGGGGAGTCAGGGCAGGTACACCTAATGGTGTGTGTGTGTGTGTGTGTGTGTGTGTGTGTGTGTGTGTGTGTGTGTGTGTGTGTGTGTGTGTGTGTGTGTGTGTGTGTGTGTGTCTTTTGCTTCAGCAGCTCTTGAGCTAATGTGCTTCACAATCTACTAGCTTCCTCCTTCCCTTTAGCACTGTAACACTAATGACTAACCCAGGGCTAACACACACACACACACACACACACACACACACACACACATGCGCAGGCTTGGCCCCACGCTGCCTGATCTCAGTTTTTTCACATTTTATTGTGGGTAAAACATTATTATAGCTGCAGAGAAAAGATTAGGCAGAGAGAAGGGGTTGGGGTTCCGGCCATACACAGCCAGTTATCACATTTCAAGTTATCAAATTTCATGCGTTTGATACAATGTATAGATAGGCATGTATTGGCATGTATGTTCAGTGTACATCTTATAGGTTTTACCTTTTAATCATGTCCTTTATTATCCATTGGGCTCTTTGCAGGCCACCTCTACTGTGCTATCAGTGTAAACACTGAACTGCGAAAGGTCCCATGTCCTGGCAAAACTCCCAGGAAAAACGCAGGATGACATTTTTTTTTAAAGTAACCAAACAGTAGGTCTTCACTTTCATTCCAGTTCATGACATCATTCTGGTGCAAAAATACTTTTTTTCATTGACTTACATTGGGAAAGAGACTATTTTAAATCAGCAATAGTTTTGGACGTAAATCAACTTCATAGTACCCGTGAATAGCCCTTTTTTAAATCTTCAGGTCCTAAAAGTAGAAAAACCACCAGAGACAGTTTCATCACACAGGCAATACGACTGTTAAACACCTGAACTGTTGAAACAACATCCATAACATTCATCTGCTACTTAGTAATTATTTATCTATTTATCTAATATATCATTCCAATAGCTTATAGACTCTTTTTTCACTATTTCACTTTTTTTAAAACTATTTTTCTTTTTGTATTTACTTTTTAATATTTACTTGCACTATATTTTTCTGTTTACCTGTATTATTGTGTTGCACTGTTGGAGAAGCCAGTGACCTAAGATGTTCATCGACATAACTACTGTTCGTATGACAAATAAACTTGAACAAGTAAAGCTTTCTTCTTATCAGTAAGTTCTGCAAATCAAATAGTTGAAACAGAGCCACCTGAGGACAAATACATAAATGAAACAGAAAACATTTCTCCCTTAACTATGATCCAGTTTCATCATAATCATTAATTCAAGACCCTCCTACTTTTAATTGGTGTCGTGCTCACACGGTCGGGGTTCATTTTGCCATAATAACTGGAGCGTACCACACTTATTATTTTACAGTTCTATGAAAATGACATTACACCCATACTTTTTGATGTTTACTTTGTAAGGACATCCTGTGTGTTTATTTGACTCGATGTCCTTGGAGGACTTTGACCAGATTGCTGTTCCTGCTTTGTTCATCTGGGTTGTTTGTTACCATGCAGACGGATGACCATATTAATGCAAAGTGACGCTCAATTGGCTGAAGTAATGTTGCATAGACAACAACACTTGCAGTGATTGGACGATCAGTCAACCCCTTCCTGCCCCAAGGGTGATAGTCTGCCTCCCACCCCTTTACCCCAAACAAAACAAGACTACATAATATCATGTCGGTCTGTCTGTAATTCTGTCAACAAACACATCAATGAAATGAAGCTCCGGTCAAGTTATCTCTAATTATCACCGACCATCTAACCAGAGACCATTGTGCATACCTAACAACCCCTACCCTGACAGTGGCAGATCATACAAACTACAATGACTTTGTAATGGACAATGTAAGGGTTAGTTGCACATTGACCTTATTCTTAACACCACATATTCATGTAAACGTAATTTTTTATATTAAACAATGATTATATTGCTTCTGCTAAAAAAATATCATGTATGTATTGAAAATACCTGATGGCCTGTATACAGGATAAAACATATATAATATGTATAATATATGCCACTGAAGCAGGAGTTGCCGCTGTTCAAAATGGCAAATGCCACAATGATAGCAAATGGGTAAGGCAAGGCAGGCAAGGCAAGTTTATTTATATAGCACTTTTCAACACAAGGCAATTCAAAGTGCTTTACAAAAAATGAAAGCTGCTGGAGATCCCTCCACCTAAACCGCCCGCCCCCGAGTTCAACTTCCTGCCTTCAGCAGCCAATAATGAGTTTATCTACCTGAAAACTCATTAAAAAAGAAAAGCTAATAAAAGAAACATTAAAAGAAAAAATACATGGATAAAAGTTACAGTGCAGTTTAAGATATGAATAGTTCAATTAAAAGCAGCGACAAAAAGAAAAGTCTTCAGCCTGGATTTAAAAGTAGTAAGAGTTACAGCGGGTAATCATTTGAAATATGTTTAAGTATGGCGAATAGCAAATAAACAACAAGTCAATCAATCAATCAATCAATCAATCAATCAATGTTTATTTATATAGCCCAATATCACAAATGTTACATTTGTCTCAGTGGTCTTCACAGTGTGTACAGAATATCAGTATGACAATACGACACCCTCTGTCCTTAGACCCTCACATCGTACAAGGAAAAACTTCCGAAGAAAACCCAGTTTAAAGGGAAAAATGGGAGAAACCTCAGGGAGAGCAACAGAGGAGGGATCCCTCTCCCAGGACGGACAGACGTGCAATAGATGCCGTGTGTAAATTGAAAAGATAATACATACAGGCCAAATTAATGCCATCCATAGTTAGTATATCTTTAGATAATTTGTTTCGTAGATTCTTCGGGCCAAGTACAATAACTTCAGTTTTGGTCGTGTTTAACATCAAAAAGTTTAAGGTCATCCACGTTTTTAAGTCCTTAAGGCAGTCTTGAATTTTATTTAGATGATTAATTTCATCAGGCTTGATTGATAAATATAGTTGAGTATCATCCGCATAACAATGAAAGTTTACAGAATGGAAATAATCTTTGAATAATTTGTGACCAAACCGTTTGAGAATGTAAATACTGAGTTGAGAGAATAGTCAGGGGTTTTGGGTGATGGGAGACACATCTATGGAATCACAATTTCAATAGCTTACCATTAAATGACGGATATACCTTTCTGTCTGTGATGTTTTACAAATCAGATATGAATATGGAACAATGCATAAGCTTCAAATCGAGAGACTGAAACTGTATTTTTCTTTACTGTTCTGTTTTAATTTCACAATAAAGTTAATAGTAATATTATGTTTGACATTATTATGTTTTATGAACTAGACCACTGTTTTTTTTTAACCTGCACCGCCCAGTGGTTAAAGCAAGTGATTGAATTTTGTTGTTGATTGTTATATTTGATGAAAAAACATTTAAATATTAAGAGTAGCCTACATACAAAATAGGGGGAAAGTAGAAGGTCAATGATATAAATATAGAATAGAAAATATCAAGAAGATACTGTAGTGATCTCTACAATAAAACAGCTAGTGGAGGACATAACCTGTTAAGCCCGAGAGACCCCGGTACCGGGGCCCTCCTGCAACATCTTGCAGGAAACAGTGTCTGAGGGCATGTTCATTTAATAAACTATGAATGTTTTATATCCATGTAACGGGAAGAAACTCATCGAACTGATCATTTTAAAACACAATGCTAACGCTGAGCCTCTGAATTAGCAATGAGCGAAACATGCTAACAGATGACTACACCAAATTTCACTCACAAAACCTTATTATTTATCTTTGCTGCACATCTCAACCCATCGTTTCACATCGTGGGGTGACACAGAATCGAGGAGTACCTTCATTATCACTCAATTATACGAACTCTCTGAGATAATAACAAGAACAGAAATCAAAACATATGGCGCTTGGTAGCTAAAAACGCTAAAATGGCTCACCTGTGTCGTAGTCTGGTCAAAAGTGGTCTTCAATGGCATAAAAACGATAAAAACGCTGCTGAAGTTAATCATAGCTTAACCCAATGTGTCTGTGTCCCTTTGAAATGATTACTGATAATCCATGAGCAATAAATCTGCTTTTCGGTTTTTAGATGTCAGACCTTGAGACAGCTTCACTCTGGTGCAAACCTGCAAGCGCAAAGCCCCCACCTTTTTGTTTTACTATGTGTGTGAGTGGGGAGATTCCCCTTCGATTTTATTGGCTCTAACGGTCAGAAAGAGATGTCAATCACCAAAATCGACCAATGGGTTCCAGAGAAACGGTAAAACCCCCATTTCCACCCAAATCACCTCAGACGTGGAGTTTTGCCAAACCTCTCTAAAAAGGTCAAATATCACTTGTTTTGCATCAATCTTGATACAGGGTACTTATTATATGTTGTAGTTTGGATTACTAAAGCTTTTAGTCTACCTTACCATCATTCATGGTTAGTTTTCCCTATAAGTAAAAAATAATATTTGGACGGACACTATAATTTACAGTTTTTTACTATGTTCAATCTGAATTTTCTTTAAAATAAAAAACATCTATATTGATTCTGACTTTTCTACATCCAACTCACAGGTTTATCATTACTTTGAGAAAAAAGATTATTAATTTAAACCCTTTTAGAAGGGAAGATATATTTGATATTTGTTCTGGGAATGTCATTTTCGAGCCTGAGACCTGAAAAACAGGCTCAGGGCTAAACTTGTTTTAACAGGAGGATGTGCAAAACAGAAAAACTAATAAGGATTTATTTAAACATTAAAGAATACTTTAAGTTAAGGTATTTGGGGGTATCAACAGATAAATATTATGTCTGACAAAGTACTTAACGTCTAATATATTGCAGTTTATTTTGGCACTTGACAATCACCTTCCCTGAATTTGACTCAGGTGTAACTAAAGTCTGATTTAAGGGTTGGATATATCTCACATCATTAATCAGAATCTGCAAAGTAACTAAAATAAATGTAGTGGAGTAAAAATACCAGGTTAACCTCTGAATTGTAGTGGAGTAGAACAAAGTAGTATGCTGCTGTAACAAAAACATTTCCCAACTTGGGAAACTGATTTTATCTTATCTTATCTTAAGATGATCGATTTGCAAAATGTGCCTCTGCACCTTGACCTTGAAGTGCATTTTGCAAGCTTATCAATGAACAACAGGAGGCGTCACAGACAGCTAAGGTCAGAAGAAGCTTTATTTAACAGCTGGTCTTAACCAGCTGTGAAAAAGATTGGCCGAAACATAATTTCAGCCAATCAGCATCGTCAGATCTGATGCTCAAAGGGCGCCGTGTCAGTGCCCTGGCCTGTGTGTCTGTGAGTTGTTTGGACTCGTATCCAAGGTGACGCTACAGTAGTTGTCGAGGTTGTCTGCAGGTGGAGACTGCGGTGCTAGTGGATTGCTGGAGCTGTAGATTAACATTTACATGCTTATTGTAGTAAGGGCAATGCATGTAGCACCATGGAGCATATGTGTGGGCTGGACCTGTAAAAAAGGAAAGGAGTGAGCAGACTCAAACTTTGAGTTGCGCGCGCTGCTAAAGAGACACGCTACCATGGAAACCAAACAATGGTGTAGCTGTATTAAAGTCCCAGTGGAAACAGTCGTGAGTAAATCTGATTTTGTCAGAAATCGGGAGAAATATGATCCCGGGAGGAAACCGGGGAGAGGGCAATGCAATCGGGAGTCTCCCGCGAAAATCGGGAGGGTTGGCAAGTATGACACACACACACACACACACATAATGTTCGTATTTAGTCTCCTGATTTTAAATGGGAATTAAATCATTTGAGTGTTCCCAAAGCACCAGTGTTCTGCAGTTTGTGTGGGCCTACTGTACTGTTGCACAGTGTTGGTAGATTCATAGCTAACCACACTGAAGATAATGGATTATCTCATATGTTTAAGCCTCAATTTGTCCCCTCTAACATCACCAGATAATTTAAGGGGTCATTTGTCAAACATTTCTTCCGGGGGAGGATCCCCCCGGACCGCCCGGTTTGGTCCCTATTTCCATAGCCCCACCAAAAATATCTTTTTTGGTGGGGCGTAGTGTGTATTTGGTAGGGTGTAGGGCATGGTTTGGGATTGGGCCGTAGTATACACGTTCTCCTGGCGAGACCTCAAATCAGCTTCGTAATATCTATCAAACTATGGCTATAGATCCTATACATCCACTGGATGTAGATTTGATAATTACAATAAAGACTTCTCGCTAGAAATCTAATCAAAAAGCGTTTTAATGGCCAAACTATTCCACAATTTAGGATTTTCCAGAGAGGGTTATTTGTGAAAAAATTACCCTCTGGAGCGCCTGCAATCAACGGGAGCATGTTGTATCTTACACGACCTATAGAGGTGCTACACTTTAAAACGTGACTATGGGTCGTAATAAGCTGCTGAACAATCGACCTATTTGGTCGTTTTTTTTGTTTTTTAATGCTGTCAAAATTATCGTGTTAACAGCGGTAATTCATTTTTTTAATTAATTGTGTTAAAATATTTAACGCATTTAACGCATGTGCAGAATGGCCCGCCCCCATACATTGGCACCAGTGGCAGCGCCAGGGTATGGCTGGGGTAGGCTACACCCATACCAATAAATGGCTTAGCCCGACCATGAAAAATTATGTAAGCAAAATAAAGTAAGCAAAATAAAGTGCGCCAACTCGCGCCGAGAATTGCACAGACAGCAGTTAGTAAGATTGATTTCAGTAGCCACTTCGAAATACCGAAGACTAGAAACGGTTTTGAAAACTTTTGTCACGTAGTGATCGTCTTCTCAAGAGAACATCTTTGATAATGTCTTCTGGCCAATCAGAATCAAGATAACGACGTGGTGTTGTTGCAGGAAGTCCCGACGGAGAATACTTTTGCTGTAGTACAGGGGTGCACATAACTGGTACGCAGGTTATGTGCGTAATCTGAAATGCGTACCGTCACTTGTGTCATAAAGCGCATTTGCGTACCGACATACTTGTGAAGCTTTTCCAGAAGGTGGTTAGATCACCAGACGACAGAGTCGGTCTCCGTGTGCACAGACAGGGCTGCTGTTAACGTCGGTCTGTACAACGGAACTGTGCCAAAACTACGCCAACCGCCTGCGGAGGGAGACTCCCCCCAATCACTGGAGAACTGCGCTAAAACAGCTGATCACAACGTTCACACTCTGTGGTCACGAAGTACTCCACTAGCCGCCGCCCCCCCTGTCGACTTTCCTGAAGTACTCCCCCGTTGATAGAAATCAACACGTAATGAATTAAGACCCCACGGTTTGATGATTGATAGGTGTGTCGGCTGTCTTTCATTTTAACACACAGAAAAATGTTAGAATAAACATAGATACTGTATGTGGATATATCCGCCTTCTTTAATTTATCTTTCCATTCCCACAACAATATACATAAATAAATGGCATATTTTGGACATAGTTCGAATGGTGATTAATCATGATTAATTAATTTTTAAGCTGTGATTAATCTGATTAAAAATTGTAATTGTTTGACAAGTTAACGCGTTAATAACGCAAGTAGAGGAGGATTTAAGAAAGACT
The DNA here is from genome assembly GCA_036324585.1 of Champsocephalus esox. Taxonomy (NCBI): domain Eukaryota; kingdom Metazoa; phylum Chordata; class Actinopteri; order Perciformes; family Channichthyidae; genus Champsocephalus; species Champsocephalus esox. The sequence continues at coordinate 6,343,851 of CM070491.1, forward strand.
CACCGGAGCCTATTGGACTTCACTCAGTAATGACAGTTACCTCGGGGTCACAGCGCAATATTTTGACCCACAATGGGAACTTCAGTCTCATGCTTTGACAGTTATGAAAAGAGAGGAGCGGCATTTCACTGACAACTGCGCCGACACACACACACACACACACACACACACACACAGTATTAGGCTGCGGCCACACAAGGACGAAAACGGCTAAACGCATAGGATTAACGCAAACGCAATCGCAAACAAGCTTCCGTCCACACGCAATAGTTATCCGGATAGTGTCTGTCCGCAAGAGACCGCTCCGTTTAGCTCCAACCGCTGGAGAAGCTGCAGTACATATGCAGGAGCCTGTATGTGGCGCTGTAACTTCCTCCACAAAAGCAGCGAAGAAGCATGGTTGTCATGGTTGCCCTTCTGTTTATTCTCCGCGGTGGGGGCCGAGGGAACCGGGCAGGGTTTTTCGCCAGTCAACGTGTATTAAAGTTTAAATCTTCCGGACAAAATTATAAATGTGCCGGTCAAAGGTCTTCTTTGTTATTTATTGAGCTTTAAAACCAATGAATAACGACTCTATATAATATAATAATAAAATACACAGAGCCTCTCTTTTTCCTCCCTCTCTTTGGACAGCGTCAGTGTCTGTCTCATGCAGCAGCTGATCCAGTAATGAGTGACCCGGCCGACAGTAAAAATAAACATATTTATAACTAGTTTAGGTAGTTTGAGAGGTAACTAATAGCTAAGGGCGATGATCTGACTTGAAGTGTGTGTTTTGCTGCAGCGGGAGGAGCTGCAGGTGAGCAGAGCTGCGTGTCTCCGTCCTGTCAGATTAGACTTCACTCGCGTTTAGGTCCATATCGAGAGAAAGATAAATAATCTGAATTCAGTGTGCAGTTTACTTTGACGCGGGGGTGAGCAGCAGAGGTGGGGAGAGGTGGGGCTATTGCCTCATCATTATCAGAAAATGATCGTGTAGGGCGTACACACGGAGCCGTTGGACCCCCCAGAGCATTGCGTATGCCGTTCTATCCACCTTGGGACCCGTTATCGTTTCCTCAGTCGTTTAGTGCCGTATTCGGTCGTCCTCATGTGGCCGAACGGTCTATATGACACTAAACAGTAACGCAAACGACCGTTTTCGTCCTCGTGTGTCCGCAGCCTTAGAGGGACGGTGTGGCGCAGTGCGCTGTGCAATGATCATCAGATCAAGGGGTGAAACCTGCGTCTGTAAAGCCGTTGTGTCCTTGGGCAAGACACTTCACCTGAACTTGCTCCTGTGGGTATTGTCCACAGTGACCATTGCATGTAAAAAAAAATATGTGTAATGTGTATCTGTAAAGCGCTTTGAGCATCTGGAAAAAGCGCTATAATAAATGTAAGGAATTATTAATTAATTAAATTATTATTATTATTGTATTGTATGAGAGAGGTTCCAGGTTGTCATGTCTTGTGTTATCTCACGTTTTAGTTTTGTATGTCTTGTTATGGGTGTGTTTATGTTCTGCTTGTCATGTTTTCCTCCCTGTGTATTGTCTGCTCTTTTCTCCTGTGTTTTCATGTCTGTCGTTAGTTTCCCTGGTGTGTCTAATTTCCTGATTGTTTTCACCCTTCTGCGTCTCCGGTGCTCATCAGTGTCAGCCCCGCCCCTGATTGTTCCCACCTGTGTCTAGTTACCCTCTGTTTAAATTCCCCTGTCTCCCAGTGTTCAGTGTCAGTTCATGTTTGTCTTTTGCCATGGAAGGTCTTGTCGTGTCCTCATGCCAGTACTCTGCTCGTCGTCGATTGCTTCTTTCTTCAAACCTACGTTATGCTTCTGAAAGGTATTGAAAGTTTAGTTCCTCACGTTGTGAGTGATATTTTGTTGTACCTTTTTGGACCCTTTTTTTGTCACCTCGTAAGAGTGTTTTTCTTTTATTACCTTTTTGTACAAATAAAGTATATTAATTATACTTTACCTTTGGCTCCCGGGTCGTGCATTTGAGTCCTTATCCTTGTGTAACCAAGCTCTTAACACAGGTTGAATTGAGGCGAATATGTGTAATGTTCAGAGGTGTTGTGTTTAATATTCATGAGAATATTTCTCATTGTTCGAATGATAATAAACATTAGCATAAAGCATTTTGTCCACTCATGTCGATAAAAGTATTAAAAACATGAAAAATATTCCTCTAAGGTACATTTAGAACAGATCAAAAATGTGCGATTAACTATGGACAATCATGAGATGAAATATTTTAATCGACTGACAGCCCTAATATATATAATATATATATATATATATATATATATATGTGTGAGTGGTCAAGGTCTAACCACTTTGTGATGTCAGTGCTAGTAAACAACAACAACGTTCTACTCTCACCATGAACTGTTGTTGCTTCGCCCCAGACTCACATAATACAACTCATGGTTCTTTGTGTGTCCGTGCAAATAGTTGGAGTTGAACCCATTGTTGAGGTCTAGAGCCTCTGTAGTGAAAACACACACAACAGGTTCTCAATCAGGACCTGCTCCAAGCAAGCCTGGAAAAGGAAACGTGGTATTAGGCTTGTTTCTATTAGAGTCTGAGAAACCTAGGGAGTTGGAATTGTATATTGGTGGATATTTTCTAGGCAGACCGAGGTATTTTTGAGTTATTTTGAATATGACAACTGAAAAAACTAAATTATTATTATTTCCCTACTGGAAGGGGAGGGGGGACTTGAACTCTTAAACCCCAGACGTTCTGAATCTCTGGCCTCTCTCCTGACTTCACGCGCCTGTAACCAGTAAATCTAAATAATGCTCTGCTTACATGATTCCACTCTCCTACACCACTGACAAACTGCACCCTAACAAGCTCATTAATGAACATGGCGGCTGTCATTACTGTGAAGGCTTCACACTTGAAGGCACAGTGATGTGTGTGTGAAAGGGACACTTTCAAGGATCCAATGTTGGATGTCAACACACACACACACACACATATATATACACACACACATTGAAACTGATGCTCTTAAAACGTACAGTTTTCACGCTTGGAATAAAACGCACACTGTACGCTATAAATGTACGTATAAATGTAAAATGTACGCTATAGAAAATGCACACAAATCAGACAGTAAGACGGAGAGACAGACGGAGAGACAGACGGAAACAGACAGAGAGACGGTTGGAGGGAAGAAAACACACAGTTTTCCAGCTGATTAATTTTTCCAATTTCGCCGAGACACGACCGTAACCTTCTTCAATTAAAACACCACTCTGGAGACAGACACTGTGTGTGTGTGCGTGCGTGCGTGTGTGTGCCTGCAAAGCTGATGGTTGTATTTTATTGAGTGGAAAATTGAATCAAATTGTTTCTTTCAAACAGTCTGCTCTCTCCCTTCACCTCCCTCCTCCTCCTCCTCCCTCACTTAATCAACAACACACTTTGTCTTCCATTTGACCAGGTCTGAGGGGCCAATAGCATGTAATCTCTGTCATGTTTTTACTTCCTGTCTTGGTGTGTTTCCCACCTGTCTTGATAGCATCTGACCTCCTGTCCTCCTTCATCCCCTCATTACTGCAGCCTCTATTTAAGTCCTGGTTTTCACTTTAGTCATTGTTGGATTATGTTGTGCAACGTGTAGTTCCGTTCAGTTTGCCTTGCTTTGCCTGGAATGAACCTAAATCAAAGGTATGTAATGATACGTCGTGCTGACTCCTGTATGTGGGCCCACCCTGCTCCACTACCTGTCAAACCACCAATGTTGCCAAGACTGGAATATCTAGCATTTCATGGTGCCAGCAGGAGGAGTTATCTGGACCTTCTATCTCGTTACAGCCAGCATGAGGTTAACATGTGGGTCGTTGTTACGTTTCAACTATTGGATGATTAGGCGTAGTTCATAAATACAACAATAATACAGAAAAGTGCCTTTTACTTGAATGATTTGTATTAATTATTTCCATACAAAATAAATGTTCTCGCAGTTTACATAAAAACTTGTTTTCCTCCTTCTCCCCATGAGGTTAGCTGCTTGGTTATTCACTTCCGTCTTTCCTCCGGCACTCCAACATTCCCAGAGAAACTCCTGCTGTCTGGGAATTCTCAGCAGCTATTAAGTCTGAAGGTTATCTAGGTTTTACTGGTGTCATTCCTTTCCTTATGTTTGTTTCATACTTGCATTCTCTGTGGCTGTTGCTTTAACAATGTATGTCATTGAGCACCAAAAACCGTGGACCCCGGCATATACAATCAAACATCTTTGTGCTGACCTCCTGGTCCTCAGAGAGCACAACCCAAATCCACCCTGGGGAGGCCCCTCCATGGATTACCATGAATTCAGTCCATTGACCTCTTGAAACATGACATTGTTCTCCTCCTCTGCATATGCCAATTATTTTCCAATTGAAGTAATCCTTGTTCTTAAAGGTGGGGTAGGTAAGTTTGAGAAACCGGCTCGAGATACACTTGTTATATTGCATGGAATGCTCTTAGCATCCCGATAGTAATGAATATCTGAAGTACTTCAGATAGTAATCCATAAATAAATCAGTGGAAGCCGTAGTGCTGTAAAAAGCATGACCAATCATCTGAGCCGGCCCGGCTAAAGTAACTGGATGGCCTACCTGCCTGTCAGCCTTCCATCGGGGCACAAACTTACCTCGTGCCCTCATTGGTCATGTGCGTGTTCGTGTGTGTTGGGGGAGGGGCTCTGGAAGGAAGTGGCAGATTTTCTCCGTTCGTGTATTTTCAAATTCTGGCGCACTCGAGCTGGTTTCTCCAAAATTACCTCCCCCACCTTTAAGGTAACTGTTTGAGGTTATTGTAGATGTTGTCCGGCATTTTAATCTCACAAGGTAGTAGCCTAGAAACAGACACACCCAGTAAGGCAGCAAAAGGAAACGAGTCCAGCATTCCTGATATGTTCTAGCAGCTGTTCCCAGGGAGTGTGTGTTGTTTATATATGTATTGGCATGCAATATGTATGTGGACTTGTGCTTGCATAACTTCTCCATGGTATTTTCAATGTGTGTGTGTGTATGTGTATGTGTGTGTATTCTCTGCTCATGCTGTGTTGTAACTGTCTCTGTGGGAAACAGGCATATCCTCCGCAGCCCCCCGCTCCTCCAGGGGTCACAGCAGAGGTCGCAGTCGAGGTGTCAGGAAGGTCATTTCCGTGCCCATAATTCTCCTCGGGCTCAGACACCAGGTACATTTCTCACCCTGATGGAGAATGGTACACGTACAGCGATGACTGTGCACAGCAGGAGGCGGAGAAGCATACAGATCTGTCTGTCTCTTCAGCATACTCCATCTCTCTATTTGACCTGTCTTACTCTCTTCATCCCTTTTTTTTCACTGTGGTCAAACTGATTTTGGAGCTGTTTTCTTTACTTACTTTCAGCACTGAGAGTGAACAGAAAATCATCAAACAGGATGAAGATGGCGGCCATGTTGGAAGTTCAAATCTCTGTAAACAGCCTGAAAGCTTGCAACGCGTTTCCAGTAATAAGCTGCTTGGCTAGCTGAATTCACCTTTTGTTATTATCAGATCATCAATTTATATCTGACATCACTTTCTTGTTAGCTGCCTTTCAAAAATAAAATAAATGGGTTTACGATACATATTCTAAATAAGAGATATTTGTATCTGCGTCATGATTTGCTCCTATACTGTACTTCTTAGTGTCAGAACCTGACTCAAAGCTATGACAGAAAGCTGAATGCAAAATATTATTATTTTCACTTTCATATTTGGGATTTTTTTTTCTGGCCGAAACCACTAATTTCCAAAACGTTGCAAATATAAAACACAGACAAATGAAGAAACATATTAACAGATGCGCACTCTGTGAAACCTGCGCAAGCCTAGCAAGCCTACACACACAAACTACACTCATACTTCGACACACACACACACACTACACTCATACACTGGCATACAGCCTACCACTCATTCCTCGTCACTTCTTGCGTTCCTTCCTCCTTCCATTTCCCCTCTCTCCTCCCTCCTCTCCGTGGCGTGCGATCCAACCATCTATCCATCCTGTCCTCCTCCACAGGGAGCCCCCCCCCCTTGTCTTCCTCCCTTTCCCTCCGTCTGACCCTGCGACCTGAACCATACAGACAAACATTTATGCAGCAAAAGCAACATTCATACTCTGATGATTAAGCTGAGGCTCGACCTCTGATTGACCAACGGTAGTTTCGTTTATTTTAAAGTATGAGTTGTACCGAAATATGATTTTTAACAGTTTTAACATTGTGAGGCAAAACACTGGAATAGTAAGGACCATAAGATCCTATGACTTTACAGAGAACACGTTACATAATCCTGAATGAAACAATGAATGGAAAATATAACTCTTAAAGCGATTACATTCAATACATTATTCTACAATTTGAGCATTATGACCATTTCCAGTTCCCTTGATTCAAAATCGAAATGATTATGAACTTGTTTGTGGTGAGTTGCCTGAAATAAGGTGTGTGGTTAACACAAGCTGAAGATATTGTAATGTCGTGTTCTACGACATACAATGCTTCCGTAAATACGCCACTGGGGAATGTCGAAGCTTCGATGAGTCCTTAAATCAGAGGCTACTAACGATTGGCTAAATGAGACTGCTAAAAACGTCGTCACGCAGAACATGACCTGCCTTCAGCGTATCCCTGGTGATGCGCAGTGACCGTGAGGTCGTTTGTGCTTGCGTTGCGTACCACTCCAAATTCTCGCCCACCCACCTCAATAACCACTGACCTTTCTACGGGCAACAAATCCAATCATAGCTCTATGTAGCGGAGCAAGCTAGCAGTGGAGGAAATCATAGAAACAAAACATAAGTAGCCGCTTTACCGCAAGGCCGGGTCGGCTTACAAATATACGTCATCACTGCACCACTCTATTGTGTGATGTGACCAGTAGCTTACCGTATGGAGGCTATAGCTAGCTAATAGAAGCAGCCTTTAGAGTCGTGCCGAGGCACCTTGATGAGAATATGACGACCCTTCCCTTCGTTCAGAATTTGAGAGATATATTTGGGATGGTTTTATTCCAAATAGAAAATATAACATGACATGCAGTACCTGAATATGAGATACTGTTGATATATCTTCCACGCTTAATTCAAAATGCTAGCTCACGTTCGAGATTTGAAAAATGTGAAAATCAATGTGTAATGATCTGAATGAATGAATTAAAATGTGTGTGTATATGCAAAATGCAAATGACATGTAGTTACAAGATCCCTTGTAAACATGTTGGGGGGAGTTTGTCCATGTGGTTAGACATGTGTACATGCAATATAAATAATATAGTGTGTGTACATGCAATATAAATAATATAGTGTGTGTGTGTGTGTGTGTGTGTGTGTGTGTGTGTGTGTGTACATGCAATATAAATAATATAGTGTGTGTGTGTGTGTGTGTGTGTGTATGTGTATGTGTGTGTGTGTGTGTGTGTGTGTGTGTGTGTGTGTGTGTGTGTGTGTGTGTGTGTGTGTGTGTGTGTGTGTGTGTGTGTGTGTGTGTGTGTGTTAATAAGCTTGCTGTTTGAGGTTTCATGGTGTTACTGGAATAATTGAGTTGTTCAGCAGACCGAGGTCACCCTACAGAGAGAGTGAGAGATAGACACCATCCTACACACACACTATTAACACACACACACACACACATGCACACACACCACACACACACACACACACACACACACACGATACAACAGGGTTAAACTGTCCATCTCCTGTCTTGGAAAAGGTCATTGCTAACATTTCATCTCTCACACACATTAACACAAACACATCTGTTATTATTTCTGCACTTTACTTCTCTGTGCACGTCATCCTCCTGAGGCGGTACCGGCCATCTGTGTGTGTGTGTGTGTGTGTGTGTGTGTGTGTGTGTGTGTGTGTGTGTGGTGTGTGTGTGTGTGTGTGTGTGAAAGTTTAGTACACGAAGGAAAGAAGAGGGGGAGGCAAGGAATAGAGGGAAGGAAGGAGGCATACACTGGAGGAAAAAGGAAACGAGGAAGGAGGGATGAGCTCAGCTGTGTCCTCGTCTCATTTTCAATCTCAACCTAATTAATTGGGCTGAATTAATCTAACAGTGAGCACACACACACAAACACACACACACACGATGGTTTCGTAACCCAAGGGTAACACGTATGCTTGCTTCCACACATGCACAATTTTCCACTCGAAACATAAAGACAACCATGTGAATGAGCTCACACACACACACGCACAAACACACACACCCCGCTGCGTTCCCAGTGGCAGGCGGCACAGTCGGACATGAATTACTGCCCAATAGCATCATCCATCTGCTTTCCTTACAGCTCCCTCTCCCTCCTTCTCTCTCTCCTTTCATCCCTCCTTCTTCTCCATCATTACTCCCTCATCTCCTCCTCCTCCTCCCTCTTTTTTTTCATCACCATATCTCTCCCAGTCCTTCCCCACAGTACGTCTGCTTCTCCCTCCCTGCTACTTCCTATATCTCTCATCTCTCTCCTTCCTTCCCTCCTGGACATTCTACATTAAAGCAGAGTAAATCACATGTCCTCTTTATCAAACTGTGTATATATAGAAATGGTTATTGATTGGGATAAACCCCTTGAGATGCACCATCTCGTTTTCAAGGGGGTCCCGACGATAGCAACGACTTACAGACACACATAAACAAAAAGAAAAAAGCGAAACATGACTCACAAGACAAACCACATACAGTCCGTTAAGTACAATTCAAGCAATACACACAATCATTACCATTTGAGACAGTCGAGCAAATCAGTTTCATCAATATCAGTTTCATCAATATCAGTTAATAACAAGTACAGACCAGCTGGAAGTGAGATGATAATGTTTATACATACCCAGTGATGCAAGAGATCTAACAGCAGCAGGTCAAGTATTCCAGTCGGTTGGGGCTTTGAACATGAACGCTCTTCTGCCAATCCATTTTTGTGTCTCTGTCTTTGTAATGTGCCCCAATGTTAGGGTAGTTATTCAAAAAGAGAATGCATTACACATTATTAGCTACTGTAAAAAAAGTAATGCCTTACCTAAAATGCCTAAAATACTCACTGCTGAAAGTAATTAGTTACACTATTAGTTACATTACTTTTGGATTACTCTGTAACATGCACCATTAATCAAAGGACAAATAACAACAACAACTTAAACCTCATGTATGCCACCTCAGCACAGATACTTCAGTTTAATCAGTACATCACTGGACCTGTGTTTCTGCTCTGTGTGTGAACATCAGCCATGTTTTCTTTATCTCGGTTTCCATCAGAACAGTACTCCAGGTAGTCAAAAGTTGTCCTGTCTGATGGCGACCGCCTGTTACCTGTATCTTGCTGAATATGTTTCTGAAAGATGCCAATTCCACAGTTGAAAGGGCAACATGTCCTAAAGGAGGTTTGCTGCGACAAACGTGTTTACCTCTCCTTTGAGACTCTGTCCTTTCTGCTCCGTCCCCTCATAGCGCAAGTGAAAAGGGACTATTTCCCATTATGCAGATAGAAGACCTTACTTCTATACACACGGTACACACGGTTCCGTCGTGTGCTTCAACAGAGACGCTCCCCATTCACTTAGAACGGGGTGACGTCATGCTTTGCCGAATTGCATTGTGGTTCTGTTGCTTCTCTTTGACTCTGTTGCTCGCGTTGAAATTTGAGAAAAGTTCAACTTTTCAAGCGTTGACGGAAGTGCCAGCCAATCGAATAATATGCCAGTACAAGCGCTAGCCAATCAAACCGCGTGCTTGTGTTTCCGGGCGGGAGACTAATGTGATTGGTTGTTGGTCGCGAGCCAGAAACGCCCACCGGCAAGCGCCAACGTGACGGAACGGTGTGTTCGAAGGTCACACAAGCAACCAGATCATGTTGTGCTTAGTAACTGTAATATGATTACTTCTAAACCAACGCACTACATTACTGCATTACAGACAGATTTAATCTGATTACTGTAACTTTGTTGCGTGTTACCCCCAACACTCGTGCAAACACAATTAAAGGAGACAAGAAGGATTATGTATGACTGAGTTCACGCATTGTCTTCAGAGGGTCAAAAGTGATGCGGAGAAGACTCTCTGAAGCCGTCTGTGCACACGGAGACCGACTCTGTCGTCCGGTGATCTAACCGCCTTCTGGAAAAGCTTCACAAGTACGTCGGTACGCAAATGCGCTTTGTGACACAAGTGATGGTACGCATTTCAGATTGTTGCCGCGCATGCGTACCTGCGTACCAGTTATGTGCACCCCTGGTCATATGACCATATTTACAAAAATATAAAACTAAATTATTTTTGTATTTATGATCATTTGAGTGTTTATCAAATTAGTTAAGAACATTGAAGACTGTTAAAATTAGAAAGTTGCCATAGGACTGCAGACAGGAAAATAGATCCTCTTTAAAACATTGTATTAGCCTGCTATTTGAAAGGTGCTTGGATTAGAATAGCACCGTGATAACATTAGGGACATAGTGATGGATAGAAAGATGGAATAACCCTCTTCGGATCACAGCTTTCCTGAGAGGCTGAGAGATCGCTGTGACTTCCGTAAATTAGTACATATGGAGACGTTGTTTATCATACGGATCTATCGTTACCCTGATTTTAAGATCTGTCCGGTGTTTCAGCTTTATTTGTTTCATGAGTACCGCTGACAAAATGTCTCACGATCATATCCGCTACTTTTGTGTCTCAAGTGCCGGTGTTGCAGTATAACTTGAGTCATGACAACTGGCGACATTCTATTATTTCCGTCATAGGGATCCGGGGCGTGTACATTGAGGACCCATTGTTGATTTACCATGTCGATCGCCTCGTTTGTCGTTTACGTTCATCTGTTGCTCTATCTGCCTTCCTAAGATCACTTTGATGCACATTCAGTCCTCGTATGTGAGGTTGTGGATTAGAGGTGGATATCGTGACGCTTACAGGGAGGTATAGAACATTACAAAGTAGGTGACTGTGTGAATGCCTGTTCAAAACATAGCAAACTTGAATAAATCATTTAAATTATATATTTGTGTCCGACTTTCATTTGTACATCGTTCTTAATGTGATGTATAGTAACTCTGATAGCTGTCCATACCTTCAGACAGCCTCAAAGTAAAACACAAGTCGTTTATTCACAGCCCGAACGCTCATGGAGATGACTGGATCACTCATGACAAGTTGTGATCAGCTCCGATTAAATTGTGATATGCTGTAGCTATTCTCCAGGGAGCACGTTTTTTTATGAAATACCTGTATCCCTCTCATCACAACAAGACTCTACACTGTGCAGGAAAAACAATTAAATACATGAAAATAACCTTGATGCATGGGAATGAAACACGGAAACTATCTTCCGTGGCTATAGTCATGTGTCACAGTAACGGTCAACCACAGACACGTAAGTCCAGCGGGGCACACGTTGAATACTATAATACAGTAGTTCTATTATGCCTTTAAGCGATACGTTTAACCCATAAGAACCGGACCCATTTCTACTTTTGGGGAAATTAAGGGGAACGTCATTTAGACTAAATAGACCACCGAGAACTCATTTCTGACAAGTAACCCCCCCTAGTGTCAAATACCTGCACTTCAATGGTAAAGTAACTCTTATTTATAACTTAATAAACGAGGAGGATTTTTGGGTTTACATTAGTTTGAACATACTTTGAATTGAAGAATAAAGAATATGTTAACTAAATATAATTGAATCAGCTAAATTAACTGACTAATTGCGCATATGTCACTCCGGGTTTACTGTGAATGTTTAGGGCTAAAGTCCCGATATTTATGGCATTTGTTTCATATCAATTTAATCAAGAAATGTTTCCACAACAGGTTAAATGTAATCAGATTCAGAATACCTTTATTCGTCCCACAGAGGAGACATTTACATTTGTTACAGCCGAAAAGAGCCGAAGACAGCTTAATGTTTAACAAATGGCATGTAAGCATTTGCATTCTTAAATGGCTTGAATGTTAACTTTAGCAACAAAAAACCTTTCCGAATGTAGCTAGTTCCGTCACATGTGTTAGCCTGGCACATGCACATCTTGGACATGTTGTTATGGGAACACAAAAGCAAATGACAAGGACCATAACCCACCAGACTGTTCAGTGTGTGTCACTTCGGGACTTCATGAGATAAAAAAGGCTGAAGCTGTATAAGGAACTCTCCAGAACATTTACATTTCATGTGACACCTGTGTCTTAGCAATTCTGTCTGCCTTCCGTGTTGCACCATTAGGACCCACTGATATAAAATGCTAAACTGCCTAAATTGCAACTATGCACTTTTTGGTAGGCTAAGCCCCAACTTGACATGTTTTCGGCTTCATTTATAGTGCCTGAATGTAAGTTTAAATATTATGCAATACAAAGTTTTTCTTGGCCTACATTACCGTTATAGAAGGAAAGACAACTTCTGTGATGGTGATGGTTATGTTTCAGAATAACCTTTATTGGAAATTGTTAGAACAATCTCACTCGTCCCCGGCTTGAGCTTCAACCTCCAACCCAGTCTCACGGCATTTCGTGTTCACCAACACGATTTTTAATCTATTGATTCGTGTTCACCATCACGATTTGCCCCTTTTTTTCGTGTTGCACAGGACGATTTTAAAAGCAATGTATTTCTACTGGTAACGTGTTTCGTGCCTGCAGGCTGCAGCACGTCTTTTTCTCCGGTCGGGTCGTGGAAGACCGGAAGCTGTGTGGTTCATAAAAACATGTTCTTACTCAATATCAAGCCACAATTATTGCTTTTATTTTAAATCGTATAATTTCTGACTTTTGTTGTCGTCTGTGAGGAAAATAAATGGGGCTCAGAGCCTCAGGATACTGAAATCTGATTGATTCCATAATCTCGGGCTTTTTTTGGTGTCCGTCAGGAACTGAATTTCAAAATAAAAATAACCGGAAACAGACGTAGGCTTGTAAGGGACATTTCGAGCATCATTGCGATTGTCAACATTTCTGAGTTTAGGATGGCCGAAGACACTACACTACCCATAATCCCCAGCTATCGTTTAGGACTACAGTTCCCGTAAGGTTACGCAGAGCGTCAAACAGCTGTGTGAAATGGAACGAAACCACGCCAGATTATCCAAAACTGGAATCGAACGCCCCTCCAATAGCCTTGCTGGCTATTGTGTTTCGCAAAATGTTCTATGGGACGTCTCTACTGAACGTTTTCGTTTTTCCCACAATTAGAAGTTGCCATTATTAAACACATTGGTGTTATCAAATGTAAAACAACAATTAATAAATGGGTGAAAATCGCTTGTGTCCATAATGCGCAGCATTATATTAATGCCGTATACCCACATGACAGCTCATTGTTACTTTGTAATTCTACTCCACTACAATTCAGACGTTAACCTGGTATTTTTACTCCACTGCATTTATTTGAGTTACTTTGCAGATTCTGATTAATGATGTGAAATATAAACAACCCTTAAATCAGACTTTAGTTACACCTGAGTAAAATTCAGGAAAGGTGATTGTCAAGTGCCAACAATCAGGAGAGATATTTGATAGTTGGTGCTTGAGAAGACTAAACATGTATCTGCAATTGACATGAATGGAAACAAGTAATAAAGTATATTCATTACTCGTTATTCTCTACTAATAGTTAATTAAAGACTGTATATTATGGCTATTTTGCACATCCCTTTCAAGATTTTCAAAGGTTTATTGACATATCATACACAACTACGGTGTAGTTATGCAATGAATGAAAAACTTGGGTCACAGGTTCCTCAACAGTGCATTACAAGACATCTATCAATATGTGTGTACCTCCACCATTAAACTGTCATATTCTGCACATTTCTTATTCTATCTACATACATAAGAGTATAATTAATGTGTATAATATCAGTTAAAATAAGTGCTTCAACATAGTTAACATTGCAGGAAAGCAATATATTAGACGTTAAGTACTTTGTCAGGCTTAATATTTAATATTTAATGTTTAAATAAAGGTTAATCCGTTTTTCTGTTTTGCACCTCCTCCTATTAATATCTGTGTACATCCTGCACTAAACTGTTTTATTGTAGAGATCACTTATAGTGTCTTTTTGATTTTTTATATTCTATATTTCTATATTTATACTTTCCCCCTATGAAAGTATGTTCTCTTAATATTTTTTTAATCAAATATAACACATAAAAACAATAATTCAATAACGTGCTTTAACCACTAGGAGGTGCACACAAGGTGCACACAGCCATAATAACTTTGTATTATTAGTGTGTATGTACACATCTGAAGATGTATAGTTTTATGCATGCTTTCAGATCGTTTTACAGCATATTGCTATACTATTTCAGACTCAGTATTTACATTCTTATATTCAAAGAAAATCAGTAATATCTTTGAAAACTACAGTCCTTTTTTATCAGCTGTGCACCGTTATGGTGTAAATATAACCTATCTATGAATTAGATCAAATGTAAAAGTCAGCCGAATTAGTGTTAATACTGCAAGGAGACGTATTGTGTGAAGAGAAATTGAAGATGTTGTTTAATTGTTGATATATTTATGATCCACGTCAAGTATTCAGTTTCGGCGCTATTTCTTCCAGTTTTTCCAAAGGTCTTCTCATCAGGGCGCTATAAATAAAGAAAGTTCTACGGCAGATCTGTAAAATGTAATGCAGCCGAACCGTGTATTACAATGCCGTTATGTGATGACTTTCAAAGAGAAAAGCAAGAGCACTCGGAATTAAGTATTATTTTATACTTTTAAAATGTTTTCCGGATTTCATATAATATAAACACCAAATCCCAGCATGCATTGCGGCTAACACATCCAATCAACGAGCTTAAAACCATAGCTGAGGATCTTGGGTAATCGCACGAAATGCCTACGTCTGTTTCCGGTTATATTTATTTTGAAATTCAGTTCCTGACGGACGCCAAAAAAGCCCGAGATTATGGAATTAAACCAATAAATAAAAGCAAGGATAATTGTGTGTTATTGGTGAGTAAATAAAAGTGTGTTATTTTTAAAAGAATAACAAATTAGAAGGAAAAAAATATTTAAAAAATACAGATTTCAGTATCCTGAGGCTCTGAGCCCCATTTATTTTCCTCACAGACGACAACAAAAGTCCGAAATGATACGATTTAAAATAAAAGCAATAACTGTGGCTTGATATTGAGTAAGAACATGTTTTTATGAACCACACAGCTTCCGGTCTTCCACGACCCGACCGGAGAAAAAGACGTGCTGCAGCCTGCAGGCACGAAACACGTTACCAGTAGAAATACATTGCTTTTAAAATCGTCCTGTGCAACACGAAAAAAAGGGGCAAATCGTGATGGTGAACACGAATCAATAGATTAAAAATCGTGTTGGTGAACACGAAATGCCGTGAGACTGGGTTGCAACCTCAGGACCCATGTGTCTGTGATCCTCTCCAGAAAGGAAGCAGCATCAGATACAGAGCATCAACTAGTTCCTGAGCAGTGTCCTTCACATGCTGATATCCAAGAGAGGGAGTCACACAGTCACAAGATGGAGGGATAGAAAGCAGTCTTCAATGTTTACTTCAGATTAGCTCCACGTCAGAAATGAGCATGCTTGATGTCTCTCTCCATAGAGGCTGAATCATCATGTTAACCACATCGCTATCATATGCCTCAAACAGTCCTGATGCTCTTTTGGTAAAGTAACTCAAAAGTAGGCTAATATAAAAGTAGTAGAACTCATTACATTTCCGAGACAGTGATATTGTAATGTAACGTAGCCTATTACTTAAAAAAGACAGTAATAAGTAATTGTATTACATTTTGGAAGTAACTTGCCCAACACTGCAGATGATCCAGTCATCTCGATGAGCGTTCGGGCTGCGAATAAGCAACTTGTGTTTTACTTTTAGGCTGTCTGAAGGTATGGACAGCTACCAGAGCTACCATCACATTAAGAACGATGTACAAATGAAAGTCGGACACAAATATATAATTTAAATGATTTATTCAAGTTTGCTATGTTTTGAACAGGCATTCACACAGTCACCTACTTTGTAATGTTCTATACCTCCCTGTAAGCGTCACGATATCCACCTCTCACCCACAACCTCACATACGAGTACTGAATGTGCATCAAAGTGATGTTAGCAAGGCAGATATAGCAAAAGATAAAATAAACGACAAACGAGGCGATCGACATGGTAAGTCAACAATGGGTCCTCAATGTAAACGCCCCGGATCCCTATGACGAAAATAATAGAATGTCGCCAGTTGTCATGACTCAAGTTATACTGCAACACCTGTGTTCTCACACACAATACGCACACTCGCACCAACAAAAGCACACACACAAAGCGGAGCAAAGCAGAAGCAGAAACATGTATTTTTCTAGGCAAAACACACACTGACTGACTTCCCACGGACAATATTTTAACATTAGGCACTAAATACCCGACTGATTCACCTCACGTCTTCGAGACGTTGCTAGAAATATTGCTAAGGCTCTTCCTCACAGAGCTGAACTGACCAATCAGAATCTGGGTCCCGCCTGCTTAATTTGCATATGGCTCACTAGTGAACGTGGAGGCCATATGAACTGCAACTAGTTAACTAGTGGATACATATTAACACTAGAACCGCCAGAGGTCGCTGTATACCTAAAACCGCCAACGGGTAAAATGTACCCGCTATTGATTTGCAAGGTACAATGTTCTTTTATTTATCATACAGAACAGTGAGTTTTGATCACACAGGGAGGAAACTTATACCAATATAATCTGTGGACTCTCTGCTTTTCATATGATATAGTTTGTGCAGATAGTATGAAGTATAAAATATCGCTACCAGTGCTGATTTAAACACTTGGTGTTACACTTGTGTTTTGTTTAGGTACAAATCTCTCGATCTATCTATCAATCTATCTGTAATGTTCTGTTCTATGGACATATAATTGTCTACATAAACAGACGACGCGGACTACTTCTCTCATTCTGAGTGTCCGTCTTTATTCAACTGGCACGTAACCTGCACACATGCATTACATCCTCAACGTGAACTCAGTCATCCAAGATCTTGTATTCTCCAAGATATTACACTATCTATAACTATCTATATCTCTCTCTCTCTATCTATCAATATATCTACACTGAACAAAAATATAAACGCAACACTTTTGTTTTTGCTCCCATTTTTCATGAGATGAACTCAAAGATCTAAAACATTTTCTTTATCCACAAAATAACCATTTCTCTCAAATATTGTTCACAAATCTGAAAGAATCTGTGATAGTGAGCACTTCTCCTTTGCCGAGATAATCCATCCACCTCACAGGTGTGGCATAGCAAGATGCTGATTAGACAGCATGATTATTGCACAGGTGTGCCTTAGGCCGGCCACAATAAAAGGCCACTCTAAAACGTTCAGTTTTATCACACAGCACAATGCCACAGATGTCGCAAGTTTTGAGGGAGCGTGCAATTGGCATGCTGACAGCATGTCAGAGCTTTTGCAGCGCACTATTTAACCCATCCCCCCCGTCAACGCCATCATATAACTTTGCGTGGGGCCTCATGTTGGCCAGGGATGGCCCTTTCTATATATACTGGCATTGGGCAATGTAATAAGGATAAAGTCAATTACTTGTCATTGTTATGCCAGTGTTTCCCCTTTTTTTATTATTTTTTTTATTAAAATAATAATACGTGGCGCTCGCGTCATCGCCATGGAGGAGCACACAGCCTCTGTGAGCGAGCAAGACAGAGAGAGAGCTAGAGAGAGCACACCTTTATCTATTTAATATAGTTCTAAAAAATAAAGTAAGAAATCATTCCAATGTGTACTATAGGACAGTACAAAAAAACTGTTTAAAAGGGGAGTGATTCGTAAAATATGCATAAATAAAAAGAAAGAATACTAGGTAACATAAGATAAGAATAAACAAGTTTAAATGATTTGTTATTGGTTGTGATCATATTCTAAAGATGTTTGGATTATTGAAAAGTATAAAGCTCTCTTTCATCTGGGTGTTGAGAGCTGTGTCCATACATTCATGTTGTGCTCAAAGTACACCAGATTGATGCTTTTAACTTCAACATTTAAAAAAGAAATCTTCCCGGGGGTGCATGCCCCGGACCCCCCTAAAGGATGTGAGGTCCACCCCCAAATAAAGCAGGTTCGAATAATTAAATTGCATACATTGTATTTTGATTGTTTGTTATGTGGATGTGTAGTATTTGTGTTACTGTATGTTCAATAAAGGTGATTTAGCAAAGTACACCTGTCGAGCCTCAAGTGACATAGCACCGCTGCTATCAGTCCATTATAGGGGAAACACTGTATGCTGACGATACACAGCTGTACCTATCTTTCAAGCCAGATGAACAATATCAATTATTAAAAATACAAGAATGCCTGACAGATATGAAAACATGTATGACCTTCAACTATTTATTATTAAACACTGACAAAACCGAAGTCATTTGCTTGGCCCCAAACAAATCCAGAAAGAAGTTTGATTTAACATAACTACTCTTGATGGTATTACCTTGGCCTCCACCTTCCCAGTAAAACATCTTGGCATTATCTTTCACGAGGATTTCTCCTACATATCTCATATAAAGCACGTTTCACGGACTGCCTTCTTTCATCTCCGCAATATCACACAAATTAGACACATTCTGACTCAAAACGATGCCGAAAAAACGGATTCAACATCTACGCTGGATTACTGCAACTCCCTTTTTTTATCGGGCTGTCCCATCGACTATAAATCTTGAACTGGTACAAAACGCTTCAGCTGACGAAAACAAGGAAAAAGGACCATATCGCTCCAATTTGAACAGCTCTACAGTAAAGTCCAGAATCAAATTTGAAACTCTTTTTAAACTACAAAGCACTAAATAGAAAGGCATCATCATACCTCAAATATCTTTTAATCCCGTATTGTCCCTCATTACGCTCCAAGGGTGCAGGTGTTTCAGTGGTTCCCAAAGTCTGGGAAACCAGATCAGGAGTCAGAGCATTCAGCTAACTCCCTGGAACCAACTTCCTGTTGTTATTACGGAGGTAAACAGTGTCCAAAATGTTAAGAGCTGAGGAAGACTTTTCTTTTGAATAAAGCCCATAGTTATACCTGGTTTTAGATTCCCCCATGTTTGTCCTCCTGAGTCCTACATGTTATGGTATTTTATTTTATAGTTTTTACTGTCGTTCTGTTGCATTTTATCTCATTTTATTTGTATTTCAAGTTCTATTTATCATTTTATTATAATTGTAACTTTATTTTACACTGTCATCTATGTTTATGTATCTGTACAGCCCACTGAGGCAGACATGTTTTGTGATATTGGGTTGTATATATAAACTTTGATTTGGTTTGATACAAAATGAAAATGAACTCTGTGATGCCACCTGGTGGCAGATCCAATCACACTCAGGATCATGGATGAGAATATTCAGAATATGTGAGTGACATTATTAAAGAAACACACACAGACACACACACACACACACACACACACACACACACACACACACACACACACACACACACTGGAGCCGTCTGTCACTGAGTCCATATTGTCTTTATGTGTTTTTGGTCACTCTCTCTGTTACGGAGGGAAGTCCAGAAGCCAAAGGTCTCACACACACACACACACACACACACACACACACACACACACGAAGAGGCTCTCCTCTGACCTCTGACCTCTGACTCCTCGTTTCTCTCACGTTCCTGTGTCTGATCCTCTCTCTCTTTCCCTCTCCACTTGGCTCTTCCTTTCTCAGCTGTGTTTCTGTTGGCTCGTGCCCTCACACACATGATGACTGACTTTCCTTCGGAGAGCAATTTAGAATCATTCACAGATATTATTTGCTATCTTATCAGTTACACAAGTCGTCTGGCTACTTTAAATATGAGCTTAACTTATGATGGAGAAGACTGTTATTAGGATGCAGTAGTGGAATGTATCGAAGTACATTAACTCTATTTAACTCTAAGTACCGTACTATTTTGATTTCTGATTCTGATAACAAATGTATTTTTAAGATGATATGATCGGGAACTGTATTACTATACCTCGTTAAAAAAAAATCTGAACCTTGACAAACATTTAATTGCTCATACATTTTGTGTAACCTCTATTTCCCTTGGGGTGACAGGGTTAATATGAAGATGCCATTGTTGTACAATCATGACTGTGATTAATTTACAGCTTATTTTACAATATAAACCTTTCAAATATCCCAAACTTTGCATCACTTTTAAAAATAAAAGTGAAAATAATGTAATCAACAAATACACATTATTCTGGAGGATTATGGCTATTCATGGTGTAAGATACACACATTTATATTTACATTTATTTGTACACTTTTAACATGTACATGTACATTGAGGGTAAAAATCATTCCTATGTAACTTTTTACTGCAATATGTATTGCAAAATAAAGAAAATATAGGAATAATTAAAGGACAAATCAACCCAAATAATAATGACAACTTTAATTATAACTTTATTTGTAAAGCACCTTTCATGCAGGATGTGTGTGCTTCACAGAACAAGCAGAAACACATTACAACCTTATTGAAATAAATAGAACGCTGTTACAAATATGAAATTTGATCACAATACAATAAAGCATGAACAATAACACCGGTACAATTTGCCTGAATTAAAAGCCATAACAATTAAATAAGTAAAAAGTAAATGAAAATGTTGCATTTTAATGCTAAATGCAGCAATCTGGTGCACTTAGAGGTGAAAATGAAGAGGCTAGATGTAGTAGAGGGTAGACATATATGATCATGACGCAGCATAAAGCACAAACCCTCTAAGTAAAGGAGTGTTTTGAGACACATTTATTTTGTATTTGACTTAAATGAAGGATCTGAGTACTTCTTCCACCTCTGGCAGCAGACACAGTACCTGTCTCTGTCTAAAGAACACCACCTTCAGCTGCACCTTTAAAGCTCACTCATTAACTTCCTGCTTAATCAGTACAGTAGTTGCTGTGAGCAGTTGCCAGGCAACCAGCAGAGGCCCCAGGAAGTCGGCATACAACCCCCTTCAAACCACGACTTGTTGTATTCCCCCGTCAGCATGTGTACAGATTCAATTAGTTGACCCATATGGAGCAGAGTCCCTGTAGGACGCAGGTTGGAATCCAGCCTCCGGACCCTCTACGCATCCCCTTAATCTCCCCTGTCAAAACTAAACTAGCCCCTCTGACAAAACTGAAACCTTGACTTAAATTAAACGTATTTTGTCAAATAAAGTTTGATTAAAGTCAACGTTTCAGTTTTTCCGGTGCAAACTAATTTAAACACTGACTTAAATAGTGTATTACGTAAACAGATGTCACATAACTAAATAAGAAAACGTTCAACTAACCTTAAGCATGTGGAACCTGTTGACATAATACATTTAATTAAAGTCAACGTTTCAGTTTTTTCAGTGTAGCCTCATTTGTACCGGAATCGTCAATTTGTCAGAATACTAGGTAGGCTACCTGTAGAGGAATGTAAGCACTTACCTAATCTGAGTATCACAATAAAAGACATGTAAGGCAAGGCAAGTTGATTTATAGAGCACCTTTCAACACAAGGCAATTCAAAGTGCTTTACAAAAAATGAAAGACATTAAGAAGTGGCATTTAAAATCAGTCATTAAAAAGAAAAGATAATAAAATAAACATTAAAAGAAAAAGTACATGGATAAAAGTTACAGTGCAGTCTAAGATGTGAATAGTTCAATTAAAAGAGCGACAAAAAGAAAAGTCTTCTTGCTGGATTTGAAAGTAGTCAGAGTTGCAGCGGACCTGCAGGTTTCTGGGAGTTTGGTTCCAGATGTTTGGAGCAGAAGAACTGAACGCTGCTTCTCCATGTTTAGTTCTGACTCTGGGGACAGAAAGCTGACCCGTCTCTGAAGACCTGAGAGATCTGGATGGTTCATAGTTTAGCAGGAGGTCAGACATGTATTTTGGGCCTAAACCAAAGACAAAGTATGAGTTGTAAGACAAAGTATGAGTTGTAAGACAAAGTATGAGTTGTGAGCTAGACGGCCTCTCATAGTATACGTCTACCTATAATATATACATTATTTTGAAATGTATTGTTACATTGTAATCATGGTTGTAATCCCCATTTGATTTGAAATGTAAAGTTATCTGATTGCATCTTTTTTGAATGTACCTGTAAGAGAATACAGTTCCCTTTTATGTACCCTGATTACGTAATCATGTAATACGTTAGTACCTATTCCCCTCAGACAGAAAGACATTTTGCCAAAAGAAGAATATGTAAATAAACGGTTGATATTTGAATGTAGTGATACAGTATGTCATATACGCATATTTCCCATATGAAAATGATGTATTGAATATTGAATACATGCATTTTTTTATGTATATCTGTAAGATATTGATTATAGGCCTGTACTTTTTCTGCATAATAATACTCCATAATACTTACATATTTAGCCTTTAAGTGTTTTGCTTACTGGGATTTGGATGTTACTCTCGTCCATATAGTGATTTCAATATTGTTGATCAGTGGTGCAGCCCTTCCTATTATTGTCTTTATGTATTTTGCTTTAGTTTAAATATATTTTAAAATACCTGTTGAACTCCACACACACACACACACACACACACACACACACACACACACACACACACACACACACACACACAGTCCCTTTGACCAGCGTGTGGTGGTCACTCTGTGGTCATCTGAGACACACACACACATTCACGTTGAGCCTTGTGCATAGTTGGGATTATAAACACAAGTTTTGAAGTTGATTACTCAAAAGATTAAGTTGCTCCAACTTGTTTTACATGATTTAAAAGGATTTTAAGTTGTATGAACTTAAT
The DNA here is from genome assembly GCA_036324585.1 of Champsocephalus esox. Taxonomy (NCBI): domain Eukaryota; kingdom Metazoa; phylum Chordata; class Actinopteri; order Perciformes; family Channichthyidae; genus Champsocephalus; species Champsocephalus esox. The sequence continues at coordinate 6,366,691 of CM070491.1, forward strand.
TACCCTCATTGTGAACACACGTTTTTAAGTTGACAACCATTTATAAATTAAGTTGCTCCAAATATATTGTATTCAATAGTTTTTTTCTTAGCTTTTTCATGTTTTTGCCTTTAAAGAAAGACATTAATTGATTCCACAACAAAAGTATAAGAAATGTACTTTTTATTTTGAACTGCAGTCGTTTATTTCAACACATGATGTTTCAATCAGGAGAGACTTCATTTAGTTTGAACATGTATGACACATGCCTATGATAAGGTGCATGAACACCTGACCTCACAGCTGACTGCAGGAGAGAGGAGAACCATTGTATAGTGTGGCTGCAGCACGCTGATTGGCTGCTGGAGAATGAGGTGAAATGTGATACACCTGTGATGAGCTGGTTATATGCAGCTGTGGAGTGAATGTATTACACCCCGTCTTCCTCGGTACACGACAAGGCAGCGGATGGCTAGTTCTCTGCGTACTTCATTGTATTGTGCTATTTTTGAAAAAGGAAAAAAAGAGAAATGACCTAAATGAATATACTCTGAATGGGTGACTGCCAACAACTTGCATTTCAATGCCATCTCTGAATAAGGATCCTACCTCAAGAAGCATCCTTGATCTGCTTCACGAGATTCATTTTGAATCAAAAGCGATATCACAATAGTAACCAAAGTATTTGTACTCTCACAGTAGCCTCTACTACTTTGTGTCCTCTCACAGAACTATTCACAGTTCAAAGGCTGCTGGTTTTGGTCAAACAGCAGTTTGCCATACAGTGCAACTACAAGGCTATCTGCTGTATTTCAATGACAACAGATGACACTCACCTTAAAATGTCCTTTGTATGTTTCTATTTGTCTTAACTGTGGGAACTTGTCCCGGCATGTTAAGTGGGAGTGGACTTGAAACCCTTAACTCAAGGTGTAGAACAATTAAGTTATCAAGCCAATCACATTACTTTCTACAACTTGAATTTAGTTTGAAGTCACTTAACGCAGAAATCAGAGTTCAAATTACACACAATATTAAGTCGATGTAATTACCAACATTATTACGTCAACACAACTTATAAATTAATGTTTGCAACTTAAAATGTTGATCTAAATCAATTAACTCACACTTTTATCTTGCAACCATGCATTTAATTAAGTGGAGGTGAAAGGTCGCCTGAATTCGTTTTTAGAGTGTGCCTGAGGAGGGGTCAGCCGGTGGTCACGGCGACCAGTGGAAGGGTCAGTCTGGGGTTGTTTTGTTACCGTGACAACAGAGGAAGGAGTCACTCAGCGGTCAGACCCCAGCCCGGGTCAGTGAGGGGTCAAATGCAGTTTGAGAATGTACATTATTGTTGTTGTTGTTGTGATATTTGTCCTAGTGAGGGCGCTCTTCTCTCAGATAATACTGAGAGCTGAAGCACCCAGCTGCACCTGAACACTGTGGACAGTAGTAAGTTTGATTTTCTTGTGGTTTCCTAATGACCTTCCTTCCTAAACGTGTTTTACTCACCTCTTTCTACACTGAAAAACGCAAACATTGACTTTAATTATATATATTTAGTCAACAAATGTTACATTAGGTTTTACGTCAATTGAAAACAATAATATTATGTTGAACCTGAATTTTAGCTTTCAACCAACCAGTTATGTGTAAACTGTTAACCTAATACATTGAATTGAAGTCAGTGTCCCCCCCCCCTATCTTTAGCTCACAGCCACAGAGGGTCGATGTGTTGCCCGTCGTACTGTAATGATCTCCATATATACGCTGGACATTATGTCTATCCAAGAACAATATGTATGATTACCATCAACACAGTTTATGTGTTCATTTATTATCTTTGCAATATTGTCCTAATATATATATTTATTTTTTTAAGTATGCACATTCAGGGGGAGAATCAATCAAATATAATACTGATAGAAAACTGGATGAATACATAATGGCATAATACAAATTAAAATAAAGTAAATCAATAAAAGTACAAAACAATAGTAACATGTATGTATTCAGATAGCTCTTGCCTTAAGTGAAGACCTCATCACACAGAAACAAACTGAAAGGTTGACTCTAATTAAATCTATTATGTCAACACATTTCAAATAACTGTTAAGTTAGTTGAAAGCAATAATAATAAGCTGAACCCAATATTATTGTTTTCAAATAACCTAATACAGTTGTGTGAAATCTGTAGACCAAATACATCCAATGAAAGTCAACGATTCCCTTTGTTAGTGCACACTACCAGGAATAACATTCTGGTTGTTGCAACACTAAAATGTCTCACAGCGAGGAACCACCACATGCTTTACAAATCAATTATAAATTACCTTAGATACAAAAACACATGATTTATATATTTTTTTTTAATTAATTAGGTTCTTGCAAAGAAGGTTTACACATGAAAGGTACAAACATAGACCTATGACTCTTATTTTGTAATGATTATAACATTTTAAAATAAATGTTTATGTGACAAATTACTGTGAAAATTAAATATGAGGAGCATATGAGAATTTAGAGCTTTCAGTTTTAATAGAGGAATTAGACGTGCAAAATGTGCAGGAAGTGAGGAATGTGATATACATCGAAAAGGGATGTACTGGGGGAGGGGTTGTTGTGATTTCATAATAACCAAACACAATCGTTCATGTTCTCTGAGGGTCAAAAAACGTTAACCTCAGTTTTTCAGAATTGACAGTAAACTCCGCATTTATCTTTTGACTGCACTGAAACGTTGACTTTGATTAAATGTATTATGTCAACAGATTTCACACAAATGTATTATGTTAGTTGAAAACAATAATATTAAGTTGAACCTAATCTTTTTGATTCAAACCGACTATTGTTGCTACAATTATGTTGAACCATTGAGATAATATATTAAATTAAAATGTTCAGCGGATGGAGACAGGGCTAAAAAAGGGTGTTACTTTTATGTTACGATGACTACAACAAAAATCTGTCTATCATGCTTCCCAGTGATCGTTAGTATGGACAAATAAAATCTATAAGTTTAGAAATATGGAAATAAAATCCATCCATTGATTTAGTTCCTCGTTTACCTTGTGTTTTAAAATGCCCAATTTAACATCCAGCATCCCTCACTCGGAGCTACTGATATGCATCTCCTTAAGGAAACTACCCTCCTAGGTCATGTGACTATTTTGGATTAAAAAGAAAAAGGAAAGTCCAGACACCACAGCAGAGAACCCATGGAAGGGAACTGGTGAATAAAGCATGGGGGAAGAGTGTAACGTCACGGGGTGCTGGCAGCGTGTTCGTTTCAATCTCACATTTGTTTTCAATATTGATATTTACTGTATAGTAAAACACTTCGCATAAGACTGAGACATTTTGCAGCAGCTGGCTTTCACTCAATTGTGAAGATAAATAATGGATATATCAATTTATATATATGATTTTATTTGAGTGTCCTTCAATGTAATTCCTGATGATTTACTGATACATTTCTTATATCCTTGGGAGATATTAAAAGGAGCGGCAATAGTACAATGTAGCCTATTATAAATTCACATATTATTAGAGACGTATTGCCTATATTTATGTTCACTAAATCTGTATGTATGTAGACACATTGCACTGCATGTAATTCTGATTTGCTGGCAACTGATTGATGACTATTTTAATTACATTTTTAAAATGTCTCTTTATTTACTTTTAGAATAGTTTTGATTGGAAACATACTACACATGTTGCCGAAGAAAGGAGGTCATTAATTGAAGTGTTACCATTTAAACACCGACTCTACACAATCCCACATATATTATCATTTGTGTAATTATTTTATGGTGATTAGTGTTTATTTTGACTGATGTTGGTCCAACTTTATAAAATATAATATGTTATGTAGGGTTTGACGGTGGTGGCTTTTAGCTTTGCCCCAGAAAGATGCAAACATGGCTTTGAGGTCACATTCCCCTTTATGTACTTCACTGATAAGTACGCATAATATTTATGATATATTTGATTTAATAACACCTGCACCACACATCATTTCTGGTTCTAATTAGTCTCTTCCAGCTCAGTCCTGAACAAACAGCCTCCACTGGTTACCATGTGTTCTTTACACACATTGTTGTATATATCATCACAGGAAGACAATTAAAGAAGTGTGTTTAGTTGCTGCCTCACGTGCACAGTTTGAAGGCATTGGTACTTTGTGAGAGAATTTTCTTTTTCAGTAGACATGTAACATGTAACCCTAACCCTAACACTAACCCTAACCCTATCTGCGTCCGTTCTTCACCTCCCTGCCACCCTTTTAAATAAAAAACGGCTACCCTTTGGAGTCTTTTAAACTTACCCGACCTCGATTTGAATGGTTTCTGTTTTTCAGTGACATCCAGTTCATTATATACGATTTGCCTTACTTTATTTTATCATCATTAGTTCATTTTAACACTCCCTTTACTTTTACTTTTTAAATTCATATTACTGGGGAGATTGTTTTAATTATTTATATTTGTATCATTGCACTTGTGTTTTAACTGCACTTACACTACCATGCACGGCTTTTACTAATAGAACTGGAGTCACTTTTAAATTGGCCATTTTAGATCCCCCACGCACGCACGCACGCACGCACGCACGCACGCACGCACGCACGATGCTTTTAAAAGGGTTTTTATAAGGTTTATGTTTACGGAGGTTTTTAATGTTTTTTAAACACCTATCTACCGAGAGCCAGTGCACCACGCACTCCTCCGGAGCCCTGCGCTCTTCCCCAACCTAACCCTAACCCTATCTGCGTCCGCCCTCATTAACAAGGCCCGGGACCCCCGCTGACACCAACCCACCCCACCAACATTTAGCATTGTAATAACGCACACCATGTGAACAACATGTTGTTATTTTTTTAAACTGCGAGCCATATTCATCTCTCTCAATATGTGTTGTACATTTCTGCAGTCCTCCACTCTAATGGAATATAACACACTGCCGTTTGTCATATATTGCCGTGTATTAATTTTACTACTTTTTTTGTTTCTTTTGTCATTTTAAATGTGGTGTGAATCCTTTTTTTATGCCAAATAGTTATTTAAAATGATTTTCTTTTCACAATCGTTATATTTTTAACCTTCTCGTAAACGTACCTGGCAATAAACTGGATTCTGAGACTGATCTTGGTCCCGCCTGAAGGCAGGAGGCTCCGCTTCCTCCTCAGGACAGTGACCCGGCCTTCAACCCTGACCTTTGACCCCAGCCCGGTTCAGCCTGGGGTCGGCTCTCACGGGTTCAGAGAGGGGTCTGGGGGGCTGCTCTGATCAACGGACCCTTCCACTGAACCCTGGTCCCGCCCACAGCGCTGCTTTTATATTACATCATTCAAATCATTCGTTACACCAATCTCTTCCCAATGACTTGAGATCATTGTTTTCTGTTTCAGGGCTTTCAAAAATATCAATATATTCAATATATTTTGGGGTCCGGTCAGCAATTTTAGTTTATCCAGATTTAATATATAACATTACAAAAATGGATATGTTTCCTAACATGTGACAAAAGTAGGAGGAACAGGATGAACTTTATTTGTTTTGATGGACGTAATGTTTGCATCTATTTGAAAAAAGATAGGAAAAGAATGCGATGCACTGGTTACTGCAAAAGTGTTACTTTAATAAAACGTTTAAAATGAGGCAACAGTGTTCAAGCATTTTTAGAAGTTGTGTGACATAATTTTTCAAAAACAGAGAAGAGCTTTTGTTTTCCACTTACAGGAAACACATCAGTAAGTTAAAGCTCACTGAGAAGTCTTACACACTGTTGCCTCATTTTGAACTGTGTTAGCTAAGTATCAGCTTTTATCGTGTGTATTTCATATATTGGTTAGAGTTTTGGGACATCTTCCAGTACATTGTTTTGTTTTCCTGCATCTTTGCTGCATGGATTTGCTCTCCAACCTGTTGTCGATGGACACAGTTGAGACCTGCTGCAGGTGGGGTACAGAGGCGCGCACGCTGGGTGCAACACATTATAAGGACTGTTATTTATAATGCACATTCAAAAAGATAGAAGACGAGGAAACATAGATGCATATACAGGATGCATGTGATGTCACAGTAGACCCATTCATTACACGGCAGACATCTTAGAGGCGGCGAAACAAAAGCTGTTGCAGCCGTTTCAACTCCACTGATCTCACTTGGGCTGTTATTGATGGACTCTGCTCTAATCAGACCCCGCCGTCACTTCCTGCTGCAGGGTCATGGCGGGGTCATGGCGGGGTCATGGCAGGGTCATGGCGGGGTCATGGCGGGGTCATGGCAAGGGCCGGTCTGGGGTTGGGCACTGGTCACTGCAACCTTTGGTCAAAGGTCTCGTCCTCCTCTTTTGTACAGAACTACTTAAATGGTCATTTGTATTCATTTGTAGTTATTGTTTGGTGGTGCTGATTCAACATAATGTCTTCCTTTGATAAAAGGCCTGTTTAAGGACATGAGTCCTAGTGTCCACATGACATATGGACAACAACAAATCTCCCCTGCCATCTTGTAACACAATAAACTCTATTGGCAAAAAGGAATAAGTAGACATGCTGGCATTATTAGAGGTAGTTATAACAAACCCTTAATATTAAGAGCAATTAAGGCAGCTGTGAGGCATTGACTGAAAGACTTGAGAACTGGATCAATGATGAAGGCTCGGTCAAGAAAACAGAAGATGAACAATAGTTTGATGGTTTTTTATGGTTCTCCATAATGTCAGAGAGAAGAGATATTATTAAGCCAGCATCTTATAGGTCTGGACGTCTTCACAAAGCTATTTCTCTTCTCGTGACCAAAGTCCAGTAGTCTAGACCTGTAGTGTTACCTTTGGCAGCATTTTTGGATTTAATCTTATTAGTTTTTTCAAATGAAAATTCTCTTGTCTTTTAATCATATTTAGCCTTCGTCTTGCTCACATTTGGTATATGTTTAGTCAACATTGTAGTCAAGGTGAAGAATGGGTATTTTATCTAACTGCTTCGGTTAGAATCCATACATTAAGATAAGAGGACTGAAGAGTAGCCAAAAGTACTTGATGTACGATATCACTGATTTAAGAAATGAATGCAGACTGATGGTTTGCAAATTTACTCTACAAATAATATATTTCATATAAGTGCCTTTCAAGGCTTTCAAGGTCGTACAAACACATAAAAGATAAAATATATCAGGGAGGCGTGTGGCGTAGTGGTCCGTTGGTGTTGGGATCAGGCGTTTGAGACAAGCGAGACCTGCGCAGTTGTGATCAACGTCTTGCTAGTGCGTTGCATGATGGTTAGTCATTTTGTCCGACTTGCTCTGGAGGCTCGCCCACATGAGACGTTGAAATCTCGCGGGACAAAGACGCCGGCAGCCTTGAGCGCAAGGCGCGGCGTGGTGGCGCAATTCCTCTCCACGGGCTGCGGAAGTGAAATGCTTGATGGGAAACGACTCGCTGGTATCTCGAGCTTTTACCCCGTGCTGCTGATGGAACTCTCCAATTGGCTCGGCAAAAGTTTGTTGTTGTTTTGTGTCAGTTTTACGTCGCCACATCCATTCCCATTTTTCATCATTGTTCCACAATGTTTATCATCATGAAATTAAAATCTATATATTGTATACTATACTTGCACTGCTTACCGTTTTTCCGGGTTCGGTTCTGGGTAAAACAAAGATGATCGTGTCGTTCTGTGTGACACGAAAAAAAGGGGAAAATCGTGTTGGTGAACACGAATCAATAGATTCAATGTCGTGACTATAACACGAAATGCCGTGAGACTGGGTTGGAAATAGCATCTGTGGTTAACACAAGCTTTAGAGATTTCTGTCCAATGTTCTCCGACAGGAATTATGTCAGTAAATACCCCACTGGTGGACATCTGAAGCTCCTGTGTCTTTAAAAGGGTTTAAAGGAGACTACATAACATCATAACGCTGAACATTAGCCACCTTTAGCTTAGCGGTGGCGACGTGTAATCATGTTACCTTGATGTAGTTTGTTTGTAGCCTGACTTTCGCTTTTTACTTCTGGCTATTGCATTTAAGCTTCAAAGATTATTGGTGTGGTGATAATATGAACAAAACGTGTATGGATCATACATGTATGTCTGCTACCAAACGTATTTTTTGCAACATGACAAAATCCAATAAAAAAATCCCAGTACTATTTTGTCGAAGGAGCCCTTGTAATGCTAACTTCCTGGCCTACACAAATGTGTCATCGCTGCACCACTCTTGTCACTGTGAGCATGTTAGCTTGCTGATGTTAGCATTTAGCTCAATGCACCAGTGTGCCTCACAGAGCTAGCTTTCGTTAGAACTGTTTTTAATTCACCTTTAAGCTAGCATGGCAACCCAGTCTCAAGGCATTTCGTGTTATATTCACGAAATGAATCTATTGATTCGTGTTCACCAACACGATTTCCCTTTTTTTTCATGTCACAGAACAATTTTAAAAGCAATGTAAATAATAACAAATTAGAAGGAAAAGAAGATTTACAAAAATACAGATTTCAGTATTCTGACACAGAACGATTTTGGAAGCAATGTATTTCTATTGGTAGTATGTTTCGTGCCTGCACCAAATTACATACACATTTCAGTATTCTGAGGCTCTGAGCCATTTCTTTTCCTCGCGGACGGCAAAAAAAGTCAGACATTATACGATTTACAATAAAAACAATAATCGTGGCTTGATATTGAGTAAGAACATGTTTTTATGAACCACACAGCTTCCAAGACGCGAACGGACAAAAAGATGTGCTGCAGGCACGAAACACACTAGAAATACATTGCTTTTAAAATCGTTCTGTGGGACACGAAAAAAAAAGGGGGAAATCGTGTTGGTGAACACGAATCAATAGATTACATTTATTTTGTGACTATAACACGAAATGCCGTGAGACTGGGTTGAACATGGAGATTACAACAGAATCACCATGAAGACTGAGAACCATTTACATACTGGATTTATGATCGAAAATACAAACAAGGTGTGAACTGTCACTGCTTTGAACCAACTTTATTGGCAATGTCAACCAGCGCAGGTACTGATCCCTATCAGCAGCAGACTGCATGGAGAGAGCCTCCATCCTCTCAATGAGCTGCTTTCTGTGTTTTATGATACTCCACAACACAGATGGATATATTAACCTTTCCAAATGCACGGGGACAGCTCGGCATTGTTTAAGGAGAAGGAGCTTATCTTCCCTTTATTCCATAAATCCCTTTAGTTTATTTGGATGTTTTAGTAATGAAGACGGGAAAGGTCTCAGGGCTGTGAGCACTGAGCGACATACATCAGGCGTGAGGGAGAGATGGAGGAGGACAACGGAAATGTAGTGGGTTCAACAGCAGGGCAACGACTCTCTTCCCATTCTCCATCACACACACACACACACGCACCCTGGGGGCACGCAGCACAGCATGCGCCATGCATTACGACCTGTGTGTGTGAGTGTGCAGATACACCAAATGAGCTCCTTCTGGTCGCTCCACCTCAAAGAGAAACATGCAGAGAAAATGATGAGCTGAGAAAGAGGAAATAATGGAGGGCAGCAGAGAGGAAAACACGTGCACTGCTGGAATTTGTACAGTACAATACATTTAGATTTACACAGCAACCTATGTCATATTAAGATGAAGAGGAGGCGATATGAGGAGGAGGAAAAGTGGGCAGCATGATTCAACAAATGATCTGCTCGGATGAAAGAAAATATACTGCCATTTACACCCATTTATAAATACTATGTTTACTGTTTCTTGAATGTCTCTAGATTTCGTCGGATTGTAATAATTAAAATTGATAAATGTACGCAACTTTAAAAGTAACATAACTTTAATAATATAATATTTATCCAAACATCTCTGTTATAATCACGTTAACAATCAAAACTAAAGATACACATTATTCTTTTTGGATCAACTAAATTACGTAGATTTAGTCCTATTGGATGAAGTCAGATTGTGTCTCCTCAACATCACATGTGAACCTGTGGGAAAAGTGAGTATACATGATATTCACAGGAAGTACAGAGAAGAGGAAAGAGCATAAAGTCAGAGAAATTAATGAATAAGTGTGTGCATATAAGTCCAGAAACATATTGCCAAGGAGAACGAGAACTTTTAATATCTTTAGGAAGTCTCAAAAAACAAACGTTGTTCAGTATCTTACTTGATTAGAGGTTTCCCCTCCTCGACTCCTCGGTCCTCCGGTAGTGACCCGGAAATGAATTTCAGCGCGCCATTTTGAAGGACGTCTCATTTCTCTAAATGCACACCGAGGACTGAGGATCGAGCGTCGAGGAGGCTCTCTGGAGGAGCTATAACCGAGGATACACTGATGGTTCCTCCACGGCTCCTTCGCGGATGCATTTCCGGGAACGGTGGAGGCGTGACGCACGGCCGGACTTTTCTCAGCCAATGACAGCTCTGCATGCATCCCCTGGATATTATTTTAGAAACTGCTTTCATCGAGACGCGATGTTTACAGTGAGAACAGCTGTGAGGTCCGTGCAGAAAGCAGAGCACAATATATATCACTCAGTATAACAGGCCTACATTACTCTCTTTATTTGCTTTAGTTTAGTCGATATCTACAAACAAAGAGTCGAAATTTTTCTAAAACCATTTAGTGCTTCACATAATAAAATACACAACGGCTGTAGCCTGATATGCTTTAGGAGATGTAGACGGTGTGGTACAGTGTAGTAGGTGCGTGTTGTACAGCGTGCAGGTGTGTGTACACGTGGTACAGTGTGTAGGTGTGTGTTGTACAGTGTGCATGTGTGTGTACACGTGGTACAGTGTGTAAGTGTGTGTGTGTTGTACAGTGCGTAGATGCGGCGGACGGACGGGTCTCAGTTGATTTGGTGTCTTCTGCTTACTTGTAATACTTGCAAATACAACTTTTGGCCCGTAATTTCAATTCCCCATTTCAGTGACCAGAGAGAGGGGGGATATATCCAGTCTCTGATTGTGTTACGTTATTATGAGAGTGCTCTCATTGATTCTGAAATTGTGTGTGTGTGTGTGTGTGTGTGTGTGTGGTGTGTGTGTGGTGTGTGTGTGTGTGTGTTGTGTGTGTGTGTGTGTGTGTGTGTGTGTGTGTGTGTGTGTGTCCACATCTGTAGACTGTTATTGTCTCATTATACCGCACTTTCAATGAATTCAAAGTAAATATATAAGTGGTCATGAACACATCTGTCCATCAGACAGAGGGCTGCTGTGCCTCCTGTCATCATTAATGGACGTCTCTTTAAAATGACCGCTCAGAGGAGAGGAGTTCTCATTTCTCTAACCGCCTGCTGCTTCCCCTCCTCTCTCCTCGGCTCCCCTCCTGAGTCCTCCGCTCGCATCTCCTGTGGGCGGGACTAAGTATCGAGGATAGGAGTCGAGGAGGGGAGTCGAGGAGGGGAAATTTAAGAATTGAGAAACCTCTCTTGTTGTTATAGTGCCTCAATGCATTTTTGTTCTGGTGCCTCAATGCAGTGTAGTTCTGGTGCCTCAATGCAGTGTAGTTCTGGGGTCTCAATGCATTGTTGTTCTGGTGCCTCAATGAAGTGTTGTTCTCGTGCCTCAATGCAATGCATTGTTGTTCTGGGGTCTGTACTACGAAGCTGGTTCAACCTAACCTGGATATGTTTGAGTTAGCCGGTTGGCCTAATCCAAAACATACGCGCTCTCGCTAAACTGTACTACGATGCGGGTTATCAACTCGTTCGCTCAAGCCAGCCGTGTCCTATCTAGTTAGGTGCGCGTTCACATGAAAGGGGTGGTATTTGGAGCATTCGACCAATCACAAACATGGAGAAGCGTACTGACAGCGCAGCGTCATACTTCCTGAATGAAAAGTGAACTATAATATTAGACATATGAAGAAGTTAAACTTTAAACATCCATGACTTAAACACTTTATCCAGGATAAAAGCCACAGAGCTGCACCTGCAAGGTGAACACAGCTGGGAACAGAACAAGTGTTTGAATGCGTACATTAACAGGTTTATGATATCACTGCCCCGTCTAAAACACCATCTGACTTTAATTACATTTGTCTCGAGTGTTTCGTCAACTTAATGTGTTGCTTAAAATAATACTTCTGCATACAGTATGTGACGCTGTGAGTGTTGCACGGCCAGATACGGCTCAGCTGACTCAGATAAGGAGATATGTGATTATGAAGTGATGTGCCGCGGACTGTACTTAATGTACTCTGATCCGGTTACTTATGTTGTGGCAGATATTTAAGTAAGCTTTCTTAACGCTAATGTTATAATAGTCAGATTGCTCTGAAGATGGAGGTGATATTCTATTAATGTTCACGTTCACACAGTCGGTGATTTTTGCCGGCCGTCTTTCCTGCGACGGCAGCTTTTCTGTATTTCCTTTCTCCTGTAATATGACTTGATCGCTTTAAACTCCGCACACTGAGCTCTGATTGGTCAGCAGGCAGTGCTTTCACTGAGTTGAGCTCTTAGCCTGCAACCTAACCTGCTCCGGGGCAGTTTAGCCGCACAGCATAAGTTACCATGGAGATCTAGCCTGCTAAAAAGAGAACCAGCTTCGTAGTACCGGATGCCGGAGTTTTCCCTGAAGTTAGCCGGCTAAGCGAAAATCCTGCTTCGTAGTATACCCCCCTGGTGCCTCAATGTATTGTTGTTCTATTTCGTATATGGCTTCGCCCTCTAAGGCTATCACTATTGGGTTATCCCTCTGCGCCCCGGCGCAGCACTGAAACAATTGTAGTCCACGCCAACCTGCTAGCCCCACCTTCCGGTATAAGTAGGAAGGGGGTCCGGCAATCTGCTCCCTCTTTTCTTCAGCAAACCAGCAAAGTTACTGAAACACAGCAATTGAGAATTATCAGGACAACTGCGTCCGTGATTGTCCCTCATGTGGCTCTGGGTTCATAATGAGTTATGAGCAGCAGAGATAAAAGCAGTATGCGAATCCTGCCGGGGGTCAGAGCACGCGTACGCGGCTCCAAACTATGAGGGCCCGTCTAGGCCAAAATTCAAACTCACCTCGCACACACACTACTGAAAACATCTGGCCTTGCACACACACTACTGAAATACTCTCACGTTCACTACTGAACACCTCACACACACACACACTACTGAAATCCTCTCACATTCACTACTGAACACCTCACAAACACACTACTGAAAATTAAGCCTCACACACACACTACTGAAATCCTCTCACATTCACTACTGAACACCTCACACACACAATACTGAAAATTAACCTCACACACACACTCCTGAAAAACATTTTACCGAAAGGTTCTCAGTAGGGAATGTGCATGTGTTTCACCTATGTGTGTGTGAGGGGATTCTTGCTGTAACGGAAGTCATTCTAATGTAACGGAAGTCAGTGGTCTCTTTGCTAGCCCCGTTAGCTTCATTAGCTCCAGGCTGCTACTCCGAAGTGTTTGTTGTGTTGATGCCTGGTGGAGTATTCTTCATTGAAATATCGCACTTATCGTATGGCTCTGCGGTTCAAACAGACCGTCCATGAATGCAGTTTATTCGGTAAGTGAAATTCAAGCACTTTATTTCTTACTTGTCTTTTTATTCAGCTAACAAGCGAGACGAAGCTACATCTGTGCTAACGATGCTATCCGTAGCATACAAGTTAAAACATAATGGAGAAGTGTAAAACATTAAGAAGGATTATACTGTAAAACATAAGGCTTCTCGGTGAGGTTGGTAAAATAAGGTCATGCTTGTACATTAGTTAGCTTGCTAGTTAGGTAACTATGCATTGTTATTGTTAATTTAAAATAGCTATGCTCGACGATGCAGACAGATAGCGTCACATTAGTTTTGAAGAGCAGAGTACTGTATGAGATTAACCTCACTATAAGATCTGTGTATCTGAAAAATATGAATCTCACATTTCCAGTTGGTTCCAGAAATAACGTTGACGTAGATATTGCAATATGGTTTGAAACTAGCTGGAAATAAGGTCTGTGGTTGAGACACATTTAAGAGACGGGTCACGTTTTGTTCAGCCGGATAATATCCACATGTCTACCCTACTTTTATCATTTTTAAATCATAAATCTAGTTGCCAGAAGCAAAATGCTAACGTTATACTTAAAGGAACTGCAGCTGCTTCAACGTCACACCGATTTAAGATCCATATTCAAACATACAGATTATAAATGGTACAAGTTGAAGCGTTTGTTTGAACAGTTTGCAGGAACTTGCTTTCAAGCAGAACTTGGTCACCAGTTATGTAAACACATATTAAGGTGAAAAAAGGTAAGATACACTTTTAAAACTTGTTGAGAGAAAACTAGTCTTTGCTGCTACCACTACCGCTATTTCAGATATGTGGGAAACAGATCTGTGGGAAACACTGGCAGTTAATGGACCAGCACCAGAGGTGTTCCCATACACACAGGCGTTAGAGCTGTTCTTCATGAAATCCCAGAAGGATGAAGTGCTCTGACAAACAGTGCCATCTTTGCGCAAAATGATTAGACAGGAATGAAAAGTCAATAAATAAACATGTCCGGGCACCCCCCCCCGCCCGCCCGCTGCCACCACCCGCCCAAGTATATTTCAGATCTGTGGGAACCACTGAACAGTATTAAGTGAAAACCATTCAAAAATATTTTATAGAATAAATCCGTAATCCAAATCCCATAAAAACACGAGACTACCAGAAATTAGACAATACCCTGTGTCGTATTTTTGTCGGATGAATGCAAGCTGATATTGTCACTTTTTAGAAAACCTAAATAAGGGTTGTTCCCTCTTGTTTTCTCTTTGTTAGGATAATACTACAGAAAATGGGCTCCTTGCAAACCAAAAAAGTATTTGTATTCCCCCCGGTCTGCACGTTTTACGTTGCTTAAGGTAAGTGAACATGAAACTATTCCGCATAACTTTCAATAATAATCGACTGTATTTATTGAGTTTTGGGATATTACTTGCATACAAATCTATAAATGCCTTAAGGTTTCTAAAACATAGAATATGTGGTAAATTCAACAGTGGACCCAGCAAAGATTCACATTTTTGCACGATTTGTTATTGATTTGTTGCTGTTACTTAATTATACTTTTAATAAATTCAAGTCAAGCTTAGTTACATGTGATGGTAGCTATATGCTCTTACCTGTGTGCCCCCTCCGCAACCAGACTGTATTCAAACTCTTAAGTACCAGTTCTATCTACTTTAAACAATTAAAAAGACAACATCAACTACATTTATTGATATACCAATCTTTATTTTTGGGGCCTCTTCTTTTAAATTAAACTTTCAGACATGAGATATTGAAACACAGTAATAGTTTTGTCTATTTAAAAAAGAATGAGACATTCCTTACAGTTAACTTCATATTTCTTATTGTCTAAAGCATTTATGACACACATTTCCCCCTCATATTCACAGTGTGGATCAATTGAGACAGCGTGCAGAGACTTTGGGAGAAACCTCAGCGTGACGGATGTCCTGTCTGGGTTTGGCTGGAGAAGGTGGAGAGGTCTTTCTCTGGGATGAGGACGTGGCCTGATGGAGGAGGACAAGGTCTGATGAAGAAACCCCCTAACTGCATCTGTGAGCCCGTACTGGGCTCAGCTGTCACAAACAAATGATGGTCCTGTTTGACTTTGTGTTCACAATAAAAGTGTAGTTTCTTAGTGAATGTCCTGTATTGGTCTTTAATCTGAAATCAGCTTTTCATTTTCTTCTTGCCCCTCTGAGAAAACGGTGAGGCAGTTGTGTCCTTCAGGTATGTCCTTTCCTAACAGAAATGACAAGAAACATATGACATTATTGCAGAGCAAGTGTGTTATTTATGAAACATTTGTTTATTTAGCGGCTGTAGAAATAATGTGTTTTTTTAATTCATCACTTTGTACTACAAAGATAATCAGATTATGAATGAACAGTCTGCAGTTAATCAACATTAAAATATCTTATTAAATAATATTCAACTGCTCGGTTGTCTCACTGCAAGAACCACTTTTACCACGTCTTTTACAGACAATATGTCGAGACAAATGGTAGCAATTCTCACAATGTAAAATAATAATTGCCTTAAATACATTAAAATGTGAAAGCTGATTATAGTTGTTACTTTATCTATTTAAACCAGAATGTTTCTCGATTCTTTGTACCTTTGAGTCCATGCTGAAGTTCACTGATGTTCGGAATAGGTCCGTCTCTCGTGGTCAGCATCCTCTGGTCTGTCTGCATCACCTGGTAACTTTAAACAAAAATATATATGTAAAGTAACAATGTGTTGGTCACAGACTTTTTTACATGCAAATGTCGTGTGATAATCTTTTTGTTATCCTTAAAGAAAGTGCTGGATATCAAAGCCCTTACTGTATCTTATCAGTTGGATTGTGTATTATTGTATAGTTGTGGTCCTTTTTATTTTAGAATCGTTTTTCATGAGACAGTCAATTTAAATATTTGTCCTATGCCATATTCACATTCATTTGTGACACACACGTAAGGGTAAAAGACACACATCTTCAACAAATGTAATGCAATGAATAAGCTTCATTGTCACAGAAGCACACATAACGTCAAATCTAATATTTAAACAAATCATTTCCTTGTCCCTAAAGCATTGACTGAGCTATTTTTCGCCCTCAAATGCAGGCATTAAGTTACATGTTCACGTTCTGCTGCCACAATAAGTCGGTTTCTCCAGTGTAATGATAATAAAATGCTAAGTAAGTATTGGTAATAATATTAATAAAAACAACGTTTGGGTTCGTTCGTTTAATATCAGGGTTCATACACTTTTTCACCAATGATTTTCCATGACTTCTCAATGACCTTTACCTCATTTTCCATGACCAAAAGAAAATTACAACTGAAAATGGTTTATTTTAACATGGAACAGGAAAATAAGGTCTGCATATGAAACATGTTGTGCCTATCTAAAACAAGTCCAATAGTAGGCTTACTAGCTTCTACACGCTAAAGCAACTGTAGTCAGGGATGCAAACTTATCAGGTATGAAAAAGGTGACAAGGATCCAAGCCCCCGACCCCATGGAATATCGGTTTAGGAATAACAGAGGATTTTAGCTGTCAGAACAACTAAAGCAGCAGGTAATAATAACAGAAACGCCAAAGAGTCACATCTAATAGAAATATATAAAAGCATTTATTTTAATTGTGTATCAGTCAGTTTATCATTCTGGCAGCACTGTTGAGCATTTTGAAAATGTATTTTCATGCCTCTGTGCAAGGCTTAGTCTTTCTATCTTTATAGCCACTCGTGTAAAGTAACTAAGTTCATAAACTCAACAAGTACTATACGTGGGTACAATTTTGAGATACATATTTCAATGTTTTGCAACTGTATACTTCTACTCCTCTACAGTTCAGATGTACATGGAGTACTTCTCCTCCACTGCATGCAGTGTGCGAAAAAGTACACGTCCCACCGTCCGGGACGTGTTATTTACAATAGCGGACAAGTAGATCTTTCAATTGACTTGTCCGGCGGACAAGTGACGTTTTTCACCCTGATTTATTGACAAATTGTTGATACATTCAGTTTACAAAAGGCAGAACTCATTCGCAAATTGTACGTGTCCGCCATTGTTCGTTTAGAAATGTAGTTTCGGTTCTGCTTGTCGATTCCTAAGGAAATGCATCTCGCCGCTTTCTGTACAGTTAGACGGGGGTGGGGCGGGGCGGAGCGGGAAGTGTAGCACAGTGGCAGGGTTGGGAAACTCGGTTCCGAGTAGGAACAAATAACAATTGTCCGGTACCGGGATTAATAAGAGTTGTGAGGACAGGAGGCGAGGCCGAGCCCCGCGGACCGCAGCTCTCTCATATGCTCCGTATCAGCTGATCGCTGCATGGTGCAGCCCAGCGTCTCTCTCTCTCTCTCTCTCTCTCTCTCTCTCTCTCTCTCTCTCTCT
The DNA here is from genome assembly GCA_036324585.1 of Champsocephalus esox. Classification (NCBI taxonomy): domain Eukaryota; kingdom Metazoa; phylum Chordata; class Actinopteri; order Perciformes; family Channichthyidae; genus Champsocephalus; species Champsocephalus esox. The sequence continues at coordinate 6,384,567 of CM070491.1, forward strand.
CTCTCTCTCTCTTTCTACACACAGCGGATCAGCTGCCTGTTTAACAGCCTCATCTTTGTCAAACTTTCTTATGTTCTTTCTCTAACACGTAATGATGGTTATTAAGCGTTTTAGCTGTGTTGTTAATATTGACCGCCATTTCCTTTATGAAGTGAAGCAGCCAGGGAGGCTGTGTCTGTGTGTCTGTGTCCTCACATCCCCGGACCCCCAGACTCCCAGACTCGGAGGAGCACAGGGATGTCAGTATTGTTTATGAAGCAGGGTATAGAAAGTACATTCTAAGCTGGGCAGCTGCTCACTGTTTGTAAAAGTAAATAAATGCGTGCAAGCGTCTTTGAGTTGTAGAAAAGCGCTAGGCCTATAAACTATAAATATAATGTATTATTATTATTATTATTATTAGGTTATGTATGTCCTATGTGTTGGACATGTGTGGTTGGACTCTGTCTCACAGGCAGGTTGCAGTGTAACATCAGAGGAGACTGGGCCAATTGTACATTCTCAAACTGCACCACTGAGAACTAACTAAACAATGCAAAGATTATTTTGATATAATTGTGTTCAATAACCGTAAGAAATTCAACAGTATGAAGTGATTTGTAAATAGGAATACAGATTTGACTTAATGTTTTCATAAATATATTTTTCTCCCAGTTTGTCATGGGACTTATTTACCCTCTCAAAGAACTGGAACCGAGAACCGAAAATAACCGGAATCGAAAAGCAGAACCGAAATCGTTAAAATCCAAACGATACCCAACCCTATGTGTGATGCAGTAAAATCTTACCGCTCACTTACTTTAGCGGTGTCATAAAAACCGTGGGAAAATGTAAAATACGATGACGAAGAAGAAGATTCCAGTGGCCCCAATTTTTGTCCATTCTGGACAAGTGAAAAATGTATTCGGACAAGTCAATTGCCAAACTCACTTGTCCATGGACAAGTACTCTCTAAAAACTTTTTCTCACACTGGCATGTATTTAATACCTTTTAGTTACTTCACAGATCTGGATGAATGATGTGAAATCTAATCAAGTGTTAAATCAGACTTTAGTTCAACCTGGAGTGAATCCACCAGCTACCCTGCAGTCTACAAAGTACTTCAGACTAGCTGCACCTTCACCAGCTTTGAGAACACTTTAATGATCAATCATTATAAAACATATCATATATATTATTCTGAAATGGACCAATCTGCACAATGACTATTTTTACTGTCGCTACTTTCACTATATTTTGATGAGAATACTTTTCTAATTGCACTTGAGGAACATTTTGAATGCAGGACCTTTACTGCAACAGAGTATTCCTACACTCTGGTACTTCTACTTTTACTCAAGTACAAAATCTGAGTACTTCTACTTTTACTCAAGTACAAGATCTGAGTACTTCTACTTTGACTACAATATCTGAGTACTTCTACTTTTACTTAAGTACAAGATCTGAGTACTTCTACTTTTACTACAAGATCTGAGTACTTCTACTTTGACTACAAGATCTGAGTACTTCTACTTTTACTCAAGTACAAGATCTGAGTACTTCTACTTTTAATCAAGTACTAGATCTGAGTACTTACTTCTACTTTTACTCAAGAACAAGACCTGAGTACTTCTACTTTTATTCTAGTACAATATATATCGTTATACCACCTCTGTGTATAGCCTATGAAAAAAACGATTAGAATACGAAGGCTAAAGCTAACGTTAGCAGATAGTGACAATGTATGCTATCTAGCTCAACGATTCCCTAAATAATATTGCGACAGAAAAACGTTTCTGCCGCTCTGCTCTGAACGGCCCGTTTTAACAGCTGTTCACCAGCGGTGCAGTCTGTGCCACAGTGACTCCGCACAGTTAACGAACACACCGTAGATAATGTAGCTGACCCTCACCCCGGAGCAGCAGAGTTCAGGCAGGAAGACTCGAGTACACAGCTCGCGCTTCATATATTAAAAAATAACACCATGCGCGTCATGATGGCAGATAACAGCTCACGACCGCAGATTATTTCGGCGATTAGATAAAATGTAAATTCAATTTGACGCAACTTTAGTTACATTTCCATGACTTTTCCAAAACTTTGGGAAAAAAATTGTTTTCCATAACTTTTCCAGGGCCTGGAATTTGCATTTTGAAATTCCATGACTTCTCCAGGTTTTCAATGACCGTACGAACCCTGTAATATGATGAACGTTAACCAGTAAACTTCAATAATCAACTCCAGCTCAACAAACCATATTGCAATGTCAACGTTATTTCTGGAACCAACTGGAAATGTGAGATTCATATTTTTCAGATACACAGATCTTATAGTGAGGTTAATCTCATACAGTACTCTGCTCTTCAAAACTAATGTGACGCTATCTGTCTGCATCGTCGAGCATAGCTATTTTAAATTAACAATAACAATGCATAGTTACCTAACTAGCAAGCTAACTAATGTACAAGCATGACCTTATTTTACCAACCTCACCGAGAAGCCTTATGTTTTACAGTATAGTCCTTCTTAATGTTTTACACTTCTCCATTATGTTTTAACTTGTATGCTACGGATAGCATCGTTAGCACAGATGTAGCCTCGTCTCGCTTGTTAGCTGAATCAAAAGACAAGTAAGAAATAAAGTGCTTGAATTTCACTTACCGAATAAACTGCATTCATGGACGGTCTGTTTGAACCGCAGAGCCATACGATAAGTGCGATATTTCAATGAAGAATACTCCACCAGGCATCAACACAACAAACACTTCGGAGTAGCAGCCTGGAGCTAATCAAGCTAACGGGGCTAGCAAAGAGACCACTGACTTCCGTTACAGTAGAATGACTTCCCTTACAGCAAGAATCCCCTCACACACACATAGGTGAAACACATGCACATTCCCTACTGAGAACCTTTCAGTAAAATGTTTTTCAGGAGTGTGTGTGTGTGTGAGGTTAATTTTCAGTATTGTGTGTGTGAGGTGTTCAGTAGTGAATGTAAGAGGATTTCAGTAGTGTGTGTGCAAGGCCATATGTTTTCAGTAGTGTGTGTGTGAGGTGTTCAGTAGTGAATGTGAGAGGATTTCAGTAGTGTGTGTGCAAGGCCAGATGTTTTCAGTAGTGTGTGTGTGAGGTGTTCAGTAGTGAATGTGAGAGGATTTCAGTAGTGTGTGTGCAAGGCCAGATGTTTTCAGTAGTGTGTGTGTGAGGTGAGTTTGAATTTTGGCCTACACGGCCCTTCATACTAAACCAGCAGGTATGCACACACTGCGCTCGTCTCCCCTCGGGCGACGGGAAGTGGAGAGCGGACGCTCTTGCTGCTGTGACCGAGGAGGACGATTGGCCCGTCCAGGCTTACGAGCCCTTGGACGGGGTCTCTTGTCCCTGGGGCCGAGTGCCGGGCAGGAGTCCGAGGAAAAAGACAACTCCTGCCCCGCCTCCCTCCACAGTTCACCGTTCGGTTCTCCCCTCCCTCCTCTCCCCCGGACGGGGGAGACAGAGTCGGAGCAGGGTGCCAGCTTGGCGGCCGAACATGCTTTCCCCCTCTCCGTCACCACAGCGCGGCGGCGAATAACATCGCGCGGCTCTCAAACTCGGTGGGGACACTGGTAGAGCGGTCCACCACCGAGGCAGAGGAAATCAGCAAGGCGGCCAGTACGGCGCTCATTCTGTGCGCGTCCGTCGCTGTCTCCCAGGCGAGGATTTCCGTGTGGGTGACGCAGATCCAGCGCCACCTCAGGCTGAAGTAGGCGTCTGTTACGGAGACGGCCAGAAAAGTGCTACTGGACGCTCCAAGCAACTCAGACGGGCTGCTCGGACCCCAGTTCCACGCCATGGTGGAGTCCATGAAGACGGCCGCGGAACAGGCGGACGACATTCGCCAGCATGTGCAGCTGGCTCCAGTCGGCTGAGCTGCCACAGCGGCATCAACGCCCGCAGCAGCTGCAGCGTCTACGCCGGCCAAAGGAGGCCGCAAGCAGAGAGACGCACACACCAACCGCCTCGGCATGAGACTCGCCCTTCGGCGGCTGCAGGGGCTCCGTCCCACGTCTCCGCTCCCCCGCCACCCCAGAGACAGGGTCTCCCGGCGGCGTGTCAAAGAGGAGTGAGGCTCTCCCGCTCCTGGTCTGCTCCGTGAGAGCCTCCGAGGAAGCAGAGCCGGTAATTAAGCCGGTTGCCACTAATATGGTGATTAAGTAGACAGCAGGGCTCCCTGCAGAAGCCTGCTGGTTTTAACCTATCGGTTAATAACCTGCAGAGCTCGCGGCATTCCTCTGTCCGAGATACGCCTCCTACACACGGTCATAATAACCCATGAGCGCCGTTTTAACGCCTCATGTGGACAGCACTGCAAACACCTCCACTCATCCCCTGAGCGTGTACACGCCTCATGATGACAGCCGGAGTGAAACGCAGCGCAATGAGGGCTTCGATAGGGACATACGTGCCCCTCACGAGAGTGGTGGGATTCACGGATGTAGGTTTCCCCGACCGTGCCTCCTCTAGAGCCGAACCTCACGGCATTTTTTGGGGCTAGGCAGGCCAGCGCAGTTACCGGACGGCAACCCATGCTGGCTACCACCAAAGATCGGTTTGTCGCCCGACAGATGGATAGAATGAACCAGTGTGCGTTTCAGACGTCAGCGGCGGCAAACAAAATAGCGTTGCTGTCAAACTCCATGGTGGAAATGTCGGAGCAGTCAAAGACTATGTCCTCAGTGGAGGCTGAGGAGATAGGGAAGGCGGCCAGTACTGCACTTACACTGTGCGCAGCAGTCGCAGTCTCGCAGGCGCGGATTGCGGCATGGGCGACACAGGTCCACCGGTATCTCTGTCTCTCAGCGACAGCAGCGGCAGCAACGACAGCACCCGCAGCCCCCGCAACAGTCTCAACGAGTGCAACGAGGGCAGCGCGGACAGCCGCGAGAACAGCAACGGCAACAGAATTGCCCTTCGGCAGCTGCAGGGGCTCCGTCCCAGGTCTCCGCTCCTCCGCCGCAGAGACAGGATCTGCAGGCGACGAGCCGGAGGGGAAGGAAGAACCCCCGCTCCTGGTCTGCTCCTCCGAGTGAAGCTCCAAGGAAGCAGAACCGAAGATGACTCTTTGGGGGGGGTTATGTGGGAAGAGAGAATTGTTAATAAAAATTATTCAAATCTCAACAGTGTCTGTAGCAACTGTGTCTCACATGTCCCCTACACTAGTCAGGCCGGCTGCCATTAATCCATTGATTAAAAGGCAGCAGGATTTGTTGCATAAACCCTCTGTTTTTAACCTGTCAGTTAATAGACAGAGGGACTCGCCGTTTAAGCCAGCGGTGTCTAATCTGTCGGTTAGCAAACAGCTAGGCTCGCTGTATAAGCCTGCGGTATTTAACCAGTCGGTTATAAGACAGCAGGGCTTGACATTTAAATTGGCCGCTTCCATCCTTTCGGGTAACAAGCAGCACGGTTTTTCCTCTGTCTCAGTTGTGCCTACACACAGTCGTATTAAGCCTAGCACGGCTATTACGCACGAAGTGAAAAGCACTGCACACACCTCCGCGAGTTGGAGCGTAAACCCGCCTCAGGGTCCTGTTTATGAGCCTTCTCCTAAACAGAGACAGGATGAGAGTCGGTGTGTGATGCAGCGTGTGGAGACCCCTGCACAGCCCTGTAGGGCGGGGCCCCCCTTGGGTTGCTTCACAAGCAACGGAGGTGAGGGCTCTGGCATGGCTTGTCACCATGACAACCACAGCACAACAAAAACAGGTACGCCCGCTCTCAGAGCGATGCTCAGAGTGGAGGCGGCTATGTTTAATGGACAGATGGATGAGCAGGCTGATCGGCAGAGGTTACTCTCTGCAATTTGCCTTACCCCCCCCGCAGTTCGAGGGGATTCAGGAAACACTTCTGTCATCCCAAGAACAGTGTCTTGCGCTCCAGGCAGACCTGCGGAAACTCCTGTTAAAGAGAGCAATCTCAAGGGGAAGAAAATCAGGGGTTTTACTCCTGTTATTTTCTTATCCCGAAAAAGTGATACGGAAAAGACCGTTTCACATGCTGACAATCATTTCCATAGACCTAAAGGATGCTTACTTCCACATAACCATCATCCCAAAACACAGGAAATTCCTGCGTTTTTTATTCCCGGGAATAGCGTACCAGTTCAATCGACTGCCGTTCGGATATTCCCTGGCTCCACGCACTTTTTCAAAGTGTGTGGAGACGGCGCTGGAGGGATGAGTGTTATTTTATCTGGACGACCTGCTGTTGCTGGCTCGCTCCAGAGAGGAAGCTGCTTTACAGACGGTACAAGTCGTATCTCACCTGTCAAGCCTGGGTTTCATAATCAATTGGGAGAAGAGCTGTCCTCTTCCATCCCAGATCATCATGTATCTGGGAATGGAATTCAACTCAGCCCGCATGAGAGCACGACTCTCACAGTGGAGAGTGGAGAATTTGACAGCTCTCCTCAGGCGCGTCACACCCGGCAGGGCGGTGACAGCCCTTTCCGTGATGCAGCTGTTGGGCATGATGTCAGCTGGTCACGTGGTGATTCCCCTGGGTCTCCTTCACATAAGGAGACTTCAGAGGTGGTTCATTCGCCTGCGCATCGACCCCATGCGTCAGAGGAGACGCAGGGTGTGCATTCCTCTATCCGTAGGTTTAGATCTGACCTACTGGAAAAATCCCCACGTCCTGTCGGTGGGGGTTCCCCTCGGCAGAGTGACGTCACACACCTCGGTGTTTTTATGGACGCATCACTCTCAGGGTGGGGGGGAACATGCGGGTCGCAGGCAGTGGGGAGACAGTGGCCGCCTCACATGTCCCTTCATATAAACACGCTGGAATTACTCGCCGTATGGAGAGTAATCCAGCACTTCGCCCCGTTGCTGTGGAATCATCAGGTGATGATTTGAAACAGACAACAAGACGGCGGCAGCCTACATAAATCGTCAGGGAGGCGTACGATCAGCGCAGCTGCTGGACACAGCCCGACGGCTGCTATGCTGGGCGCGCACACACTTCTGCGGCGTTGCACGGAGGAATGACAGTGGAAGACATTTGCATTGCTGCATCTTGGTCTTCACCCTGTTCTTTTATTCGTTTGTATTTGAGGGATGTCTCCCATTCCTCTCCGACACACTCAGTACTGAATAGTCTGCCAGAATGAGTAATATCGGGGGTTTTTCAATTGCATGCCCTCTCTCCGGCCTGTCGGCACTTAGAGAGCGGCCTTTTGTTCCCCTCTCTTGATCGTTTTTAACAAGTGAGACTCGATCTCTACTTTTTATATACGACAGGTAGACCGAGTAAGCCTACCTTCGTTCTGATGGAGAAATATTCATTTTTTTAAATGCTATATTCCCTGGGAATGTGATGCTCCATTTAAGCACAGCGAAATGGACATGGGTTATTAACTGAGTAGGTGTGTTTTATGCTTCTGGTACCGGACAGAACCAGTGGGGCGTGGACTACATCCTGCTTCGCCCTTAACCCAATAGCGATAGCCTTAGAGGGCGAAGCCTTATACGATAAAGGCCTGGGGTTACGTACTGTAACCCAGCTTCTATGAGTATAGGCGAGTATATGCCTCAATGTATTGTAGTTCTGGTGCCTCAATGCAGTGTTGTTCTGGTGCCTCAATGCAGTGTTGTTCTGGTGCCTCAATGCAGTGTTGTACTGGTGCCTCAATGCATTTACAAGCAGGACTCTGAGACAGCACTGGAACAATTAGTGATAGAATGGGACGGATATCATTTGCAGGGCATGGAGTCCCAATGTCTCTCCTGTTTCCTGTAGCGTGATGATGATGATGATGATGATGATGATGATGATGATGATGATGATGATGATGATGATGATGATGATGATGATGATGATGATGATGATGATGATGATGATGATGATGATGATGATGATGATGATGATGATGATGATGATGATGATGATGATGATGATGATGATGATGATGTCACATCCCATATGAATGTGGGATCGGCCGCTCGGTATATGATTATTGCTTTTGCATCTGAACTCAACCAAAAAGTCATTCATATTAAATCCAAAAGAATAGTTATCAGAATCATAAAAACGTAGTTTTAATTATTTATATTAACACAATCATTTATAGTAAGCATCTCTGATAAAAAAAATAAAAATAAGATCAATTAAGATATTTACATTTCTATTACAGGTTCAAGTAAAATGTCCAATAAAAACAAGTTAAAGTAAGCATGTGCAATAAAAAAGCAAAAATACAATATAACATTTACAATATATTTATATATAAATAAGAAGTTAAAGTACATTGTCGAAGTAAAAATAAAACTAATACAAATGTACTTTAATGGAGTTAAAGTAAGAGGGTGAGATGTAAAGATGTTTATATAGGAGTTAGACTATAATTGTGCTCTTAGGACAATATTTAACTGGTATATTACAAAAGATATATACAGTATATGAAATGTGAAAATCTATTATAGCTATACTAACATATAGAGAAAAGATGAAGAGAGAGGAGGGGAAAAACATATAAGTTGTTTAAAGGATAGAAGAAATAGATAGTTAAATCGAAATAAATCTAAATCCTAGTTTGTAGAAATATGTATTTGTCCTAAAAGTTCCCACATGCACAGAATATACTGACACTCATGGACACACACAAACACACAGTTTCCCTCTGCCCACGGCTAAACACATGACGTCAAGTGTGTTGCCATGGTAACCTGTGAGAGGCCTGACACACTTCCTCGCTCTCACTCTCTCTCTCACATCCTCCAGCCAATCAGTGTCTTCATTAGGAGGGAAATTGAGAGAAAAATGACAAACAATAACTACCTGTGTGTGTGTGTGTGTGTGTGTGTGTGTGTGTGTGTGTCTGTGTGTGTGTGTGTGTGTGTGTGTGTTCTTGATCTCTCTATGTCCTCCTCCCTTATCTCTCCTTCTCTCCATCCATTGTCGGGTCATTGTGCGGTCGGGAGGAAAAATGAGGCACCTCTGCAACTGATGACAATCTCCCTCTCTCTCCCTCTCTCTCTCATCCCTCTGTCTCTCATCCGTCTCTCTCCCTCTCTCTCTCTCATCCCTCTGTCTCCCTCTCTCTCTCATCCCTCTCTCTCCCTCTCTCTCTCATCCCTCTGTCTCTCATCCCTCTCTCTCCCTCTCTCTCATCCCTCTGTCTCTCATCCTCTGTCTCTCATCCCTCTGTCTCCCTCTCTCTCTCATCCCTCTGTCTCTCATCCCTCTCACATCCCTCTCTCTCTCATCCCTCTGTCTCTCATCCCTCTCTCTCCCTCTTTCTCTCATCCCTCGCTCTCATCCCTCTGTCTCTCATCCTCTGTCTCTCATCCCTCTCACATCCCTCTCTCTCTCATCCCTCTGTCTCCCATCCTCTGTCTCCCATCCCTCTCTCATCCCTCTCTCTCTCATCCCTCTGTCTCTCATCCTCTGTCTCTCATCCCTCTGTCTCTCATCCCTCTCTCTCTCATCCCTCTCTCTCTCATCCCTCTGTCTCTCACTCCTCTCTCTCTCTCTTCCTGTCTCTCTCATCCCTCTGTCTCTCATCCCTCTCTCTCTCATCCCTCTCTCTCACCCCTCTCTCACCCCTCTCTCTTCCTGTCTCTCTCATCCCTCTGTCTCTCATCCCTCTCTCTCATCCCTCTGTCTCTCATCCCTCTGTCTCTCATCCCTCTCTCTCTCATCCCTCTGTCTCTCGTCCCTCTGTCTCTCATCCCTCTGTCTCTCATCCCTCTGTCTCTCACCCCTCTCTCTCTCATCCCTCTGTCTCTCATCCCTCTGTCTCTCACCCCTCTCTCTCTCATCCCTCTGTCTCTCATCCCTCTGTCTCTCATCCCTCTCTCTCTCATCCCTCTGTCTCTCACCCCTCTCTCTCAGTGTGTCCGGGCCCCTGTATCTCCCAGGTGTCCTCCCATCTCCCTCTCACGTGTGTGATCGTAAAGTAGTTTCAGACCTAAGTGTTTTGCATATTGTCTTGTAGGCGTTGGTTTGGAAAACAAAGAATGTGTTCAACGTGGAGAGATGCATTAAGGAGGTTCACGGTTTCTAACGAGCCCACAACGTGTCATATACGCCAACAAAACGGAGACGTTGACTAACTGTATTAGCTTGGTTGAAAGCAATAATATCAAGTTGAACCTCGTATTTTCAACTTAATATTATTGCTTTCAACCGACCTAATACAGTGATGTGAAATCTGTTGACATAATACATTTAATTAGAGTCAATGCGTGAGTTTTTTCAGTGTATCAAAGTATTGGTTAAATTGGCTATTAAAGTCAAAAGCAACAGATGACTAAAGGCGTGTGTAACAGTGACTGTGGACCACAAACATTTCAGTCCACCGTGAGCATGTATTACCCAGCATGCACCTTTGTAACACGAGGGGGGCTTGATTTCAGCCAGTAACTAATAAACCTTTGTATTTACCTGTCACCATGGTGCAGGAATACGTCTCACACCAAGGAAGGAGTTAGAATGTGATCACTTCCTGGTTCCCTTGTCTTAAAGTCAATAGGATTTTTGAAAGTGTGTTAGGCGTGTGATAAGGTCTGTGGTGATCCCAACCTGGAGACATTTCCCCTTAGTGTTATACCACCTGAAAAACGTCAGTAAATACATCACTGGTGAATGTCTGAAGCTTCTGTCTTTTAAAAATATGTCTAAATAAGTCTCCTAAACATCATCACGCTTAGCACTGATGACTTGACGTCATGTGACCGCCATGTTAACGTTAGCTTAATCCAGTGGTGTTAATATGTGGAGATGATCATGCTGAACATAACGCCATCAGTTACTTATAAACGTGATGTTGCCAAAGATCTTAGCTTCTGTTTCAGTTTTGGACATAAAGTAGAACATTTCTCAAAGAGAGAAAGTTTTCTCTGAAAGAAGGGAAGGTAATCATCCTGAGAAATGATGAGCTCAATATATATCCAAATAACTTCCTTTGTTGAGTACATTTATAATAAACCAAAACATGGACAAACGTATCTCATTAAAGTAATAAGTTAAAGTAAGAATGTGCAATAAAAAGATAAAATAAAGATATGTATTTATTTATATATATATAAATGTAAAAAGTTAAATTAAAATGTCCAATAAAAGATTAGGTCTAGTAAAAAAGATAATAATTTAAATAAAAACGTGTGCACAATGTACTACAGTACAACATAACCTCTGTATCACAATATATAGTCATGGATTTTGACTTCAAGAAATATAATACAAGGATATTTCTTTCAACCTGAAACCCCATGGCCTTTGCTTATTTATTTTTAAACTTTTAAAAAAGTTATGAAATCGTTTAATGAAATCAGTTGGAAAAACATTTTAAAATCAGAAACATAAATGAAAAAATGGGATTAGGGAATTGGGATTTTTACATACATTAAAACGTTGTTAAATGTGATCTACTGTAGCAGAGAGTATTTTCTTTATTGTTGGCCATTAAGATAGAACCATATAAGTAAGGGCTTATCAATTTCATTTCTGCTATTACTCTTGATTTGTATAATACCAATCATTTCCACCGTCTATCTGAACCAAACAGCATCAAAGGGTCCCCAATGTGAACATGATATAAGATTGAAATACAGGGTCACGTGACAGCCTTCAGTGTGCTCTCTTTGTTCCTGCTTTGTTCACGTGTTGACTGTGTGTCACTGCACCGCTGCGCCCTCTGCTGGCAGGAAGGAGCAGGTGCAGTTTACAGTAACATGAGCTTTAAGTTAACACATAACATTCAGAGCAAGGTGGATATAATCTGTCCACCAGACACAAACATACTTTATACTTTTAACTTTCCATATGTTTCCCTAAAATACAATGCATGCATTGCACAGCATTTAAAGAGCAACTATAGTGAATCAGAATCAGATTTTGAAAACTTTATCCAGGCAAGGCAATTTTATTTAAATAGCACCTTTCAACACAAGGCCATTCAAGGTGCTTTACAAAAATGAAAGACATTCAGACAAAGGCATTACTGGGTTTCATGATCATTCATCCATTTAGATTGAAATATGAAAAACAGTAGAATACAAATATGTATCTAAACATAAATTAAGGTAATTATGTGGAATAAAAAAAGATTGAATTGAATAAAATACAAATTAAGTAAAAGTAAGATATACAAAAATATACAAACAAAGATATGTATATATATATATATATATATATATATATATATATATATATATATATATATAAAAGAAGTTAAAGTCAATACAAAGATTACATAAAATAAAATAAAAGAGAGATATTTATATAAACATAAAAAGTTAACGTAAAAATGTGCACATTGTACGATAACATGTATAACAGTTTCAAGATGCAAGGCTTTATTGGCATGTGCAGTAGCTACAATGTAGATGTAATGTAAAATGAAGTAACAAGCTCCTCCAGCAGTACAACATTAATATATATAGGACATAAAACAAATACAAGAGATAAAATAGTGCAAGAGAATGCTTTGAGATGTGCAAGTAAATAGAAATCAAATAGTGCGAGAAGAGTCAATTGCCGCATTCACACTGCAGTACTTTTCCCACAAAGGTTCATGCGAACTTAGTTCATGATCGCGTTCACACCAAAAAGAGCCGGTACTAAAAGTAGTTCATGCGAACCTTTTTACCCCCCGCGGCTCTTTTTTGAGAGAAGAGCTATATTCCTGATTGGCTGGGCGGATTGCAAACCACGCCCCGTAAAACTCCCAAAAAGTTTTGTGAAGCCGCCATTTTATTATCCTTGCATTAGCATTATTAGCATTAGCATTAGCCCAGCGCAGAAACGCAGGGAGACTAACTTATGGCAACACAAAATAAAACATGGGAGCGGTGGAGATGAGGAGGTGTCGGCGTTTTGGCGATTTACTGAAGCCTTCCCCAACTCCGGGGACTTTGGGCGGCCTGAAGTGGGTTGCGGTCTGCCAGTAAACCCAAAGCAGCAGAAGAAGAAGTGACGTCAGCGGCTTAATTTGCCTAATCCACCCCCAGGGACTTTTTCTGGTGTGAACGCGATCTGTACTTAGTTCATGCGAACTAAAGAGTTCTCATGAACTAAGTTCGCATGAACCTTTGTGGGAAAAGTACCGCAGTGTGAACGCGGCTTATGGTCTGGTGGTGTCTCGCAGTGATCTCTGTGCAGTTAGTGAGTGGTGCTGGGATGCCCCTGCTGTGGTCACCACTCACTGGAGGTGAACTGACTCCCAGGCGCCACCTCCTGCTTCAGAGCAGTACTGCAGCCACAGTGTGATCATAGCTGTCCCAATCAGCTTTAATGGAGTAAATTACAATAACAACACATTTTATTAAGTTAGTTTATTCCTGTATTTTTCATTATTGTAATTTGTATGTTATGATACATGTTGTTTAGAAACATTTCTTTGATATGAATTCCCGTGAGGATGCATTATTGGGATTGTTTTCTTTCATTGTGGTGTACCTCAATAATATGAACACAAATAACATGTTATTACCTTTCAGCTGAAGAGCATCAGGAGCAGTTTTATCCCATATTAGATTGCTACACATTTCTTTTATTTCTTTTTATGTCTTATGCATATTGTATGTTGCATTGTTGGACGAGTCCTGGACTGCAAAACTGTGCTGTAAGTATTGTTTTTTTTAATTATTATTAAACATACAAGAATTGGTTAAAAGATAATGACTTAATTAACTCACAATGGAAGAATATAGTAAACTAAATGTCTCGAATGGAAAAAATAACCATGAGAATCTGAAACCAAGTTCATATCTTTGAGGAAAGATGGAACAATATAGAAAACAAAACATTAATAATTACAAGATGTGACAAATATGTATGTATGAGTATTAATGATGCATTCTTTGTGAGCTACATCTTATAAATGACTGTCAATCAGTAGTTGTTTTGTGTTGTTATTATTTTTGTAATCCTTTTCTAGTGTGTGGGTTGTTATCGTTATTTCATGTATTTAAGGGGTTATGTTTGCCTTAAACAAATAATTAAATAAAAACATTTAAAATGAAAAACGATATACAAATCCCTCTGTCTGCAGGGTAAGTGTTTCACTGATGCTCACCACAGTGTTTTAATATTCACACAAAGCTGTTGATAAAGTTCTGTCTACAGTAGTTAGTATGTATACTTCTAGGCTGGATTATTGTAACTCTTTATTATCAGGGAGTACCAAGAAGTCAGTCAAGTCGCTTCAGCTGATTCAAAATGCTGCGGCTCGTGTACTAACCAGAGTTAGGAAAAGGGACCACATTACTCCTGTTCTGGCTGCCTTACACTGGCTCCCTATAGAACACAGGATAGAATTTAAAATTATTCTTCTCGCCTACAAAGCCCTTAATGGGCAGGCGCCATCTTACCTTAAAGAACTCATTATACCCTACTGTCCTACTAGGGCATTGCGTTCCAAGAATGCAGGGTTGTTGGTTGTTCCTAGAGTCTCTAAAAGTACAATGGGAGCCAGAGCCTTTTCTTATCAAGCTCCACATTTGTGGAATCAGCTTCCAGTTTGTGTTCGGGCGGCAGACACCCTATCCGTTTTTAAGAGTGCGCTTAAGACCTTCCTTTTTGATAAAGCTTATAGTTAGGGCTGATTAGATTCAGCCCCTAGTTTTGCTGATATAGGCTTAGTTTGTCGTGGGACATCTTACTTCTTCCTTCTCGCTGTCTATACCTGTGTACTCTCATGTTCCGATTAACCCAGCTTCCCCAAATGTCTTTCTTTTTGGTGTCTATATACGCTGGGATCCGGAGTCATGGATGATCCTGCGGTCTTGTGTCCTGGATCGCGAGCGCTGGATCTTGAGTCGTGGCTGTGGTCCTGGATCATCGGTCCTGGATGGATATCCTCGTGGATTCATCTTCCTATTATACACACATGCATTTCCAAACATCTGGACTACCTATGTTGCAAATGTATTATCTTTTCAATTTACACACGGCATCTATTGCACGTCTGTCCGTCCTGGGAGAGGGATCCCTCCTCTGTTGCTCTCCCTGAGGTCTCTCCCATTTTTCCCTTTAAACTGGGTTTTCTTTGGAAGTTTTTCCTTGTACGATGTGAGGGTCTAAGGACAGAGGGTGTCGTATTGTCATACTGATATTCTGTACACACTGTGAAGACCACTGAGACAAATGTAACATTTGTGATATTGGGCTATATAAATAAACATTGATTGATTGATTGATATAAATCCTGCCTCAGAAGGGATTGAGCACTGCCGTTTCCGGATGAAAGAATCACGCGGACTGACTGACCACAGAGGCCATCATTTAAATGCTCTGTGAACAAAGTGATTGTACAATAACCGCTCTAAGCAATACATTGTTTCGTGTACTGAGGGCTGATTGGCCCGAAATGTGGATAGACATTCAAAACACATGAGATGTACTAATAAAAGAATGCATACATTGGATGCACTTTAGTAGATTGGAATTATTGCAATACACTTTTATAAGCTATTTTACTTTGATAATACAAAACAAAAAACCGCTGTTTTCATTTTAAAGACGGGCTTTATTAATATGTATTCATGTTGAATACAGCCTGGTTCTTATGACTATAACACATTGGGTTTATTGATGATAAGAATACAGATGTTATTGTGTATTCAAAACACATAGCATCAATGTGTCTGGTTTATGTAAGAAGTGTGTAATCCAAATGGATGCACGTTTGATATCCAATACAAATACATACATCTTATATCAGGCAATATTTCTGACCTTGATTTCCACCTGAACAGCTGAAGCCTCTCCGAGTGAAATGATGGTCTCAACTGTTTCCAAAGGGATTTCTGTGCTGGGGGTTTATGAGCCAGTGACCATGGTAACACACACACACACACACACACACACACACACACACACACACACACACACACTGTAACATGTGTGATATTGGGCTATATAAATAAACATTGATTGATTGGCTGTCAGTCAGTCAGTGTGCTGCAGGGCTGAAAGGATACACTGATCCATTAGGACTCAGAATGAATACAATACATTGTGAACATTATTCTCAACAAAGCAAACAAACATCTATAAACAATATTGTGGTGTGAAAAAAGTAAGCAAATGTCTAGGTTGAGAGTATATGATCGATAAGGGGAATTCATCCACAGAAAACACACTGGACGCTGCACTAGGTCGGAAACCAGAGGAGACTGTGAGGTCCACCGCAGACGCACCACTTTTGGACAAAGTGTCCTCTAATTAAAGGCAGCTCACTCTGGAACAGCGTCCCAGCTGAGACACGGGATCGTCCCACTCTCAATAGCTTCACAGGTCAGCTCAGAGAACGGTGAGAAACAACCAGACGTGTAATCAGCGCTAACTGCACTTTAACTCAGGGCATCTCCTCGTGCACTTGATATGTCGTAGCTGCTACATTGTACTGCCATGTGGTAAATGCTTGTGTATGCTGCTCTTTTGCATTGTTTGCATATTTTTTGCATATCATGTATTTGTTTTTGTAAAATGTAAACTTCTTAAATGTTTTATATGAGGAACTGCGGATGGAAACGAGCTCAAAGCTAAATGTGGCACTGTTACGCTTGATACATTTGAATGTGTTAAGTGTTCATTACTGTGCTTTGTCCCTGCCAAATAAACAATTAAATGAAATGAAAAATAAAGCCACATAAAGTAAATGTATTCAATGTATTGCACTCCAATTATTTTTACTTTTCAATTAATGCTACTTCAATATAATTCAGGGCCAATATTGTACATACTTATTTCTTGATGACATTATCTGACAGCTTCAGATGTTTCAGATTCTGATTATTAGCGTAGACAGAATATAAATCAACAAATAAATCAACTATGGTGTATAATTAATCTATCCATCAGCATTATAGATAGTATTTCAAATTAGCTCCGTCTCTGCAAGCTGATATTAGTTGCTTTGGATAAAAGTGTCAGCTAAATCATATGGAATGGAATATTAACACATTAATGCATCTATAATCATGCAGTTATTTATGATTCTGAAATTAGCCATAACACTAAACAAATACAATCACTTTTGGTACATTTAAGTATTTCAATTACAAGTATATTTTGATGCCAATAACGTTGTAATTTTACTGAGTAATATTTTTTAATTCTGGACTTTAACAGAGAAGTATTACAATTTGGTTTTGCTGCAATAATGCTTAGCTCATACTTTGAGACTCATTTGTCAAGTTTTTTTGAAAAGTTGAATACACCACAGCTTGTCAATTATGTTGTAGAAGTGCCGAGTTGAACCTTCAATCTGCACCTCTTTGTTCAGCCGCTAGATGGCAGCATGGTGTAGATTGTATTCAGCCAGACTGAGAGTCTGTGCCTAGTTGGCATTTTTCACGAAGTTAATGTTGAATTATAACTGCAGAGGTCGGAGAAGTACTCAGATATATAGTTAAAGTGCCAAAAGTAAAAGTAGTCATTATGCATATTTCAGAATAATATATATGATATGTTTTATAATGATTGATCATGAAAGTGTTCTCAAAGCTGGTGAAGGTGCAGCTAGTCTGAAGTACTTTGTAGACTGCAGGGTAGCTTGTGGATTTACTCCAGGTGGAACTAAAGTCTGATTCAACACTTGGTTACATTTCACATCATTCATCCACATCTGGAGTACAAGTACACCATTTACCTCTGAATTGTAGTGGAAGTAAAAGGTAGCAAAGAAATATAAATACTCAAGCAAAGTACAATTACCTCTTCATTGTACTTAAGTACAGTACTTGAGTAAATGCACTTTTATGTATGTATACGTATGTTACACCTCTGTATAACTGCTAATATAAAGAATGAAAATCATGTATGTTGCCTTTACTTAAGCATGTGTTAACATATGGTATGTAACACATCGTTAATGTTATTGTAACATATATTGATGTTCATTAATATATAAAACCAATACAACATTTTACAAAACAAACGAAAGAAATTGAATAAAATATGAAATCAGAAATCAGAATGAAAAATGTGTGGCAAGTGCAGCATGTATGATAATCTCCACACGTCATCCACAATCATAAATCAATCAATTCGATTTATGATACGGAAATCATAAAAGTTTACGTGCATTTATCAAACAGCTTCGTTTTCCACAGATCTTATTTTTTTAAATATTCCAAAAGCCTATGGAGAAATCCCATTGCTTTTTTGTCGAGGGAACCTATGCGCAACAGCAATACGTTGCCAGGCAACAGCTTGGGTTCATGTTCATTTACAATCTCTGGAACTAGACCCTACTTTATTATTATTATTTTAATGTAAATTAAAATGTAAAGGAATGTATGTATAACAAAATACATCCGTCATGAATAATACTGGAAACAGAAGTATATGTTTATGTCACATAGGCCTATACATGTTTCCAGTATACACTCAGTATAACAGGCCTACATTACTCTCTGCATTTGCTGTAGTTTAGTAGATATCTACAAACAAAGAGTCGATATTTTTCTAAAACCATTTACAGTGTTAGGACTAACGCGTTACAAAGTAAGTGGTTACAAAGTTACTGTAACGCAACTGCTGTAACTAATAACGTTACTAGTTACCTATTCCCATTAAGTAACGCCGCTATAGTTACTAACGCCGTTATAGTTACTGTGATTTAAATGGGTTACATTATGCGGATGTAACTTATGGAATGCCATTTAAGCCAAAATCAAATAAATACATAAATAATTTAATAAATACATATATATATAAATATGTCTATGAAATACATTCTGAAATAAATAAATGAGGCAATACATATGTATACATGTACATTTAAATACACATTTATTTATTTCATGGGACTTTTATTTCATAATGACACATTTATTTATTTATTTCAAGAGACTCGTATTTCATGATGATGCATTTATTTAATTTCAGGTGACTTGTATTTCATGATGAGACATTTCCATTCCTTATATGCAAATGAACGGGGCGTGGTTAGCTCACAGATCCAGAGACCCAGGCCAAAGCAACAGCACCACACTGACTACTCGAGAAGAGGAAGAAAATGGAGGAGAAGGACTATAAGGCAAACTACTACATTCTCAGAGTCAGACATCGCATGTAATCTGATACTCTAAATTTCACCCGCCAGAAATGTTCGCTTCTTCTTCTTCGGTGTAAATTGTCCGTTGGTAAACCAGCTGACTTCTTCTTCTCTCGTTTTTTTTGGCGGATTGCAAACAACTTTTAAGACTAACTAACTAAATTAACTAATTAACTTTACAACTTTAAGGTGCATACCGCCACCTACTGTACATGAATGTGAATCATCAAATCATTCCATCTCTTAACTCATGGACGTATCTATGATCTAATCCAAAAATAAATAAATAAAAAACATTATAAATAAAACAAAACAAAACAACAATCTATGTTCTATTTCGTATATGGCTTCGCCCTCTAAGGCTATCGCTATTGGGTTATCCCTCTGCGCCCCCGCGCAGCACTGAAACACTTGTAGTCCACGCCCACCCGCTAGGTGGGCCCCACCCTCGGGCCTCCTTAGGAAGGCGGCCCGGCAATCTGCTCCCTCTTTTCTTCAGCAACCAGCAGTACTGAAGCAATGATAGTGTCCGTGAGTGTCCCTCGTGCAAAACGGGATACATCATGAGCTATGATTTGCACCCAATATGTGAATCCTGCCTGGGGCCAGAGCACGCGGACGCGGCTCTCAGCCAGCAGGTCGCATGTTCACATTGTGTTCGTCTCCCATCATCCGACAGGAAGCGAAGGGCGGACGCTCTAGCGGCTGCGGGTGAGGAGGACGACTGGCCCATCCAGAACAGGGGCAGCCTGTTTCTAGAGGTGAGTGGGGGGCAGGAGTCGGACGACTCCTACCCCGTCTCCCTCCATGGCTCGCCATGCGGCTCTCCCCTCCCCTCTCTTCCCCGGACGGGGGATACGGGGTCGGAGCGAGATACAGGGGTGAGAGCTGAGCACGCGGTCCCCTTCTCCGTGGCCACGGCGCTACCGACGTTGGGTGGCATTATGCTGGAGCTGCCGGAAATAATCAGAAAAGCAGCAGCATGCAGAGGTCTCCCCGTTCCCCGAGGACGGGAGAGGGTGGCTCTGGACGACATGGCCGGAGTGTTTTCCCGGTTTCAGACGGGCAGGAGGGGGAAGGAGGCCGGAGTGAAACGCAGCGTGTGGAGGCTTCCTCGCAGCCCTTTTGCCTCACATGCAGTGGCGGCGAGGGCAATGGCGTGGCTCGTCACCATGACGACCATTACGGCACATCACAGAGATGCCAGAACGGGGGAAGGAGAAGTATTCCAGGCTGAGTGCCCCAGCGGCAGCGCCCGCAGCGCCACGGCGTCAGGGCTCGCTGCAGAATTCTGCTGGTTTTAACCTATCGGTTAATAAACTGCAGATCAGGGGTTTTCACTCCCGTTATTTTTCTAATCCTGAAAAAGACTGGGGCAATGAGACATCCTCCATCTGTCAGTATTCCACATGCTGACAATCAAACAGGTGCTGGAATGTGTTCACGAGGACGACTGGTTCACTTCCACCTGAAGGATGCATACTTCCACCTGAAGGATGCATACTTCCACGTACCCCTCATCCCGAAACACAGGAAATTCCTGCGTTTTCTCATTTCAGGGAATATCAGACCAGACAATCGTCTGCCGTTCGGATATTTCCTGGCTCCTCCCATTTTTGTGTAGAGAAGGCTGGAGCCACGACACAGAGGAGGGATGAGAGTGTGGTTTCCTCTGGACGACCTGCTATTTGCTGGCTCACTCCAGGGAGGAAGTTGCTTTCCAGACGGTACATCTCGTATCGCATCTGTCAAAGCCTGGGTTTCATAAGAAATTGGAAGAAGAGATGTCCTCTTCCCTCTCAGACAAATGTTATCTGGGAGTGGAATTACACTCAGCCAGCAGACCGCGGCTCTCGCGGCAGCGAGTAGAGAAACTGACAGCTCTCCTCCAGCATGTCACAACCCACACAGCCCTCTCCGTGACGCAGCTACTCGGCGTTGGCGTCAGCTGGTCACGTGATGATCCCCCGGGGTCTCTTCCAACAGGAGGACACTCCAGAGGTGGTTCATTCGCTGCAGAAGCCTGCTGTTTTAAACCTATTGGTTTATAAACTGCAGAGCTCGCGGCATTCCTCTGTCCGAGATACGCCTCCTACACACGGTCATAATAAATCCATGAGCACCGTTATAACGCCTCGTGTGGACAGCATACACACACCTCTCATCCTCTGGGCGTGTACGCGCCGCATGATGAGAGACGGAGTGAAATGCCGCGTGTAGAAACTCCCTCGCAGCCTTTTTGCCTAAATGTGCACAGACAACGGGCCACGGCTATGGAAGCAGCCTACCTCAATTGCCAGGGAGGAGTACGATCTGCGCAGCTTCTGAACGCAGCCAGGCGGCTGCTGTTCTGGGCGCGCACACACGTTGCTCTCATCAGAGCAATATATTCCCGGCGAATTGAACCGAGGGGCTCGCAGAACGCAGCAGCCGTTGTATGCGAGGAGTATGGAGACTCAGACCTGTGTCACGCACACTGGCGCCTCAGTGGGATTTGGCTTTGGTGTTACGCACACTAAAGCAAAGCCCCATTTGAAGCTGATCAGGTTCCCCTTAAACTGTTTTCAGCCAAAGTAGTACTGCTTTTGGCTCTATCAGCGAAAAGGGTGAGTGATTTGTCTGCTCTCTCTGTGGCTCCGTCAGCTCTCCGGATCCAAGGAGATGCAGCTCAGCTGTTTTACGCCCTAACCCGGCTTCATGCCTAAGGTCATCACAACTCTTTTAGAGTCGAGAGTGATCACCCTGGCTGGGTTATTCCCCCCTCCTTACAGGTCGGAGGAAGAAGCCGCGTCTCATCTCCTCTGTCCTGTGCGCGCTGTCCTGCTATGTGGTGCGCACGGCGGCCTGGCGCCGTTCTCAGCGCCTGGTTGTGCTCTATAGAGAGCGCTCGATCTGGCAGCCTCTGTCTGCACAACGTCTGTCACACTGGCTGTGTGAGGCTGTGTCGCAGGCATATGTCTCCTCTGGGGTGGAGCCCCCGGAGAACATTAATGCGCACTCCACCAGAGGAATTCCTCCTCCATGGCTTTGCACGGAGGAATGTCAGTGGAAGATATTTACACTGCTGCATCTTGGTCTTCCCCCTGTTCATGTATTCATTTTTATTTATCCTCTCTGACCAACCCAGTCTCACGGCATTTCGTGTTCACCAACACGATTTTTAATCTATTGATTCGTGTTCACCATCACGATTTGTCCCTTTTTTTCGTGTTGTACAGCACGATTTTAAATGCAATGTATTTCTACTGGTAATGTGTTTCGTGCCTGCAGGCTGCAGCACGTCTTTTTCTCCGGTCGGGTCGTGGAAGACCGGAAGCTGTGTGGTTCATAAAAACATGTTCTTACTCAATATCAAGCCACAATTATTGATTTTATTTGAAATCGTATAATTTCGGACTTTTGTTGCCGTCTGTGAGGAAAATAAATGGGGCTCAGAGCCTCAGGATACTGAAATCTGTATTTTTAAATATTTTTTTCCTTCTAATTTGTTATTCTTTTCAAAATAACACACTGTTATTTACTCACCAATAACACACAAGTATCCTTGCTTTTATTTATTGGTTTGATTCCATAATCTCGTGTCCGTCAGGAACTGAATTTCAAAATAAAAATAACCGGAAACAGACGTAGGCCTATAAGGGACATTTCGAACATCATTGCGATTGTCAACATTTCTGAATTTAGGATGGCCTAAGACACTACACTACCCATAATCCCCAGCTATCGTTTAGGACTACAGTCCTTATGCAGAGCGTCAAACAGCTGTGTGAAATGGAACGAAACCACGCCAGATTATCCAAAACTGGAATCGAACACCCCTCCAGAACTACACATGCTTGCTATTGTGTTTCGCAAAATGTTCTATGGGACGTCTCTACTGAACGTTTTCGTTTTTCCCACAATTAGAAGTTGCCATTATTAAACACATTGGTGTCATCAAATGTAAAACATATAATTAATAAATGGGTGAAAATCGCTTGTGTCTATAATGCGCAGCATTATATTAATGCCGTGTACCCACATGACAGCTCATTGCTACTTTGTAATTCTACTCCACTACAATTCAGAGGTTAACCTGGTATTTTTACTCCACTGCATTTATTTGAGTTCATTGAGTTTACAGATTCTGATTAATTATTATTAATTATGTGAAATATAAACAACCCTTAAATCAGACTTTAGTTACACCTGAGTAAAATTCAGGTAAGGTGATTGTCAAGTGCCAACAATCAGGAGAGATATTTGATTGTTGGTGCTTGAGAAGACTAAACATGTATCTGCAATTGACATGAATGGAAACAAGTAACAAAGTATATTCATTACTCGTTATTCTCTACTAATAGTTCATTAAAGACTGTATATTATGGCTATTTTGCACATCCCTTTCAAGATTTTCAAAGGTTTATTGACATGTCATACTCAACTACGGTGTAGTTATGCAATGAATGAAAAACTTGGGTCACAGGTTCCACAACAGTGCATTACAAGACATCTATCAATATGTGTGTACCTCCACCATTAAACTGTCATATTCTGCGCATTTCTTATTCTATCTACATAAGAGTATAATTAATGTGTGTAATATCAGTTCAAATAAGTGCTTCAACATCGTTAACATTGCAGGAAAGCAATATATTAGACGTTAATTACTTTGTCAGGCTTAATATTTAATATTTAATGTTTAAATAAAGGTTAATCCGTTTTTCTGTTTTGCACCTCCTCCTATTAATATCTGTGTACATCCTGCACTAAACTGTTTTATTGTAGAGATCACTTATAGTATCTTCTTGATTTTCTATATTTCTATATTTATACTTTCCCCCTATGAAAGTATGTACTCTTAATATTTTTTTAATCAAATATAACACATACAAACAATAATTCAATAATGTGCTTTAACCACTAGGAGGTGCACACAAGGTACACACAGCCATAATAACTTTGTATTATTAGTGTGTATGTACAACATCTGAAGATGTATAGTTTTATGCATGCTTTCACATCATTTTACAGCATATTGCTATACTATTTCAGACTCAGTATTTACATTCTTACATTCAAAGAAAATCAGTAATATCTTTAAAAACTACAGTCCTTTTCTATCAGCTGTGCACCGTTATGGTGTAAATATAACCTATCTATGAATTAGATCAAATGTAAAAGTCAGCCGAATTAGTGTTGATACTGCAAGGAGACGTATTGTGTGAAGACAAATTGAAGATGTTGTTTAATTGTTGATATATGTATGATCCACGTCAAGTATTCAGTTTCGGCGCCATTTCTTCCAGTTTTCCCAAAGGTCTTCTCATCAGGGCGCTATAAATAAAGAACTACGGCAGATTTGTAATATGTAATGCAGCCGAACCGTGTATTACAATGCCGTTATGTGATGACTTTCAAAGAGAAAAGCAAGAGCACTCGGAATTAAGTATTATTTTATACTTTTAAAATGTTTTCCGGATTTCATATAATATAAACACCAACTTCCAGCATGCATTGCGGCTAACACATACAATCAGCGAGCTTAAAACCATAGCTGAGGATATTGGGTAATCGCTCGAAATGCCTACGTCTGTTTCCGGTTATATTTATTTTGAAATTCAGTTCCTGACGGACGCCGAAAAAGCCTGAGATTATGGAATTAAACCAATAAATAAAAGCAAGGATAATTGTGTGTTATTGGTGAGTAAATAACAGTGGGTTATTTTGAAGAGAATAACAAATTAGAAGGAAAAAAAGATTTAAAAAAATACAGATTTCAGTATCCTGAGGCTCTGAGCCCCATTTATTTTCCTCACAGACGACAACAAAAGTCCGAAATTATACAATTTAAAATATAAGCAATAACTGTGGCTTGATATTGAGTAAGAACATGTTTTTATGAACCACACAGCTTCCGGTCTTCCACGACCCGACCGGAGAAAAAGACGTGCTGCAGCCTGCAGGCACGAAACACATTACCAGTAGAAATACATTGCTTTTAAAATCGTCCTGTGCAACACGAAAAAAAGGGGCAAATCGTGATGGTGAACACGAATCAATAGATTAAAAATCGTGTTGGTGAACACGAAATGCCGTGAGACTGGGTTGCTCTGACACACCCTGTACTGGGTGTCCTGTCAGAGTGAGTGACGTCAGGGAGCCAGCTGTGCGCCTCTCTCCTGCCTCTCGGCACGCGGAGAGCGGCCCTTTTCCCCTCTTGTAGGAGGGATGTTCCTTTTCCTCTGACACACTTTGTACGGAGTGTCTGGTCAGAGTGAGTGACGTCAGGGATCCAGCAGTGCGCTCTCCTACTTGTCTGACACGCAGAGAGCTGCTGTTCCCCCTCTATGATCGCTGGGCAAGGTGGGACCTTCGTCTCTACTTTCTCACAGCGGCCGGTATGTATTGTTCCCAGCCTTCACCCCGTCGGGAAGATAGGCATGTTTTGCTATGTTCCAGGGACGGTGATGCGCCATTACGCATGGCACAACAGCCAGGGGGTGTTATTGACCAGGTGTGTCTGTGCTTCTAGTGCTGGACGGACCCAGTGGGGCGCAGACCACATCATGCTTCGCCCTTATCCCAATAGCGATAGCCTTAGAGGGCGAAGCCATATACGAAATAGGGCTGGGGTTACCTACTGTAACCCAGCTTCTATGAGTAATGGCGCAGCCCTCTAAGCGCTGGGCTCCACTGGCTCTACGAACAGCTGAAGAAAAGTTATATTGTATGGGAGCAGATCGCCGGGCCACCTTCCTATTTATACCGGAAGGAGGCCCAAGAGTGGGGCCCACCTAGCGGGTGGGCGTGGACTACAAGTGTTTCAGTGCTGCGCGGGGGCGCAGAGGGATTACCCAATAGCGATAGCCTTTGAGGGCTGCGCCATTTACTCATAGAGGCTGGGTTACAGTGGGTAACCTCAGAACTTTCCTGACCTAATGTTAGGTAAACAGTGCCTTTCTGGTAGCTCTTTCTCCCTCTCCTTTTGTTCCCAAAATACCAACCACACTCCATTCCCTCTCTGCCTCTAAAACGTTATCCTTTAGTTTTTCTCTTTCAGCTTTATAGATGTTCCACATTTTCTTTAACTCCACAGTTCCTACACTTGTCACTGTTACTTTTCCCCATGACATTCAATGCTGTGTGATTTATTCTGAGTCTAGCTATCATAATTTCCTCCTGTTTCTTTCTTTATAAATGCTGGTACCAGCAGACCAGCATTTATCTATCACCAGCTTATGTTAGTATTAAATATACAATGTATTCTGGTAACTATCAAAATAAAGACATTGTACAGTGTTCATAACAGTATTTTTATTTAATAAATTATACTTAATACAATAATATTACAAAAAAGACCTACATCTAAATAACAATATCATCTAAAATAGATGCATTTGATTTAAAAATAACAAATATAATTCAAAATGTAAACAGCAACAAAGAAATTATAAACATTGTTTTTCTTTTTCTTGTTAATATCCATTATCTTCTCTGTTATGTATCTTCCGGTCTTTGCCAATCTGACCAGCATTTCTTGGTCCTCCATGTCTTTCTCGTACAGCCACTGCTTGAAGCAAACTGAAAATAAGAAACAACAATGTTTTAACAAATCGTATTCAATTATGTGATGATAGAACTGCAAACAGAATATCTGTAACTTTAACAAAATAAATAACTCTGTTTCCTCTAATCATTAACCCATGTTTGTATCATTGAGTTAACTCTGTGTGTTGCTGCTAGCATACATAATATACACCTGACGTGGAAACGTTACTCGTGGATGGAGCTACAGAGCTACTAGAAAGACAGACGAACCCGGTGCATTCCTCCGTCTGGATGTGGAGCACTTTTGCTAAATGTTTAGACAAATAGCTCGTGTTACCGCCCTTACGTGCTAAACTCTTATTGCACTTTTGCAACAAGCATTTTCCACCTCAAGACCAAGCCCCCAGGAAGTGCGCCGGACTCTGAGGAAAATATTCGTTGTGTCCGTACGGCGGTACTACAATTTCCTTATCAGTCTGTGACGTCGACCGGCCCAGAAATACTTTTTCCCATTGACTAACATTGGGAAAGAGACGTCTGTAAATCGGTGGATAATTTTTTTGAAACTAAATAAACTATCCAGTATGAACTATTGTATAGCCCGAGAATCATTAAGTCCTTAAAGTTGTAAAATGCACTAAAAGCCGAATCTAGATTTATTCTCTCTCTCCATTCTTTCTAGTGAGCCAAGAGTGTGTGCTCGGGGGGCGAGGCTTAAGGGGTGCATGCTCTGTGAGCACACAAACGGGTTCTTCTGCTCTGACAGCTAGGCATGATGGGTAATCTGTGACATTTCGCTCTCTCAAAAGTTGGGCCATTTTGACTTCATGCGCTAATGAGCGGCTCGCATAGGAAAGAACGAGGCCCCTTCTCCGACGCTGTATCCAGTTCTCCGAGCAAAAGCGATTGCCTTCGTCGTTCTCGTCCATGATGGGGGCGTAGGCTCCTTTCCCCAGCAGGTCCTCGATCTCCTTCTTGGAGAACTGCTGGACCGGCTAAAGATGACGCAGAGAGACATTTGTGGATTTAGAAAACTCTTTTTGAAAATAAACTAAGCGTACTGCAACAGCGACTGACCCAACAATGACTTGGCATCTAGAAATATGACAGATTTTCTTTTTCTCACCCCGTTGTTGTTGCCTTTTGTTCCCACTCATGCTCTGCAGGACGGCACGGTCCAGCCCGAGCTTCAGACTAGCTTTATCCAGCATTTCCCTCTCTTAGTTTCTAGTGATCAGACGGTACACCTTCACCGCCTTAGGCTGGCCAAAACGATGACGACCGAGCTTGAGCCTGAAATAAAAAATTAAAAGAGGGGTCAAAAGAGCATCATGTGCAGCTGCTGTTCAACGTTTTTAAGCATTAAATGGGGAAATAATATACACTTAAAGAACCGAGGGAATAAACGGAAAGACTGTTGTTGTTGTGTTGTAGCCCTATTGAACTATCTTTAGGATGGACAGAGCAGATATATATATATATATATTGTACCTGCAGGTCATTTTGAGGGTTCCAGTCAGAGTGGTGGTGCTGCAGCAGTGAGGTTCACAAAGCTCGTGATCAGGTGTTGATGTGTGATGTGGGCTGGCATGATCCTTTCTGCAGCGATGAATAAAGAAAACAAAGACGACATTATTAATAATAGTAACAACAATAATATTAGTATAACTATTTATATCGCACTTACACAATAATTGCAAAGTGATTCTCACAACAAAAATAAAGAACAAAACAATAAAAAAAACTAGGGATGCACGATATTGGTTTTTTGAAACCGATACCGATACCGATAACTTCCTGCTTCTCAAGACCGATACCGATAACCGATAATAAAAATTAAAATTCAGCCACTAATTATTTTAACGCGATTAACGCATGCGTATTTTTTTTCCTCGGCCGCCCCGTAGCTTCAGAGCGCATCGACTTTAAAATACCGTCTACAAGCTGATGCTGACGGCCCCGCTCCTGCCGCCCGCTTGTGGCAGACCACACTTCCACGCTCACCGGCAGGCACCGACTGGCCATCGGGAGGACCGGGAGGGTGTGTGTATGTGTGGTCCGAGCGAGCAAGAGAGTGACCTTACTGCATTGTTGTTGTTAGCATCTGGTGCTAGCTAGCTATGCTAACGGATATAAGGAGCTGTTTAAATGAAAACAGAGGAGCGCTCTATCCACACAACTGCGCCGAGCACTTGACTTGATGCAGGAAGCAGACAGCGGGACATTGGAGAAGTCAGCACACTCAGCAACATGATTGCAGCGTCCAGGCAGCTCCGAACATATGCCTTGAGTTGCACATAGCTCCAACGCGCGCGCGCAGACACACGCGCAGACACACACACACACTGTTAGTGAATTCTAAAGCCCCGAAGGCAGGAGAGACTGAACAGAGTCAAGGGAAGCTTATAAAAGTTAACAGCATTTAATTACACAAAAGATGCCGTGGTGTACAACATGAAATGTGCGAGTGCGAGTGGAGGCGGCTCTCCCCATGCGTCCGGTCAGTCCGGGTCAGCCGGAGGAAGAGGTCAATCTTTTGCTTGCTCTTCCTGTTGTCATCTGAGGTCTTCTCCTATTGGCCGACGTCGTCGGGGGCGGGTCCAATGCAATTCCTGCCTTGTTGTATTGTGAAATTACATCATTCTGGTGTCTGTGGTTATTTAAACATTCCCTAATAAACGTTATTCAGCGGCAATAGATGAGTGCTAAACCCAGTGTGCTCTGTGTACAACATCACATGTCATTTCACCGTTGATTCATGGTTTGAACATGCAGCATTTCGCCACATGCTAATGCTAACCGGAAGTGAAGCATTTTCAGAATAAAAGTATTAAGTTAATAGTTAGTGAACTTCAGGTTTTTCAGAATAAAACTGATTTAAATTAAATAGTGTATTTAATTCAAATTAGACCATATCAACATTGATTTTAATTTCTAACAATCCCTCCTTACATACCTTTTAAGGTATGTAAATAATATTGAAATCAATGAGTTCTTCATCCGAACATTGCATGGTACATAACTCATAAAAGTAAAAAACAAATAAGAATACATATTCATCATAACTATGAAGTTTTTCATTAGTGCATAACTTCTAGCTTAAACCTTTAATGTCACTTCGTAAAATAGCAGCAATTAGATTGGTATGGAAAATGTCTGACTCCCTCCTTTCACATCATAAATCATCTTCTTACTGTATCTGGTGTAAAGGCACTTGTTCTTTTACAAAGTATAAGAAGGATTAAACTATCTGAAAATAGCTAAATATTACTCTTTATTTACTACTGTGTCTCTGGTGTAATTTCTGAATCTCTGCTGGTTCTAGTAGATATAGTTCTCCCCATCCACATTCTTGTTGGTTGTGGGACAGAGGAATAATAATTCAGAACCTGCTGATATTTGAATCTTACTACTGGGTATATGTTACAAACAAAAAACATCTTCATGGTGAACTAAATAAAATCCTTGTAATCTTTCTCAAATCTAAATATAACCATGAACTATTCCTGTTTGTGGTAAAGACACACACTAACGTTATGTAATACAATTTCATTATGGATTCAAAAACAACTAAAGTCATGATGCTGTCAGAGTGAATGATTTCCTGAGTGTATCTGTCCTGTAAGGTACGTCATTCTCTGCTTGGATCGTGTGCAGAAATCCCATCGATTGCACCTGGCAATACGGCTTCCACCTGTCTATTATCAAGCTGAAACATGAATACAGAATTCCAACATACTATCATCAAATGTCTTTCTATTATGAATTTAAATTAAATGTATTTCCCCATAATGAACTAAACAATAAAGTCTATGGCTTTTACTTCTAATTCTTTAACAGGCTAGTTACAAGATGTTGTCTAAATTAAATTCGGTCTCATTACATTACTATGTTTTAGCTTAACTTAACTGTAATATGTTCTTTCTACATTTCAAACCTCAGTTACTCTAATACCTGTTAAAGTATTACAAAATGGTTTCATTATCACAGGTCAACTTCTTCGGTATTCCATTCTGGAATTACATCTCTCACAGTAGCCCCTTGGCCACTGATTCTGCATCTGTGTTACCTGCTATAACTCAATCAATATTAGAAACATGTCAACATCCATCAAACAGTATCTTATCCCCAGATATGGAGCAGGTTAATTATAAAACTATCATTCAATGCTCAGTTTGAACATCTGGGTTGGGGCGGTAGGTTTCTGTCAATCCTTAAAAGAAACATTTTAATTGTGAATTTTACAGCCATGTTGACATTATACATTATACACACTTTTACACATGAACTCATGTGTAACAAAACCCTGTAATGGGGAGGGGAAGAAAACTGTCAGGTAAATATTGGTTAGGGACATAACAAACATTATTTACAATTGTACATCCATTATCATTATTTCCACATTAAACACTTCAGTGAAAAGAAGTGTTTCTCTCCGTCCTTCAGATTTTAGTTTGAGTTTTACATTTACAAACCGCCAAGTCCTGTGGGAGTAAAATATCAAGTAGATTAGAAACGGGACACATGTGCGGTTTCCCCTTTTGTGGAATTTTTAGGAAACCTCTCGTTTCCCTTGGAGCTCCAAAATAATATGTTAGTCCAAAAACATGCTTGGTTAGTTATTGTTTTAGAATCATGCAGTTACACTGATCAGATGCCGGCATTCATTCACACTCACACCGTCTGGTTGTCAAGTCAGGTTTGGTCAGGTACACCCCAGAGTCAGTCATGGACAGTGCTTTTGTCACACTGTCAGTCAGGGTCAAAGGTCATTTGGTCTGGGTCTTTTGGCCATGTCGTGCTCTGCAGAGTCTTTTCAGAGGTAATTCAGCATAGGCGGGTACCCTTTATCTACAAAAATATATCATATGCGGAGCACCATTCCTTATTCAACTATGATTTTCAAGATGTTTCTAACTTTTCATTGGGACTTCTGCCTCCCACCTTTCTTGAAACTTGGTACAAAACTCACTTCCTTAGAGTACTACTACAATTCATTTACACCTAATTAGTATTAAAATGTCTAATAGATCTATTTCAGAAAATTGTGTAGATCACTTTTATCTCGTGTAAAAACATTACTAGGATCTGTGTAGCGCTGCTATGCATTTCATAGCTCATCTTCAATTCTGGTCCACCTAAAAATCAATGTTAAACTCTTTAGCAGTGTGTGGAGTCATTTCATATGGTAATAACTATGCTACAATGGTGAAATCAATTCTTTAGATTGGAATACTATATCTGGCTTGGCACTAGCTCTCCCTTTAACATTATCCATACAGATAAAGATTTGTCTTATAGAGTGGTTCCTAAAACTATCCCTTTAATGGTGATCAATATTGTAACAAATGAGATCACTACTTTATTCACACGTGAATACAAATCTCTTAAATAATATGTTGTTAACATGATGAAAAGATTGAAGAATATGGTTCTACTCTGTCATGTCTCCCCCTTTAACCCTCAGTGTCTTCTCATTTTACTTTAATAGTTTCCTCTTGACTGCTATTTTTAATTTAATAAATCTTTCTGTCTTTACGTATTTATGCTTTAAATGTGCGTTTTGTGAATAAGTGTGTTTATGTGTAAACTCACTCATTCCCGTTCTCCTTTTCTCCTCCTCCGGTTTTCTCAAGCCGTGACCCCGACCTCCTCACTTCTAATCGACCATGCCAACTCCTCTGATTCTGTCTTTTCTTCAATCCATCAGCTGTTCAATCCATCCGCTGTAACTCTTTTAGGCAGCCATTGGCCCAGTTACATCTGCAGCCCCCATCATGCCACTGTTCATGCACTGCTTTGCATTTCATCTCCTCCTTTACAGTCTCCCTGCTGTTTTTATGGAGGGCGGATTCTGCTCTCATGTCCCACACTTTGCTCTTGTGCCAAATCTCGTGGCTCAGCTTGGAACTTCATGGTCCCGTCTGAGAGACTGATGAGCGTAGATCTCTGCCTGTCAGCATGCTGTTTGGTTCTGGATGCCACAGGTGGAGATAGTTCTGGCTGCAGTCTTGTTGTTGTTGTTTCAGCTCTGGTTCTCTGTCTGTTCGATGGAGAAGGAGGAGTCTCCTGTTGGGTTAGGTCTTTTGTCTGCTTGGAGGGTCGGAATCGTAGCCTTTCTAACTCAGAGGGGGAGTCCAGGTCTCGGGACGCATTACCTATAGGAAGTCTAGCACACTGAGGTTAAATAAATCCAACCCTTTCCACTTCGACTCTTTCTAATCATACTATCTGTCTTAATTGTTAAATGCCATCTAAACAACATCATTGATGTCTACTAATGATATTACAAAAACTCACTCTAAAAATTGTTTCATCCATTGCTACATATTTACCCAACAACTCTTTCAGGAAACCATTTTCTCCTATAAATTGAAAAACGTACATGTTTCCAGCATCACATATTCCACACACTACGAGAGAACATCTTCACATTTTCTCCAATATTTTAAATCCCACCGTTACAATAGTAACCCTGCAGAGCACACTAATCAGATCACAGTAATGACATTTGACTCAAGTGTATGCCTATGTCTACTTTCCATTATACTTATTACTTGTGCTGAACATTTATTTATATTGTCTAAATTCCTTGTCTATGATGTGCAAACAGTTCGAGTGTAAAATGTGTTTTTCTCAATGTATTTACACTCTACAGATTCTTGAGTTTACTCATCTCCTGGTGCTGTCCTTGTAAAAAATGTTCAATTCCTTATTGTTTTGTACCAGTTTTCCAAAATCAGTTCTAACTGCCGTGCCGTTTCAGGAAAGGTGGCGGTACGGCTACACAATGTGTAAGTGGGTGCCAACATGTTCCCTTTTTAACTTTGATCCGGAGTGCATCTGCAGTGCGTTCTACAACTTCCCATGGTCCACTCCATACAGGTTGCAACGAGTTCATCTTGTGGATTTTTACATTTACCCAATAACCTGACCCAACAGAAATATTCGTCATGGCCCTGGCATATGCTTCCGCCTCAATATTTCTAATATCTAACACTGGTTCTCCTCTGCATTGTGAGGTGCTACCTTGTGGTGGATATTGCTGAGTGGGGCAATCTCTGGCCAGATGTCTACAATCTCCACATATGAAGCAGCCATCATTCCTTCTTCCTCTCCATTGTCCCTTTTGTTGATGCTGTATGGGAGTGTATACCTGTGCTTGCGGCTGTACTTGGGTAGGAAGATACACAGGTGTCTGCTGTTGAAGATACTGCGGTACTTGGACAGGAGTATACACAGGCGGTTGCTGTACTTGGGGATAATACTGTTGTGTCTGAGGTTGGAATTGTATTGTAGCACTTGTGGTGGGTTTTGTATTTGTTGATGCGGACAATCTCTGGACCAATGGTCCATCTGACCGCATGTGTAACATCCCACTTTCTTGAAACCCTTTCCTCCGCCTTTTCCTCGGAATCTTCCTCCACCTCTTTGCTGGTACTGCATCTGATTTTCTGGCACAACCTGAGCTTGAACTGTTAGCGGTGCCTGCATTACTGTCTCCGTTTCTATGGTCTTCTCTGCTGTAGTTGCCATTTGCCTTGCCGCTTTCTTGTTTTTATTAGCTTCGGTATCTTTCTCAGCTATTTGTAGCTTCACGAGTCTCCTTGCTTGGATTTTATCGTCCTCATCAAGTCCCGTTTTTTCTGCCTGGTGTCTGTTATCGTGGTGAATGAGATGTTGTCTCCATTGTTCAGCGGGTTTATTGTCCAATCCCACCACTTCTTCCAGACGTGCCTGCACTGCCAAGGGAAGGGCTTTAATGACAGAGTTCTTCCACACCATTTCAATAGCTGGAGAAAGATCATGTCTTTCACCCGTGCAAGCCTCACACTTCTTCACATTTCTTCAAGAATGCATGCATGTTTTCGCCGGCTCCTTCTTCAAGCTGCTGAGAGCATGTAAACTGCGTGTTGTCGGGTAGATGTGATGAATAGCAGCCCAATAATTCGACCTGATGTAGTTGAATGGAGTGTCATCTGGGTCATTTGTGCAATTGGCCTCGGAATCTATTGCTCTCACTTCAAGTCGTCCTTCAATCCGTCCGAGCAGGGCCCTCATGTCTCCCAAGCACAGGTGGTCTTGGGCTGTGTATCGCTCCAGATCATTCACCCACTTCTGACCTCCTTTCGTGAGTGCAGGTAGCTTTGACACTAATGCTTCCATGTCCCTGTGAGTCCATGGTTGGTATTGAAATCCTCTTCTTCCAGCCGCTATCAATGGCATGGAGGTATGCGCACTGGTCTTGGTTCTTTTAGTTTTGGGGCATGTCCCAGGGTAATGTTGCTCATTTCCGCTGTCGTCATTTTCATCTCCCTGTCCATTGGAATAGTCAGGAGAGTAGTTTGTCCGGCGTTTTCTTTGAGTTATTTGTTCTTCTTGTTCTCTCCTCTGTCTATCTGCCATCATGTCCTGGAATCTTACATCTTCTTGTCGTCTTTCCGCCAGAAGTTGTTGGTATTTATCTTCCTCCCTTTGTCTTTCTGCAATAATGTCATTATGGGCTTCAACTGCCTTCCGTTTTTCTTCAATAATGTCATTATGGGCTTCATCTGCCTTTTGTCTCTCTTCCATCCCTCTGATGAGTTCTGCTTCCAGTCTTCTGTCGAGTTCCTCCATTCTTCTGTCGAGTTCCTCCAGTCTTCTGTCGAGTTCTTCCTGTCTTTTGTCGAGTTCTTCCTGTCTTCTGCCGAGTTCTGCTTCCATTCTTCTACTGAGTGCTTCATCTCTTCTGCCAAGATCTTCCATTACTGGAAGATCTTCTGCTGCTACCACATGTAAGCTGTTTGTCAATCCCTGGCTGGTATATTTTAGATAGAGAATCAGATTTGCAACCATAACTTTTCTTTTTTCATTGCGTTTTTAGCAGGTCCATACCGAGGGGGTTGTCCGGCTTTGATCCATGCTTTTTCCTGTTGTAGGCATTCAGCATTCTCATATTCAACTACAGCTTTTCTATGGGCTTCCGTTAGTCCAGGTTGATCATCTGCTGGAATCAATCCTCTCGTTTGCCACTGCTTGAACAGTTCCTCTAGTTGGTTCCATTTGTTCTGTCTTTTAGTGGGAACTGTCCCAGCATCTGACCAGGTGTTTACTCTCGCCTTAATATCTGCAGTTGTGCCTGGCACTGGGAGTGCTCTTAACTTGGTGTCTTCTGGCGACATGTTTCTTAAGTTCACGGATAATATTATTAAGTTATCAAAAATGAATTACTAATCCTCTGAATAGTACCTTTGTATTCTTTATAAAGATATCCTATGTCATCTGAACTTAACTTTTTTTTTGAATTTGGAAAATAAATGTAAATGTTGTAAAACTGAGATTAGAAAATCAAAATTAGACAAAATTAAAATTATGCAAATTTCTAAAAATCTAAATAAATAAATGAAAATGAACAGTGTATGGTTTTGACTTTGTAATATTAAAATAGGAATATGGTGCAAATCCAAATAAACCGTGTAGGTCTACAGTGTATACTAAAGTTTATGAAATTATGCAAATGTCATAAAATGTGTTAACGACAATACTTAAATTCAAAGAAACCACATGTAATCTTTATCTGTGTGATGAAGAATGTATTAACTGTAATACTTAGTATGTCCGCTAGGGGAGCCGTTTAATTTGTAACTCCTCTCAAATGTATCAACTAGTACTTCCGGTTCATAAACCTACTTCCTGTTTATTTCCTCAAAATATAAAGTTCAAATTACTTTCTTTGAAAAGCATGACAAACAAAACAACTCAATCTACTCTCAACGTTAATCTACACCATCCCTGTGTATTCAATCAGTAGTTACCGGTTGTATCTTTACTCTAACTATTTCACCATCTACTAATGCTAACTGGCTAGCTAACTAGCTTAGCAGTATAGCATTAACCACATGTGATTGGGGGAAGGGGAACAATGGGAACACAACATATGCAGATAAATAACCACACTGCTTGACAATACAAAACAATCTTCATTTATCTTAGCTCTAAATTCTATAGATGCTGACCTTAAAAGCTGATCTCATACCAATCTTGTACACAATCACCTGGGCTTAGATCATCACACAAAAATACTTTATTAAACCAGACTACGCAGGTTTAACACATCAAACATATAGACTAACATGAATGGAACCAGTCCAGTGTAAAACAGATCAGGTCTGGTACCGACCCAGAGGTATCCCAGATACAAGCTAGTGCCTCCCCAGAAGGTCTTAATACTATGTAATATTCACATTAATCGGGCGGCGCCGAAGATACAACAGAGACGAATAGAAACACTATATACACACTCCACACCACTTGCAATCACCACGGAATTAAACAGGTAACTGTCTCACCTTTCGTTTAGGCCCAGCCAAAAACCTAGTGTGATGCTAGTTAGCTTGCAGCCTTCCCCCGTCTGTTCCAGCTCAATCTCACTTCAGGGTCCACCCAGTGACGCCAAATGTTAGTGAATTCTAAAGCCCCGAAGGCAGGAGAGACTGAACAGAGTCAAGGGAAGCTTATAAAAGTTAACAGCATTTAATTACACAAAAGATGCGGTGGTGTACAACATGAAATGTGCGAGTGGAGGCGGCTCTCCCCATGCGTCCGGTCAGTCCGGGTCAGCCGGAGGAAGAGGTCAATCTTTTGCTTGCTCTTACTGTTGTCATCTGAGGTCTTCTCCTATTGGCCGACGTCGTCGGGGGCGGGTCCAATGCAATTCCTGCCTTGTTGTATTGTGAAATTACATCATTCTGGTGTCTGTGGTTATTTAAACATTCCCTAATAAACGTTATTCAGCAGCAATAGATGAGTGCTAAACCCAGTGTGCTCTGTGCACAACATCACATGTCATTTCACCGTTGATTCATGGTTTGAACATGCAGCATTTCGCCACATGCTAATGCTAACCGGAAGTGAAGCATTTTCAGAATAAAAGTATTAAGTTAATAGTTAGTGAACTTCAGGTTTTTCAGAATAAAACTGATTTAAATTAAATAGTGTATTTAATTCAAATTACACCATATCAACATTGATTTTAATTTCTAACAACACACACACACACACACACACACACACACACACACACTGTATTGTATTATTGTCTCCGTACGCTTTTAACACACCATCGTAGCGATGGCGATGTTTCAGGTGACTGATCAGGTTCGAAGTATTAGGGAGCGCTGGATTTGTGAAGAACTCCCCTCTTCCTAAACCACTAACACCACAGTACTGGCAAAACGTGAGGAGCCGAGTGAAAAACAAGCGCCCCTCATCCCAATCCACCCACACGCAGTATTTTTTTTTATATATTGTATATTATCGGGGCTATTATTACTGTTATCGGTTTATCGGGATGACGTCATAATTCCTAATATCAGGCCGATAATTATCGTGCATCCCTAAAAAAAACTAATTATTATAGGAATGTTAAAATACAAATAAATGATAAACATTCTGAGAGGCCGACTACAAAAGGTAGACTCAATGGCTCTTGATGACATCAATGAGCAGTCCCAACACATGCTGCTGTATCAAAAGAAATAGGTCCAGATTTCTTCTATTTAGTGTTGGATGATTTGTTGTATTGATTGCTGATGGATGTTAAGATATGTTTTACAATTATAACAAAAAGATTATTGTAATTGGAATAAAAAAGTTTACAAATCGTAGTTTTAATAAAATGACTAGCAATATAAGATTTATTCAACAGCGGTAAAGTATTAAGTTACTAAATTAACATACGCTGAACTGTAAAACTTACCACTATTTAGGAAAGGACCTGATCAGAAGGATTGACTAGTAAGACAGCAAAGAGGCGGAGGAGGTCTCTGTCACGTGCAACCATTGGTAGATGTTACACCTGAAAGAAAGATAAGGAAATAAGATAACACAGGAGGACAAACACCTTCTTAAGTAAAAGACCAAATCATGTCAAGCTTTAACCTGAGGCTGTTTTTTCAGTCTTTACAATGCACAGTTGGAAATTACATTCCAAAAGCTAAATTCAAACTCAACACCATAAATAACTGGGTAACAAAGTGCTTTACCCGATAGGACACATTCCACACGGAGCAGCAACCATCCGGCTGGCCGTATGCTGCATATCATCTCCTCCCTCTCCACTGTTTCCTGTAGATCTCTACTGCCTGTCCAATAAAACTGAAATGCCCCAAAACAATCATATTTAAAAAGTTAAAAACAATAACTTGCTTTTGGCATTCAAATGTATTATAATCTCACCTTTTTCCTGGATGTCAGGAAGGCGTTCCCTTCAAGTCCGCAACAAGTCATAGGAGTTCAAATGCAAAGCCTGAAAGATGACAAGAGCGGGAGACTTACATGTTACAAGATAAGTAATACCAGAGCAGTGTTTAGGACATGCAGAGAACAGATCAAATCCCCTGACAGACTCACACACTTTGGTGATGTCCTCATCTGATAATGATGTTTCATTTTTAGCAGCAAAGTAACATTACTCAAGGTATATGTTGGACCCAACTCATGTACAGTATGTTTTGAATCTCCTCAACAATGGTCTGTATAGTTGAGTAGAAACAAACTGTCCCTACAGTTTCAGGTAGATTAACAAGGAAAAGTTTGCAATGAAGCACAAAACCCCTCTTTGTATTAAGCTGGCTGCCACAGAAAGTACAGCTTAACATGCTAACCTGGTGGAGTTAGCTAACGTTAGCTAACTTCATGTCCAACACAAAACCTCTAACGTGCATTACATTGACGATTTTAAACACAACTTAACTCTCTCAACTTGTAAAATAACGTTAATTTAACATACCCTTAAATAACTACATCACGTTTTTCAGGGGCAACACAAACTGCAGAAAACGTTAGCTGCTAACTGTTGTTAGCTAAGACAGCTAGCTCGTAACGATAGCCTCCTAGCAAACGTAAGATTACGTTAACATTAACTTAACGTTGTAAGAAAGCAAAACGAACCTTCGAGACATATTTTACTCTCAGACTGGGTGTAATTGTGTAGCGTTGCTTACCAATAGAAGGACTTTTAGCTGTTTCCCAGTAGAGACTAGAGAGAGCTGTCAGAGCGGTTGCTCTCAGAAGAGCAGCATTGGGCCGACCAGATAAGACCAGATAAGAACCAGTTAAGTCTTGGAGCCCACCGACGTCTTCCATGTTGTTATTTTCATTTAGTAGTTTGCCCTATAGTCCTTCTCCTCCATTTTCTTCCTCTTCTCGAGTAGTCAGTGTGGTGCTGTTGCTTTGGTCTGGGTCTCTGGACCTGTGAGCGAACCACGCCCCGTTCATTTGCATATAACGAATGGAAATGTCTGATCATGAAATACAAGTCACATGAAATAAGCCATTATGAAATACGAGTCTCTTGAAATAAAGAAACGCATCATTATGAAATACAAGTCATCTGAAATAAATAAATATGTCATTATGAAATACGAGTCTCTTGAAATAAATAAATGTGTCATTATGAAATACAAGTCTCTTGAAATAAATAAATGTGTCATTATGAAATACAAGTCTCTTGAAATAAATAACTGTGTCATTATGAAATAAAAGTCGCATGAAATAAATAAATGTGTATTTAAATGTACATGTATACATATTTATTTTATTATTTATTTATTTTATAATTTATTTCATAGGCATATTTATATATATATGTATTTATTTAATTATTTATGTATATATTTATTTATTTAATATTGGCTTAAATGGCATTCCATACACTGGGCCCTTACAGGGCTGGAGGGCTGCTCTCCTCCTGCCGAGAGCAGGAGGGGGGGGAGCCCTCCACACTTTAGTCCACACACTCGGCACGGGGTCAGTGTTTGAGTGTGGGGCAGGGGCTCTGACGCTCTCCCTGTTATCCTTAGGGATTCAGGGATACAGGCGTGTAGTAAGCCCTTTCGGGGCCGAGGGGGCTCTCCCCATCCAGGGTGTGAGGGCCTAAGATATTTTAAAAAATAATATTTGAAAACATTAAAAAAAAACATTTTTATTTTAAATATTTTTTTTATATTTGTTGTTGTTACATTTTTCATTAGTTTTACCAAAATAACTTGATTTAATTGTATTTAAAATAATATTTCCAAAGAAATAAATCCTTCGAATCTGCCTGTTCAGTTTCTGTTGGAATGTGAAGGGTTAAATGCCGTCTCTGCGAGTTACTGTGAAGACGGGAGAGCTTGTTGGTCCCTCTGTAGATTCACAGAGGGCCAGCTATAGTAACTCAACGAGAGAGTAATGTGAAATGACAGGACAATTGACCAATCGTATCTTCCCTCTAAATGGGTGGGCTTTATTTTCGCGGACTTTATGACAAGTTCCGCCCGCTGTGAAGTGTATGCAAGTGGTGCAGTGACGCGTCCTAAATCCCGGAAGTAATCTTCGCTCGGATTCCCTCGACAGAAAGCAATGGGATTTCTCCATAGGATTTTGGAAAATAGCTCGAAATAAGGTCTGTGGAAAACGAACCAGTTAGATAAATGCACGTTGTGTTCAGCCGGATAATATCCACATGTCTATCCTACTTTTATTATTTTTGAATCATAAATCTAATCGATAGATTTATGATCGATAGATTTATGAAGCATAAGTTCGTTCATGATGGCTTACTTCAGTGATAGTGATAACATCGTTGCGAAATTATTATCCGAGTAATTTTCACGATTGAGTTACAATGATAAACTGGAGTGGCCAAGGATCAGCTGAATGACCGGCCATCAAGTGCTTCATCCAAAAGGACAGGAGGATGGACTTTGTGTTTCAGTGATTTGATCATCAAAGGTAGGCCTAAGTCATTTTCAATGTGGGCCGCCGTGCCGACTTAATTCATTTGTAATTTCTACTTGGCTGTGGGTGCCCTGTCATGATAGGTGTTTATATAAATGATGTTGTTTTGTGTGGTAGAGGGTCGCTGTCATTGATGCGTTTTGCACCCCGGACCACTGTTTTGATGTCCCGCTGAAGTAAAATCTCTTCTTTTTTTCGAGGGAACCTCCGAAGGCCCGAGAACAGCGAAGGCGCATTACGTCCGGGGAGGGGGTCAGATGCCAACTGACCCACAACCCCTACCAGTCCTGTGTTGCCCCCGCAAGTACAGACGAGGAGAAAGAGCCCGACATGTCCAAGAGATAAAACCTTATGAAGGGGCCTGGCGTCGACCAAGACGCCGCTGTGCACAACATATCCTCCACACTCACACCGTTGAATAAGGCTGTTGACGCAGCCACAGCCCGTGTGGAGTTTGCACAAACCCCCGTGGGGCAGGCTCTCCCTGCCTGTCCGTAGGCATGTGCAATGCACTTGCAGAGCCAGCCTGCCAGGCGTTTCTTGGACAGAGCTTTCCCGATCACCCCGCCCCCGAAGCACACGAACAGCTGTTCGGTGCGTCTAAGGGCAGCCGTGCGCTCTACATAACATGCTAGTGCACGCACCGGGCAGAGGAGGTGCAGTTTAGCTTCCCTGGTCCCACCATGGGGGGGAAGACTAAAACCCCCTAACTGAATAGCCCTTGACCTGAACGCACTCCTTAGGCTCTTGGGCACAAAGGAGGGGTTTGGTCTGAGTGTCGCGCCGCTCTGGTCACCCCGAATCTGTAAACAGCTCTGGTGCACCGACAGAGCAGTTAACTCGGACACTCTTTTGGCTAACGTTAAGGCAAGAAGCAAAGCTGTTTTCCACGACAATGCTTTCAGAGAGGAGAGCTCCAGAGGCTCAAACGCCCCGAGGCCAGAGCCTCGAGCACTAGGGGCAGGTCCCACTGTGGGGTGGATGCGTGCACTACTGGGCGCAGCCTCCTGACCCCCTGTAAAAACCGCGACATCAGTGGTTGACTAAAGGCTGACCTGCCGTCAAATCCCTCATGGCAGGACGAGATGGCTGCTGCATACACTTTCACTGTTGAATGCGCAAGCCCTCCAGTAACTGTAAGAAGGATAAAATAGAGCCTAACTCACAAGATAGGGGCTCTATTCTCCGCTCCTCACACCATCGCTGGAATACTAGCCACTTTGGCCTGTAACAGGCTGTGGTGGATCCAGCTCTAGCTGCCTGGATAGACTGAATAACACTATCAGACAATCCACCCTGTCCCAACCTGTCCCTCTCAGGAGCCAAACCTGGAGAGGACGGCCGACGCCCCGATTGCACCTGCCTCTTGAGACATCGCCCCCCAGAACTGGGGAACCGCCCAGGGCTGGCCCACCTTCATCTGTGTCATCTCTGAGTACCACGGTGCCCCAACGCGATCCGGAGCCACTAGGATGACTGACACACGTCCTCGCCTCACTCTCCTCAGGAGGGGGAGAATGAGACGCAGCGGTGGAAAGGCGTATAGCAGCTTCCTTGGCCATGGCTCGTGTGCAAACGCATCCACTCCCAAGGGTG
Organism: Champsocephalus esox; assembly: GCA_036324585.1. NCBI lineage: Eukaryota > Metazoa > Chordata > Actinopteri > Perciformes > Channichthyidae > Champsocephalus > Champsocephalus esox. Next base: position 6,427,484 of record CM070491.1, read on the forward strand.
GGTCGTCGCTCCGAGCCACGGAGAACCACAGGGCACAGTGGCTGTTTCGCCGGCTGGCGAACAGATCCACTTCCGCTCTCCCGAACTGGGCCCAGATCTGCTTCACCACCTTCGGGTGAAGCACCCACTCGCCTGGCAGGGGGCCGCCCCTCGACATGAGGTCGGCTCCCCCGTTCTACAGTCCCGGGATATGGACGGCTATCTGAGATAACACCACCTCTGAAGCCCATAACCACAGTTCCTCCGCTGTGGTTAACAAGGCGGCGGATCGAACTCCGCCCTGCTTGTTGATATAAGCCACTGTGGTGCTGTTGTCGCTCCTGACCATTACATGTTCCCCCTGAATTATGGGCCTGAAATGCCGGAGGACTAACACTACCGCCCGTAGCTCTAGGAGATTGCTGTGTCGAGACTCTGTTAGAGCCCAGCGCCCACCTATAGCCCTCTTCAGGCAGGTCCCTCCCCATCCTGTTCCGGATGCATCCGTGAACACTGTGATGTAGGAGGTCACCCGTCCCAGTGGAGACCCCCTCCAGAGGTGATCCGGGGACCCCCAAAACCGGAGGTTTCCCCTCACTGAGGGGGGTATGGTCACCAGCCGCCACTTGTGCCTCTTGGGATCCAAGTGCAGGCTGGATAACCACCTCTGCAGGCGGCGCATATGTAGTAACCCTAACGGGACCATCATGTGAGCAGCCGCCATGAGACCCAGCGTCTGCATGACAGTAAAAGCTGTCACTGTTGCCCCCTGTCGCAGTCTGCGTACCACCTGAAGAAGGGACGCACGTCTGCTCTCTGACAGGGTGGCACGCAAAGTGCCTGTATCGAGCACCACACCCAAATACAACGCCCGTTGGTGAGATATGGGGGTGCTCTTTTTCCAATTGATCGCAAAGCCTAATCTGGTTAGGTGTGTGATCAATTGTGCTGTGCAAAACATTGCCTGTTCCCGTGACCCAGCCATGACTATGAGGTCATCTATGTAAAAGAAAACTCTTATGCCGTGTGTGCGCAGCGGTTGAAGCGCTGTGGCCACATATTTGCTGAATGTGCGTGGGGATAGGGAATAGCCGAATGGCAGCCTGTTGTACTCCTAGGCTATTCCCTGGAAGGCAAAACGCAGATACTTTCTGTGCTTTGGAGCAATTTCTACATGAAAGTACGCGTCTTTCAGGTCGATGGTGGTGAACCAATCGCCTGGCTGCACCAGCCCCAGTAACTGTTTCATAGTTAGCATGCAGAATTTCCTGCGGGAAATGTGACGATTCAGGCCGCGGAGATCTAGAATAGGTCTGAATTCCCCTGTCTTCTTGGGAACCAGGAAGTATGGAATAAAGACCCTCTTCCCTGCGCTGAGGGTGCACAACAGACACAGCCTGTTTCTGCACCAGAGCCTGAATCTCTGCTGAGAGGAAACTCATCCCCTCTCGAGAGGATAGCCTCACCTCTCGCATGCCCATAAAAGGGGGAGGGACGCTGCAGAACTGGAGTGAATAGCCCCGTTTCAGCGTCCTGTCCATCCACTTTGATAGTACACAGCTGAGTTTCCATTCCCCATAACACTGTGTTAAAGGGCATGCACTCAGCAGTGGGGCCGCAGCTATAAAGCTGTGATACTCTCTGGCGACCCGTCCCGCCGCAAAACTCCCCGTGAAGAGAAGATTCGCCCATGGAGGGTCGACACAGAAAGGGCCGATTATTTACTAAGGACCCTGAATGCACCGCCGCAGCTACGGGACCCCCGTGCCGGCGCCTCTCCCTCCGCTTCACTGTCGCACTGCAATCCCTCGCCTGCATGGAAACACGTGGAGGAGCGTAGCGGGGCCGGAGGCGGGGCCGGAGGCGGGGCCAGCGGTAGCATCCTGCTAAGCTGGACCCTTTCCTCCTCCAGCCGGCTGAAGCGCTGAGTGACCGAGGAGATTGACCCAAAGAGAACCCTCCGTGGACACGGGGGCTCCGAGGAGATCTTCTCGGTCTTTTCTAGATAGGGCAGTGAGTCCCGACCACACGTGACGAGATGCCACTGTGGCCAAGGAAATCACCCGCCCTGCTGCAGCGGCCACGCCATGAATCAGATTATTCATCTGACCTATAGCGCGTTCCGGATAATCGCTCCCATCTTGTGACAGGAGGGCGGGGGCAGCTGCCTGAGGGCTGATCAGGGAGACGTCCCAACACGCCGAGATTATTGGCTGCAGCCGCCATCTGCGTACCGAGCTTGAACATCTTGTCCAGATATTCCAGAGTGTCTCCGTCCCGGGGCAGCGGGGGCAGGGGTCGCTTACCCTCCGCCCAACCAGCCGCCCGCGGAAGCAGATGGGCCGCCAGGCTCTCATCAAGGGGGGGCACCCCCGCACACGCTGTGTCCGAGCGGCCCTCCACCTTGATGATGCCTGCCATACTGGGGCCTTCGTCTTGAATGGCTGCTGCCATGTCGCCTCCACACACCGCCATATATCAGACAGTTGGGGCGAAACGAAGGTTGGTTGCGCTGGATGCAACGGGCCGTAAAACCCCTGTCTCAGGCGGCTTACAGGGTCATCACCGCTGGGAAATCCAAACGTGCAGACCTGAGAGTCGGACCTCCCGACACCGAGGCGTCCTCGTCCTCCTCCTTCTCCGGAATCGGGGTTGCCTGGCCCCACGGAAGGGAGAATCGGAACGGCACTTCCTCCCCTCCTGACTCGCCCATCTCGACGACGTCGAGATCCGAATCCTCCATCTCCTCCTGCGGAGCCTCTGCTGACAGGAAATGCTGCCCACGATGCTCACGCGTGAGCCGAGGAAGCATCTGGCAGGCTGAGCATGCCGGCGTCGGGCCCATACCGCTCACAGCGTGGTTAGGCCCCATACACAAAAAACAGCAGGGGTGTGGATCGGCTCCCGCGATCAGGTTTGGACATTTCGGGCAGGTCTTGTGGTCAAGAACTGACTCCATTACTCTAAATGTTCCGTCTTTCTAAGCTCCGTGAAAACACTTCCGCTTACTGAAGAGAAAAGGATGATAGTCAGGAGGCGAGGCCTCCTTTTATACGGTGTGATGCGCGCGCATTCAGGTAGGCCCGCCCAGGGCCGGCTACGTCTATAGAAGTCTCAGTGGGAGAATGCTTGCAGGGTAAGAGAGTACCCATAGAGTCCAGTAGAGGGCGGAGCCTGTGAGAGATATAACAGGACTTGTTTCTGAAAAAGAACCCTAGCCCTTAGTTTTTTAAGCAGGTTATTGACATGAAGTTTAAAAGAGAGACAATCATCAAGCCAGATACCAAGGTATTTGTAACAGGCAACAACTTCAAGTTTTGTTCCTTGCGTAGTTACAATATCTAAAACAGGCTCTGGTGTCTTTTTTGATTTTGAAAAGAGCATTACCTTGGTTTTATCCACATTTAAAAGAAGCTTTAATTCAGAGAGCTGAGTCTGAATAGTGTTAAAAACAGCCTGTAATTTAACAACAGCCTCTTTAATGGAGGGACCTGCACAGTACATCACAGTATCATCCGCATTAAAAATGTAAAGTAGCTTCATCCACATTATCACCTACGCTGTTAATATATATGGAGAATAAAAGTGGTCCTGAAACAGAACCTTGTGGTACACCATTAGAAATGTTTAACCACTCAGAAGATAGTCCATCAAAATGAACATATTGGGAACTTTCAGAGAGGTAGTTTACAAACCACCCCACTGCAAGGCTGGATATGCCAATACTGAGTAGCCTCTGCTTTAAAATGCGATGATCAACGGTGTCAAACGCTTTGGAAAGGTCAATAAACAGAGCTGCACAACTCTGCTTATTATCTAAAATACTAGTCATGTCATTTACCACTTTCATTGTCGCAGTGATGGTGCTGTGTTTCTTTCTGAATCCTGACTGATGTTTAGACAGGATATCATTTATACATAAAAACTCCTTTACTTGTTCACTCACAAGTCGTTCGAGCACCTTAGCCAGAACTGACAATTTAGAGATCGGCCTATAGATATTTAAAATAGTTGCCTCCCCTCCTTTCAGTAAAGGCAAGACATAAGCAGACTTCCATACTTTTGGAATTGTATTTGTGCTGAGGGAGAGGTTAAAAAGAGAAGTAAGAGGTGGAGCAATACAATCTGCAGCTATCTTTAAAAAGAAAGGTTCTAAGTTGTCCGGGCCAGCCGGTTTCCTAGGATCTAACTTGGATAATGCTTCATGAACAATACCAATAGTTAAAGCAGTAAAACTGAAAGGGTTTTCCAGACCACATTGTTCAGAGTCAAGGATTGGAGCATTCACAGAAGCAGAAGTACAGTCAGTGACAGAATCAAACAGAGAGCCACAAGACACAACATGCTTATTAAAGCAATTTAGCATAGTAGCCCTGTCTGATATAATGCCAGATGCTGTGGTGAGGCACGGAGGAAGCTCATTTGGGATATCACCAGTGGAAATCGATTTTATGATTTATTTATTATTTTATGAGAGAGAGGTTAACATGTCATTTTAGTTGTATGTATTCATGTATTTGTTTCTGTTCAAGAACCCAAATAGAGTGGTTGTAGTTATCCCATGTATACATAAAACGTGTTATTCAGCCCCTTGCAATTTGGGATTTTATTTTTGGTTGGTAGGTATTTTTGGTCAGTGAGCTGGTCATTTCAAAAGTAGCCCACCGGCCCAAAAAGTGTGGGCACCCCTGAGCTACACCATTAGCTATCCCTCATTCACTGTTAGTTAGTACCATATTTTACTGCAGTTGGCCTCTGCAGAGCAGAATAACACTAACACATATTCTAGTGCAGGGTTGCCAACTCTCACGCATCTGACGTCAAATCAAGTTTTATTTATATAGCACATTTATAAACGATTTTTGGTCGAGCCAAAGTGCTGTACATAAAATAAAAATAACCTACAGTAGAGACACTTTACAGCAAATACAACAGCACAGATTGTTCAGAATATCAGTATGAGAAAAACGACACCCTCTATCCATAGACCCTCACATCGTACAAGGAAAAACTTCCAGAGAAAACCCACAGTTTAAGGGGGTAAATGGGAGAAACCTCAGGGAGAGCAACAGAGGAGGGATCCCTCTCCAGGACGGACAGACGTGCAATAGATGCCGTGTTTAAATCGAAGAGATAATACATTTTACAGCATATAGACCGAATGTTAGGAAATCTTAGTGTAATAAGAAGATGAATCTACGAGGATGTCAGCTACAAGACGAACCGGCGATCGTTTTTGGTTGGTTATTTACAATGTTGAGTTGACAGCTGATCAAGCTGTCGATCCGCTCCCTCCCCGCCCCCACCACTCTAAACAACGTTAACAGACAGCAGAGCAGTGGGAGCCGGTTGGTCAATCCCCGACCCGTATTGCGCATGCGCAGATCTAAGATCCAGTAGAAATTATAAAAAAGTAAAAGTCTGCTGCTTATTGTTCTACAAGGCCAAAATAGAGTCAAAGAGTATATGAGAGTGAGAGTGTGTTAATTAATATATTTGGCAGTTCGGAGTAAGTCTGTAGATTTGTTTGTGTGTGCGTGTGTGTTTCATGTATAGGCCTCTCATGATCATTAATTTGTTAGATACATTTTCCCAGAAATTATTGCGATAAACAATAATATTGTCGGCACCGTTGTATGACCATTTTAGACCACTGACATAATGATAATATGTAACAAAAATTCAAGTAGGCCTACATCCTTTCAAACTGCTAGTCACATCCTCATGTAAATGTAAATGTATCGAGTTCATTTTTATTTATCGAGTTCATTTTATTTATCGTACGATAAATCAATTAATTGCTTATCGCGACAGGCACACAATAAAACAGTGGACACAAACATGTGTTTGACTTTCATTTGTGAATTAAATGTTGTGCCCTTTATAGTCTGAGTCCAATATGTTGTATTTGTATATACAGTATATCCTATGTATATGCTAAGGTCCCGCTGCTGACACGATAGCAGTCATTTAGTGCGCATATGTGTAATTAAACCCATGATATCAAAATCTCACTCCAGCCAGGTAAGGCAAGGCAAGTTTATTTATATAGCACTTTTCAACACAGGGCAATTCAAAGTGCATTACAAAAAACGAAAGACATTAAGAAAATGGCATTTAAAATCAGTCATTAAAAATAAAAGCTAATAAAATAAACATAAAAGAAAAAATACATGGATAAAAGTTACAGTGCAATCTAAGATATGAATAGTTCAATTAAAAGCAGCGACAAAAATAAGTCTTCAGCCTGGATTTAAAAGTAGTAAGAGTTGCAGCGGACCTGCAGGTTTCTGGGAGTTTGTTCCAGATATTTGGAGCATAATAACTGAACGCTGCTTTACCATGTTTAGTTCTGACTCTGGGGACAGAAAGCTGACCAGTCCCTGAAGACCTGAGAGATCTGGATGGTTCATAATTTAGCAGGAGGTCAGAAATGTATTTTGTGCCTAAACCATTCAGTGCTTTATAGACCAGCAGCAGTATTTTGAAATATATTCTTTGACACACAGGAAGCCAGTGTAAAGACTTCAGAACCGGAGTGATGTGATCCACTTTCTTAGTGCTAGTGAGGACTCGAGCAGCAGCGTTCTGAATCAGCTGCAGCTTTCTAATAGATTTTTTAGTGAGACCTGTGAGGACACCATTGCAGTAGTCGAGTCTACTGAAGATAAAGGCATGGACAAGTTTTTCCAAATCCTGCTGTGACATTAGTCTTTTAATCCTAGATATGTTCTTTAGGTGATAGTAGGCTGATTTAGTAACTGTTTTAATGTGACTGTTGAAACTCAGGTCAGAGTCCATGACTACACCTAGATTTATGGCTTTATCTGTTGTTTTGAACATTGCAGACTGAAGCTCAGCGCTAACTTTTATACGTTCTGCCTCGGCTCCAAAAACCATTACCTCAGTTTTATCTTTGTTTAATTGGAGATAGTTCTAACACATCCAGTCATTGATTTGTTCAATGCACTTACTCAGTGTTTGAATTGGAGCATAGTCTCCTGGTGAAATTGTTACGTAAATGTGTGTGTCATCCGCATAGCTATGGTAACTTATTTTGTTGTTTTTCATTATCTGAGCCAGTGGTAGCATGTAGATGTTAAAGAGAAGAGGCCCCAAGATGGAGCCTTGAGGTACCCCACATGTCATATTTGTCAACTCAGATGTGTATTTACCTATAGAAACAAAGTTGTTTCTGTCCTTTAAGTAGGATTCAAACCAATTTAGAGCTGTTTCCGTCCCACCCAGTTTTGCAGTCGGTCTAGTAATATGTTGTGGTCAAGAGTGTCAAACGCAGCACTGAAATCTAATAATACTAACACTGAAGTTCTGCCACTGTCTGTGTTTAAGTGGATGTCATTAAAAGACCTTTACAAGAGCCGTTTCAGTGCTGTGGTTTGGATGAAAGCCTGACTGGAACACATAAAAACAGTCATTTAAATGCAAGAAATTACTCAACTGTTGAAAAACAACTTTTTCAATGATTTTACCTAGAAATGGAAGGTTTGATATGGGCCTGTAATTGTTCATTACTGAAGCATCTAGATTATTCTTTTTTAAGAGCGGTTTAATGACTGCAGTTTTCAGGGCCTGTGAAAAGATACCTGAGTGAAGAGATTTCTGAGTAAACAAAAAAAAATTCTGAGTAAATTCTGAGTAAACATTCTGAGTAAACATTTCCCTAGTATTTTCAGTTAAATATCGCTTTGTGGTTACCTCTTTTTGAACATTTTTGTGAACAGAAATAGAGCTCTCAAAGAAAGCACAGGAATGGTCAGAGAGTGCAACATCAGTCACCACAACCTTAGAGATATTCAGACCCTTTGAGATAATTAAGTCCAGAGTGTACCCCTTATTGTGCTTGGGCTCCGTCACATGTTGAGTCAGTCCATAGCTATAAAGAACACAAAACAGTTCTTTAGCCACTCTGTCCTGGGGGTTGTCAACATGGATGTTAAAATCACCAACAATGACTAGACGGTCAAAGTCAATACACACTATGGACAGCAGTTCGGTAAAATCATCAAAAAAGCTTGCACAGTATTTGGGTGGTCTATAGATATTTAGGAACAGAGCTCGAGAGGAGCATTTCAGCTGAAGGGCCACATATTCAAAAGAATCAAAGTTTCCATACGATGTCTTCCTGCATTGAAGGGAATCATTGAACAGAATAGCAACTCCACCCCCTTTCTTATGCATTATTTCCTGACTCATAAAACTAAAGTCGGGAGGGGTTGATTCGATAAGAACAGCTGCACTGTTATTTTGTTCAATCCAAGTTTCTGTTAAAAACATAAAATCGAGATTGTGATCAGTGATAAAATCATTGATTAAAAATGTTTTTCCTGCCAAAGACCTGACATTTAATAAAGCTAGTTTAAGTTCGTTAAACACACTATCAGTCAGGTTTTTTGTAACAAGCTGTGGCTGACATGGAATCACTGCTAAATTAGATAAGCTGTATCTAAGATGATTCACCTCTCTTAATCTATTACCTATCAACACAGATATCGGCAAAGCTACTGGCAGGCAGGGCCCCGGCATGACCTGGAAAGAGTTGAGAGTGCCATACGCCCTTGAGCCTGGACCCAGCATATATCAGTTTGCAGCGTTTTGTATACACACATCCCTATCAGGCTTTGAAGGGGAGGGAGGACCCACCACCCTGCTCCTTTCATCATAGGAGGGCAGGGTGAGGGCTACACTGTAGGAAGGGGGGGTTTGGAAATCTGCTTCCATCTTCCTTGTATTGTTTTGGTTTGGATGATTGTGGTAGGCATGGTACCCAAAGTTGGCAACCCTGTTCTAGTGTGTAGCCTACTTGGTGCTGCAAAATTATGTGTTAACAACAATTAAGCTAGAAACTTACATAAAACATAAAAAACACATGAGTCTAGTTGAGTTAGCTACTTACCTTGTTTGTTTGAAGGATCAATGTGTGTGTGTGTGTGTGTGTGTGTGTGTGTGTGTGTTTGTGTGGGTGTGTGTGTGTGTGTGTGTGTGTGTGTGTGTGTGTGTGTGTGTGTGTGTGTGCAACACGTTCTCACTCTCATCCCGTCACATATTGACGGACGGTCAGGGCCCCTCCCCGTCGCTATATTACGTACAGGGTACCCCTTGCCTGTCATTTTCTACGGGCAGGGCGTCATAGACCTTCATTGTGGACACAGCGGACCCCTTGCCCGTCAGGCTTCTACGGGCAGGGCGTCCCATAGACCTTCATAATGCCTATTCTAAGGTTCATTTGGCCATTAAAATGCGTTTTGGTCTCATTTTATGCAAGTAATGAGTTTTTATTTCTGATTATTTGTGCAGTACATGTACATGATGTTTAGTTTGCTAGTTATGACGAAGATTACTTCATGAATGTGTACACATTCATGGTCGCTAAGGTGGTTGCTATGGACGCTGCAATAGCTCCCAGACCACGTGATCAACAACAATGGCTGTCCTTCGTGTTATTCCCCGGTGGAAAATGCCTATTTTAAGGTTCATTTGGCCATTAAAATGCGTTTTGATGTCATTGTATGCGAGTAATGAGTTTTTATTTCTGATTATTTGTGCAGTACATGTACATGATGTTTAGTTTGCTAGTTATGACGAAGATTACCTTACGTCTGTGAGGAAAATACATGGGAGAGAGCCTCGTATTTTTAAAATCTTTTTTTTCTTCTAATTTGTTATTCTTTTCAAAATAACACACTGGTATTTACTCACCAATAACACACAATCATCCTTGCTTTTATTTATTGGTTTAATTCTATAATCTCGGTCTTTTTTGGCGTCCGTCAGGAACTGAACTTAAAAATAAAAATAACCGGAAACAGACGTGGGCATTTCGAGCGATTACCCAAGATTCTCAGCTACGCTGATTGGATGTTTTAGCCGCAATGCATGCTGGGATTTGGTGTTTATATTATATGAAATCCGGAAAACATTTGAAAAGACTAAAATAATACTTAATTCCGAGTGCTCTTGCTTTTCTCTTTGAAAGTCATCACATAACGGCATTGTAATACACGGTTCGGCTGCATTACATATTACAGATCTGCCTTAGTTCTTTATGTATAGCGCCCTGATGAGAAGACCTTTGGAAAAACTGAAGAAATGCCGCCGAAACTGAATACTTGACGTGGATCATAAATATATCAACAATTAAAAAACTTCTCAATTTCTCTTCACACAATACGTCTCCTTGCAGTATCAACACTAATTCGGCTGACTTTTACATTTGATATAATTCATAGATAGGTTATATTTACACCATAACGGTGCACAGTTGATATAAAAGGACTTGTAGTTTTTAAAGATATTACTGATTTGAATTGGATTGAATTTTGAATGTAAGAATGTAAATACTGAGTCTGAAATAGTATAGCAATATGCTGTAAAATTATGTGAAAGCATGAATAAAACTACACATCAGATGTTGTACATACAAGTGTCTGTGTGTACCTTGTGTGCCTAGTGGTTAAAGCACGTTATTGAATTATTGTTTTTATGTGTTATATTTGATTAAAAAAATATGAAGAGTACATACTTTCATAGGGGGAAAGTAGAAGGTCTGTGATAGAAATATTGAATATAAAAATCAAGAAGATACTATAAGTGATCTCTTCAATAAAATAGTTTAGTGCAGGATGTACAAAGATATTAATAGGAGGAGGTGCAAAACAGAAACACGAATTAACCTTTATTTAAACATTAAATAACAGATTAAGGTCTTCTTTTAAATAAGAAAAAAACGTTGGGGGTATCTATCTACAGATAAATACAAAGTACTTAACGTCTAATATATTGCTTTCCTGTTATGTTAACTATGTGGAAGCACTTATTTTAACTGATATTATACACATTAATTATACTCTTATGTATGTAGATAGAATAAGAAATGTGCAGAATATGACAGTTTAATGGTGGAGGTACACACATATTGATAGATGTCTTGTAATGCACTGTTGAGGAACCTGTGACCCAAGTTTTTCATTCATTTCATAACTACACTGTAAGTTGTGTAAATGATATGTCAATACACCTTTAAAATCTTGAAATCTTGAAAGGGATGTGCAAAATAGCCATAATATACAGTCTTTAATTAACTATTAGTAGAGAATAACGAGTAATGAATATACTTTATTACTTGTTTCCATTCATGTCAATTGCAGATACATGTTTAGTCTTCTCAAGCACCAACTATCAAACATCTCTCCTGATTGTTGGCACTTGACAATCACCTTCCCTGAATTTTACTCAGGTGTAACTAAAGTCTGGGTTGTTTATATTTCACATCATTAATCAAAATCTGCAAAGTACCTCAAATAAGTGTAGTGGAGTAAAAATACCAGGTTAACCTCTGAATTGTAGTGGAGTAGAATTACAAAGTATCAATGAGCTGTCATGTATATTAATGCTATATATTGATGCTGCGCATTATGGACAGCGATTTTCACCCATTTATTAATTATATGTTTTACATTTGATAACACCAATGTGTTTCATCCTGGCAACTTCTAATTGTGGAAAACGTTCAGTAGAGACGTCCCATAGAACATTTTGCGAAACACAATAGTGTAGTGTGTAGTTCTGGGGGGCGTTCGATTCCAGTTTTGGATAGTCTGGCGTGGTTTCGTTCCATTTCAAACAGCTGTTTGACGCTGTAACCTTGGCGCACTGCCACTCCAACATCCAATCCCAGACCTTGAAGAGTAATCACGGGGACTGTAGTCCTAAACGATAGCTGGGGATTCTGGGTAGTGTAGTGTCTTCGGCCATCCTAAACTCAAAAATGTTGACAATCGCAATGATGCTCGAACTGTCCCTTACAGGCCTACGTCTGTTTCCGGTTATTTTATTTTGAAATTCAGTTCCTGACGGACACCAAAAAAGACCGAGATTATGGAATTAAACCAATAAATAAAAGCAAGGATGATTGTGTGTTATTGGTGAGTAAATACCAGTGTGTTATTTTGAAAAGAATAACAAATTAGAAGGAAAAAAAGATTTAAAAAATACGAGGCTCTGAGCCCCATGCATTTTCCTCACAGACGTAAGGTAATCTTCGTCATAACTAGCAAACTAAACATCATGTACATGTACTGCACAACTAATCAGATATAAAAACTCATTACTCGCATACAATCAGGGCCGGCCCTGACCAATTTGCCGCCCTAGGCAATATTTTAGCTCCCCCCCCCCAACCCCAACATGCAGACACTCACTATGATTTGCACGTGCACGGTTGTGGCATGACCACTCAAACAGAAACACAAGATGTGTGCAACTGTATTTAGTTTCCTATCCATTTGAACATGATTTAAGTGGGGGGGGGGCCTCACCTCCTCTAGGGGGGTCCGGGGGCATGCACCCCCGGGAAGACTTTTTTTTTAATTTTGAAGTTAAAAGCATCAATCTGGTGCACTTTGAACATTAGGAGATCTGTGGATACGTCTCTCAACATCCATATGAAACAGAACTGTAAGCAGATTTTCTTTTTCTTTATGGATATTTTACAAATCACTCCCCTTTCAAACTGTATTCTTGTTTAATAATAACAACTTGTTTGTACTGTCAGTATTTTATACGTGTTTTTCATCTATTCTCGCAATATAGGCGTAGTTCTGTTAGTAAAAGATAATAAGATGTACTTCGTTGATCCAAAATCGGGAAATTGTGTTGTTATGAAATTTAAAAAAATATTTTTTTTTATTTCTAACTTTTTCCGTTTCTTTTTTTTTCCAGCGCCCCCTATGGGATGATGCGCCCTTAGCATTCGCCTATACTGCCTATGCCGAGGGCCGGCCCTGCATACAATGACATGAAAACGCATTTTAATGGCCAAATGAACCTTAAAATAGGCATTTTCCACCGGGGAATAACACGAAGGACAGCCATTGTTGTTGATCACGTGGTCTGGGAGCTGTTGCAGCGTCCATAGCAACCACCTTAGCAACCATGAATGTGTACACATTCATGAAGTAATCTTCGTCATAACTAGCAAACTAAACATCATGTACATGTACTGCACAAATAATCAGAAATAAAAACTCATCACTCTCATAAAGTGAGATGTGAGATCAAAACGCATTTTAATGGCCAAATGAACCTTAAAATAGGCATTATGAAGGTCTATGGGACGCCCTGCCCGGAGAAGCCTGACGGGCAAGGGGTCCGCTGTGTCCGCAATGAAGGTCTATGGGACGCCCTGTCGGTAGAAAAATGACGGGAAAGGGGTACCCTGTGGCCAAGTCAGCTACTTGTTTGTTTTTGGCGGGAAAAAAGGCGGGAATTTTCACTACTGCCAGCGCTGTATACTAGCATGCCACAGATACATGTGATCACTTTGGGAATAGTTTTATTGTGATCTTTGACCATCAAAACATGGGTCTAGACACATTATTTGTTCATTTATCTGCAATATTGGCTGAGATAGAGTGAAAAGTGTGAAAATTCCATTTTTGGTAATGGTGACACTAATTTGCATAAAAAATACATGTGGGACATCCAGGCAACATTTTAACATAGCTCATCATTTTCTACATACTTTTTCCACTTAGGAAACACTGATTATAAGTATATTTCTGTGTCGGTGCAAAATACACCCTTCTTGGTACAAGACTGAAATGCTATTTTCTTGTAATGGCGGCAATAATTAGCATAATAGCATGCCACAGACACATGTGATCACTTTAAGAATAGTTTTATTGTGTTCCTTGACCCTCAAAACATGGATCTGGATACCTTATCTGTTCAGTTATCTGCAATAATGGCTGAGATATAGTGAAAGGTGTAAAAAGAGTGAAACTCGATTTTTAGGGTAAATAAACACTAATTTGGGAAAAGAATATACGTGGGAAAATTTGCCAACTTTTTAACATAGCTAATAGTTTTCTACACAATTTTTCCAATCTAGAAAAGCTGATTAGAAGTATATTTCTGGGGGGTGCATGATACCCCCTTCTACCCACTAGACTAAAAGGAGAGTTGCAGAGAGCCCATGATGGGGGACTCAAAGCTGTGTCTTTTCCTTCTACTAATCACAATTACTTTGTCTTGTAAGTATTTTTAAATAACATTTTGTTGTTTTGAATGGGGGATACTATACATGTAATAGTTAAAAGGCTAAGCCACCTAAGTGGAAACTCTGATCTCTTTTTAAAGTAAAGACGCTTTCTTCAAGGAGGAAACAAAAATTGTATCAAATGTTCCTCTTATTGTTTTTACAGATGCCCATGAGGAACAGGAAAACTGCCTAAGTAAGTTTCATTGTTTTCATATTTTAAGTACACAACCTGAACATAATGTAAATTGCACTACAGCTGTCTGACTATACATCGTCAGCAGTAAACTGAACTTTGATGCTAGCACATGCATATAGATATTTTTGGGGATTAAAACCCTTGATAATGTCTTATCCATGCAAGACTTTTTAAAAGTATGGCTGATTTGCTAAGGCACACTGCTTTCTGACTGGAAAGTACTGCAATGTAATAATGAAATAATTACTTTTTACTCAGTAAACCAAAGGTACAAAACCTCCCACAAGTATGAGTCCTTGAACGCTATCAATGGTGCTTCACATCTCAGGAATGGACCCAAAGCAACTTGCAAAGTACATGCAGTGCTTTAGCAGCTACATTTCATCATCATTTATCTTAGGTCTATTTCATGTAGATCATTTTCTGTATACACTATATATAGAGGCTAAAATTATCTTTTAAAACAGGTTTCGATTGAAGTACCTCAGATTTGTAGTTTCATCGTCCGCACCACTGGCTGTAGCCTGAGTGAGGTGGTCGATATGGACACAGAAGGCAACCCTGTGTTCGCTCCTGCAGCCAGCTCTGATGCCTTTGCTGCTGAAATGGAGAGGTGAGTTACATTTAAACGTCTCCAGTGAATCCAGTGGCATATAAATACCTAATGAAATTCACCACATTTGCTATAAGACTTAATAGTGAAAGTCTCACATTTTTTAGAGATATCCTCTGAAGGTTGTGGTTGAGGGAGTTTATGATGTCAAACTGTTCCCCGAGGAAGGTGAGACAACAACCATTCTGAACATCAAGAGGGGAATCATTTCTGCCCTGGCTGTGCCTCTGCTAGAAGAAGACAAGAACAAGAACATGGTACATTCATTAGAGAATGCTTTGAAATCTGCATACTTTAGGGGCACCTTCATAGTATATCATGTTTGTATTCACGATTTAAAAAAACTGCATGTAGCACATTCTAATTTTTTTTCTCTAATCATCTATTTCAGCCCACCATCCATGGCAAGTGCAAGACCCAATCCACAGTCAACGCAAGAGAGGACATCGCAACTGACATCAGCCTCAACAGGGACCTGTCCAGATGTGATACATTTGTCCCACTGAGAGACCACACCAGCCCACTGGCACTTATCTCTGGCATGGTAAGATATCCAATTAGCTGAGGTAGCAACATGAACCTTTCAGATAATCAATTAAATTCATGAATTAAGTATATTTAATTGAAGTGGTATGTGGGTGGATACTATTCAACTTAACTTTGATTAATTCTCTGCATTAATATGATAATTTTTTCAGCACTATCCTCTTGCTCAGCTGGTCAGAAGCTCACAGGCCTGCAACTACAAGTTTGACAATGAGAACTGTAACATTATAATTATGTTGCTTTTGTTTCACAGGTGGCATTGTGAAGGGTCTTCACATGGACGCTGTCGAGGACAAGAGTGCTATCCAGGATAAAGATGCAGGTCTGAACCTCCTGAGAGAACTGGCCTCTCTGCCCGAGACTGAAGGTGAAAAGAGGGCCCACCTATTCCACGTGTTTGTCAGTATGGTCCGTGGAATGAAGACCGAGACCCTGAGTCCCGCCATTCCAGAAGCTCTTGAAGTGTCCAGTGCCCTGACCTACCAGGTTTTGGCCCAGTGTGGAACCCCTGAGTGCAGCAGTGCCATCATGCAGATCTTCAGGACCTTTGACACTTCCTCACTCGAGGTTGATGCTGGTGTTTTTGCTATGGGACTGGTGTCCAATCCCTCTGCCCTCCTGATCAATGACATGCTCGAGATGGCCAAATACAAGCCCAGCAAGCCCATCATGTACGCCCTGAGCAATGTTGTAAAGAGGTGAGTGAAGTTAACCCGCCTTTATTTTATATTCAATCACTGAATAATGTTTCAGCAAACATTTTCTCTCTTTTGATTATTAGGAGAAGCAAGCTTTGAATTATAATATGATGTATTTTGTTTTTGACCAGGTTTTACAAAGCTGAAGGCAAACTGATCCCTGAGATTTTCGCTGTTGCTGAGTTCATGGGTTCCCAGTTGGGTGACTGTTCTGGTGACAAGGACAACACTTTCATGACATTGAGAGTGAGTAACATTTGCTACGGATCAAAAGTAAAATAACATAAAACACCAATGAGCACAAAACTAATATGTCCTTTGATTTCAGGTTATTGGAAACATGGCAGCAGCTATGGGAGCTGCTGGTCCTGCACTCAGATCTGCTGTGATCCAGTGTGTGAACCAACCTCATGCTTCCCTGGCTGTGCAGCAGGCTGCCATTCAGGCCTTCAGACTGACTCCCGTCCCAGAGGAGGCAAGTCAAATTCATTCAAAGGTTTGACAAAACGTCTAAATAAGTATTTCTACCTTTTACTAATTATATTGATGTCTATCTTTTCCAGGGCAGAGAGATTCTCATGCAAGTGCTTTTGGACGTTGCAAGCCCAATGCAAAAGCGTGTTGCTGCATATCTGGTACTGATGAAAGACCCCCAGCCCACTGAACTGGCCCAGCTGGCTGATGCCCTGCCCATTGAGCAGGACCAACAAGTCAAGAGCTTTGTGATCTCCCACATTACCAACATTTTGTCCTCAACTGAGCCAGCAACCCAAGAGTAAGTGAAAAGCAGTTTCAGATTTATTTTCAAATGTCACATATTTGTTGTTGTACAACATGGTTAGTACATTTTCCCATTTTATCATTATCAGATATTTAACTGTAATATTTGTTTTCTGTCCTTCAGACTGAGACAGAAGATCCTTGTTATTTGTTAATATGGCTATCATTAATTCGACATTACAATTAAGTGCTGTTTACTCTTACTTGAGGAGTGTTCAGTTAGTCTTCAACTTCTAATGATGTACACAAAATAAAAAGTTCTACATTTCAGTTACAATGTTCCCTAATGAAATAATCAATAGCTATTCATCTTTAAATCCTCTTTTTTCCTTTTGTGTTTTATTTAGGCTCTGGAGTGTTGGCCACTACTGATTCCATCAAGGCCCATTTGGAAAGCTCTTTGGCTCATAAATTCCTTGAAGCCACTGTTGTTATCACTGAAGAAGCAACCTTCACAGACAAACTTAACCTGAAATCAAGCAGCAAGATTGAAGCCAAAAGCCCACTTGGTGTTCATTTCATCCTAGGCAACGATGGCACAACAGAAATGAAGAAATCTCTGCCCATAGCGACTTTAAGGGAGACTTCACTACTGGACCAATGTATGGCAAGACCATTTCAACCCAGTCATTTGCCATCTTCCCATTCAGGCATGAAGCAAAGATCGATTATACGGTTCAGCTTGACTCCACACTTGTCAAGGCCCAGAATACAATTGCAGCATCGCTTGCCAATGGTGAACTCTCAGTTGTGTCTAACACCAATGACTTTGAAGACCTCTTGACCCATGTTGCTGAGCTTTCCTTCAAAGACAGCAACAGTGCATGACATTAAGGATTTTGGGAGCTTACCAGCATGACTCTGTGGGCCATCTAAGCTAATTTACAGATGGCCCTGAGCCCAATAGAGGTTGCCCTGAAAAATGCGCACGGACGAAGTGAGGCACGAAGGGTTTGGGGGGCCTCCCCCTGGAACATTTAGATTGTTGCAGGTCTTAGATGCTGTCTGGTGCATTCTCTAGACTGAATTATAAGATGAACCACCACAATATTGTATTGTACAATTTCAATTTGATTCTTCATTTCACTTGTTCGTTTGTTCTTGTTTGTGTTTGCTCGCTTGCATGCCCTGCATATTTATAAGAAATACTTAAGTTGTTGGTCAAGACACTCAGTATTACGACTGGAGCACACAAAAACTGATAGGACCCAAATACACGACTCTAGACAAAAGATGATTCAAAAAAAGGTTTTACTGTGATGATAAAACAAGGTAATCCATTCACAAGGTTCAAAACGATCTGGCACTTGGCACAGGGAACACACAGAATATATACAGAAGCAAGGGACTCCACAGGTGCAAACAATAAGGGCGGGGCAGGTAATCAGGTCCGTGGACAAACAGGCAAGGTAGGAATCGAACTACCTGAAATGAGAAATGACAAAGTAAAACAAGAAATGGCAGAAACGGACTTGACAATATAGACTCACAGAGAAATAATACTAACAGATCTGACGAGACACAACAGTACCCCCTCCTCTATGGCCGACTCCGGACGGCCCAGAGTCCTGTGGATTAAGTCTGAAAAAGTCCTTTATCAGTTTCTGATCCACAACAAAACTTGCTGGTACCCACGACCGATGTTCTGGACCGTATCCTTTCCAGTCTACAAGGAACTGTCGGCCGCGTCCTCTCTTCCTGACTGCTAGCAGTTTCTTGACGTCATATATCAGACCGCCGTCTAACATCCGGGGGGGAGGAGGAGGCTTGGATGGAGGAACCAAACGACTCTCCCGAACCGGTTTGACTTTGGCAACATGAAAGGTCGGATGGACTCTCAAGGACCTGGGCAGGCGCAGGCGAACAGCCACCGGGTTAACAACTTTTGTTATGGGAAACGGACCCACAAACCTCGGAGCCAGCTTCCTGGAGGCCACACACAGGGGCAGATCTCTTGTAGGTAGCCAAACCTTCTGCCCGGGTTTGTAGGCAGGTGCCGGACGACGATGTCGATCTGCTGTCTTTTTCATGCGAGCAGCACTCTTCAGGAGAACCTGGCGAGCTCCTGCCCAGACTCTGTGACACCGCCTCACCAGGGCATGTGCTGACGGTACAGTCACTTCCTTCTCTACTTCTGGAAACAGAGGAGGTTGGTAACCATAGGCGCAGTGAAAAGGGGAGAGACCCGTGGCAGATGTAGGTTGGGTGTTGTGGGCATACTCCACCCATATCAGCTGCTTGCTCCAAGTTGTGGGATTCTGGGACACCAGACACCGTAAACACGTCTCCAGTTCCTGGTTGATCCTCTCTGATTTACCATTAGCCTGTGGGTGGTAACCAGATGTCAGGCTGGGAGTGGCTCCTATCAGGCTGCAGAACTCCTTCCAAAACTGGGAAACGAACTGCGGCCCACGGTCTGACACCACATCTCGAGGAAATCCATGCAGCCTGAAAACATGAGATAAGAGCGCTTCTGCTGTCTCTTTAGCAGAGGGAGATTTGGGCATGGGGATAAAGTGAGTCATTTTGGTGAATCTGTCAACAACAGTGCAAATGGTGGTGTTACCTGCAGAGGGCGGCAGTCCAGTGACAAAATCCAGCAAGATGTCAGACCATGGGCGGCTTGGAATGGACAACGGTTGCAGTAGACCCATAGGAGACTGGGTAGAGGTCTTATTCCGAGCACAGGTAGTGCAGGCTGCCACATACTCAGTAACCTCCTTCTCCATTTTAGGCCACCAAAACCTTTGCTTTATCATGTACATAGTTCGTCTGATACCTGGATGACATGTTAACACAGATGTGTGAGCCCAGTGAATCACATCAGAGCGGACAGATGGGGGAACAAAGAGACGGTTAGGGGGGCCACCACTGGGTACGGTTTTTCCCTCTAAAGCTTGATTTACCTTAGCCTCAATTGGCCATGTCACCCCTCCTATCACCTGAGTGGGCGGTAAAATGGACTCTGTCTCCTTGGAAAGAGCCTCTGGGTCAAAAAGCCTGGATAATGCGTCTGGTTTGGCGTTCTGTGAGCCAGGACGGTAGGAGAGAGTGAAGTTAAACCTATTGAAAAATGAGGTCCATCGTGCCTGTCTGGAGTTTAACCTCTTAGCCTTGCGTATGTACTCCACATTTTTGTGGTCTGTCCACACAATAAATGGCTGTTTTGCCCCTTCTAGCCAGTGCCTCCACTCATCCAGTGCTACCTTCACGGCTAATAACTCTCTATTGCCTACATCATAGTTCCGTTCAGCCGCAGTCAACTTACGGGAAAGGTAGGCACATGGATGGAGCTTACTGTCTTTCTCTGCCCTCTGTGAGAGGACCGCCCCGATGCCCTCGTTGGAGGCATCCACCTCCACCGTGAACTGCCGTTGGGAATCCGGGATGGTAAGTATTGGAGCTTTAGTGAAAACTTTTTTCAACTTCTGGAAGGCCCGGTCTGCCTGTGGGGTCCACACAAACTGAACAGAATGAGAGGTGAGTACATGCATAGGAGTGGCAATATAACTAAAATTCCTAACAAACTTTCTGTAGAAGTTAGCAAATCCAAGGAATTGTTGGACTTTTTTCCTGGAAGAGGGTGTGGGCCATTCAGCCACAGCGCTCACTTTAGCAGGATCCATCATTATCTGGTCAGGACCCAGGATGAAACCCAGAAATGAAGTGGAACTGACGTGGAACTCACATTTTTCAGCCTTAACATAAAGTTGATTGTCCAACAACTTTCTTAATACCTGACGTACATGCGAAACGTGTGAACCTTCATCACGGGAAAAAATCAGGATATCATCAAGATAGACACAAACAAAATGATTCAAAAATTCCCTCAACACATCATTTATGAGAGCCTGAAAAACGGCAGGTGCATTTGTTAGACCAAAAGGCATTACCAGATACTCATAATGTCCGCTTGGAGTGTTGAAACCAGTCTTCCACTCGTCCCCCTCCCGTATCCTCACCAAGTGGTAAGCGTTACGCAGGTCAAGTTTTGAAAAAACTCTAGCTCCTTTCAACAGTTCAAACGCTGAGGTCATAAGCGGGAGGGGGTACCTGTTCTTCATGGTTATGTCGTTTAGGGGGCTGTAGTCGATGCAAGGTCTTAGGGATCCATCTTTCTTCTCAACGAAAAAAAAACCAGCTCCGGCGGGAGATGACGAGGGACGGATAAGACCCGTTTTGAGAGAGCCGTCTATGTACTCTCTCATAGACTCTCTCTCTGGAGCTGAGAGAGAGTACAGTCTTCCCTTGGGCAAGGGGGACCCAGGCAGGAGATCGATGGCGCAGTCATAGGTGCGATGAGGAGGAAGGGATGTCGCTTTAGTTTTATTGAACACCTCCTTGAGATCTCGGTAGCAGCTGGGTACGTTCGAAAGGTCAGGGAAGTCTGAGTCTTGATTATCTTCATGTTCCCTATCATTGTCTATAATGGGCTCTCTGACAATTTCAGCAGTCTTGCCCCTGAAACACGAATGAGAGCATTCGCTTCCCCACCCCAAAACCTTACCAGTCCGCCAATCAATGTGAGGGTTATGTTTGCACAACCAGGGATAGCCCAGAATTACTGCATGCTGTGCAGAATTAAACAGATGAAAAGTCATATACTCTGAGTGTTCATGATCAATGGTTATTTTAAGAGGCATGGTTCTATGAGTCACTTTGCACATGAGAGTACCGTCCAGAGCGCTAGCTTCAAGTGTCTGAGTCAATGGCACGGAGGCAATTGTAAAGTGTGAGGTTGACAAAAAGGTACAGGCTGTCTTGGAAAAGGCTGTTGTGTTCATCCATCAGTTGAAAATTGAGGAAACAATCAATGCTGTAGGTGAAGGACGCAGACATTCCTACCAAACTTGTGCAAGTCTTCCAGGATGCCATCAACTACTTGAAAACAACTCAGGTTGAGGATATCATTCAACAGCTTAATATGCATATTGTAACTACTGTGCAAAAGCTCAGGTCATTGGAGTATAATGACTTTGTGGATCATGCCAATCAAGTTATTGCTGAGTACACTGTTTACATCAATGAGCTGATCGGGGCTCTTGAAATCCCCCAAAAACTTGAAGCAACACAAGACTTTGTCAACCTTGTTCTTTCATCATTCAGAGGACTTATGGAAAGCCTGAGAGAGATCAAATTTGCAGAAATGATTAAATCCATTAAAGATGTAATTGCTCAGGTTGTGCTGGACATCGTTAAGCCCTTGGCTGAGTTCATTAAAGAAGAAATTACAAATCTGAATGTCAATGCTGCGATTACCATTTATGTGGACTTTGTGAGAAAATACTACACTAGGGCCATCACCAAGGTCACTGAGTTGTTAACCAGTATGGTTGAGATGATTAAGAACATGGCACCTGAACAACAAATCATCAATGAGATTCAGCAGATCGTTGAGGGCCTTATTGTTGAACTTAAGAAAGCTGAGTTGAATATTCCATCCTTCACCCTTCCTCTCACTGATCTTGTTGTGCCCTCTGTAATGCTCAGCATGGATAAACTTGGACAGTTTGAAATCCCAACACAGCTTGACATCCCGGAATTCACTATCCTGAGACTTTATACTGTACAAGCAACCACTATTTCCTTTGAGGACATCAAGCAGAGAATCATTGAACTTATTGAAATCATTGGAAACTTTGAGATCAAAATTATTGATGTGGATACTTTCTTTGGAGACCTGACCATGAACTACCTTCCTTCCATGCCTGAGATGTCCTTCCCGGAAATCAGCCTTCCTGAGATCTCATTCCCTACCATTCCACAGGTTCCTGTAGAAAAGCTTGTTAAGTCTCTCCAGGTTCCTGAGATCACATTGCCAACCATTCCAACTCAGATTATGGTCCCATGCTTCGGTAAACTCTATGGTGAGATCAAATTCGAAACTCCCATCTACACCGTCAAGACTTCTGCTGAGTTCCAGAACTCCACTGAGAGTGAAATGACACCTCAATTCACTGGATTCCTTACTTCCCTTGCCACATCTCCAAGTTTTGAAATTCTTAATTACAAACTAGACTCCACTGCTCATTTGGAAATCCCAGAAATGAGTCGTGTTGTCCTTGCAGAGACACTTAAATTCAGCCATGTTAATCTTGGAGTTGAACATCAGGCATCTGTAACTCTCTATGGCCAATCAGCCCAGGTCCAGGGAAAAACCACAATTAAGTTTATCACTACACCTTACACTGCTGACTTTATCAACACAGCCTTTATTTCTATGGAAGAAGGAATGTCTGCCTCTGTTGATACAACTTACAATCATGTTGTGGACCTCCCAATTGTCATGGTCAGGAGTGAAGCAACAGTTACCCAGAAAGCAGTTGCCCGCCAAGTTGGGTACACCCTCACTCTAACGATGGACAATTCAGGCACTGGCAAAATCAATGCTGATGATGTCACCCACAAGAGCAACTTGCAACTGACAATCAATCCCAGCACTGTCACTCTAACTTTCTCCGGTGACACAGACTCTACCATCTTTTAAATGAAACAGCAAATTACTGCTGAATCTGGCACCCTTTCCTTCTACAACTTTAATGTCCGCAATGAGGCAGAGGCACCAATCATCAAGAACAGTCTGATGGTGGCATCTGGGCATGTAAACCTTTATGATTTGAAGGCTGAGCTAAAAGCAAACCATGACACAGAACTGTATGGCAAAATCAGTGGAGTCCTGTCCAATGGAATCAACATTGTAGTCCGTCCTGTTGAGCTCATCTTTGATTTCCAAAACAAAGGAAATGCCAAGGTCAACATTTTTGAAAGTCCGATTGCTAAGATAGATCTGCAGAATGATTACTCAGCCACCTTAAAAACAGCCAAAAGATTAACACAGTAGCTCTTAATTTAGTCTTTATGTAGTCTTAATCAGTACAAAATATCCTACAATTACACTGTTGACAATAATCCACATGATGCTGGGATCTTTGTTGCCATGGAAAGTGAGGCCAATCTTGACTTCCTGTCATGCCCCATCAGCATTCCTGAGTTTGACCTGCCATTTGTTGACTTCCGCACACCAGAAATCACTGGTCTGAATGTGTATGAGCAGACTGGATTGAACAACATTTTGACTACAACTGAGTAAACTGTGGATGTGGATGTCAAGATTGTTTACCATAAAAGTGAGGCTGCCCCCCTTGTTGATATGATGGGTCTGATCCAGATTCCCTCTGTTGGTAACCTGATCACAGAGCTGTCCGTCAAGTCTGCCATTTTAAATCTGAATGTTAACGCTGATCTTGTGTTCCGTCTGGGAGCTACCACAGCCTCTGTGTTTGAGGGTCTTAAAGCCAAACTCGATGGAACCACCAGTCTAACTACCAGGAGAGGAATCAAGTTGGCCGATTCCCTGTCCCTTGAAAATGCTCACATTGAAGGCACCCATGACAGCACCATCAGCATGAGTACTGAGACTTTTGAAACAGCTGTCTCTGTGTCTACTGTTGCAAAGATTGCCCTGCCAATACTCAACCTTGAGGCAAACCAACATTTGGTTGCAGACACCAAAACCAGTGCTAATGCTGTCTCCACCTTCAGAGTGACAGGTGATGTCAACCTCCCTCTGATCAAGGCTGTTGGGAAGGCAGAGGTAGACCAAAGTCTTAAGCTCGAGGGAAGCTTTTAGTTTGTTTCCATGGAATCATCAACCAAGGCCAACATCGATAGTACAATGCTTGAAAACAATTCATTTTTAGGAGGTCTGGATAATTACTTCAATTTGTATTTGAATAATGATGGCTTACGCTCCACCTCCAAGATTATTTCTGATGCCAAACTTAACCAATCTACCACCAAAGTCATTGCCATGGATGTAAATGAGAATATTGCTGTTGAGGCATCACTTAGCCGTGTTTATGCAGTATTGAAGTATAGTGTCAACAATGAGGCACACTTATTCAATTTCAACACCACCGGGAAGCATGATGTCAATGCAAATATTGACTTTGCACCAACCTCTTCCTTGACTGCTGATATGGAGATTGTAATATCTCAGCCGAGTAGCCTGGGGATGTTCTCCATCTTTGAGAAGGCTGTTACTGATGTGACAGGTGCCAAGCAGAAGATCTTCATCAATGGCAAGTTTGTCAGCCCGCTGTCCACCACAAACGTTGCAGCTGAAGTAGAGGGCAGTGCTCCTGTCTTCAAAATCAACTTTAGGTCTTCTGCCACCTCTCCAGTTGTCTTCTTGGTGTATGACCTGGACTGTAAGTTGTTGTGGTTTTTTTTAATATATAAATTCTACTTTTACATCATAAAAGAAACATCATGATTATTTTTCTATGAAATCAATTTGCTTCAACAGCTTCCATTACCATCAACTTGGAACATGCTGGCATAAGCCTTACTGGGAAGGCAGTTTTCACCCACACAAATCTGAGCATGGACATTCAACACATTATTTCCCATACATCGAGGTAACAGTTTAAATAAACATTTTGTGCAATATGTTTGGGAATTTAAAGTTGTAAGTTGGAATCAAGTACATTTTGACCAGTATCCCAAGAAGAGACTATTATCAACTATACTCGTTATTATTTCCTATTAAATAGTTATATTTGTTGGATAAAGTTGCCTTCTTTACTACAGAAAAGTTACACATTCCTGTCTATCTCTACAGCGACTTGCGTCTTACGCTGAATGCGGACATTAACAGCCCTGCTTTCACTGACGTAAACCTATGTTACGCTGTGCGCAAAGATGGAATTAGTGCCACAATTTCTATCCCATCTACCGGCTTTCTGGGTCTTCAGCTTCATGGCCGGAGCCCACTTCAGATGAATTCCAGGATTTGTGGCCGTTATGCTGTAAGGAGCTCATACTGATATTTTCTTTGCAAATGCTAGCCGCTAGCTGCTAACTGCTGCCTCGTTAATATCAAATCCATCATAATAACAAATCATTACCATGCTGTCATGAACGTGCGGTGCTGTTACGTGTACGCAAATTGACGTGCTTGATTGGTTAAAGTTGCGCATGCGCTATGAGCGCACATACGGGTACTTCTCAGGCATGCCGGGTAATCTGTGACGTTTCGCTCTCTCAAAAGTTGGGCCATTTTATCATCATGCGCTAATGAGCAACTCTCATAGGAATTAATGAGGCCCCGCCTCCCACGCTGTATCCAGTTCTTATTATACATCCATGATTTGAGCCCTTGTGCTTTTTGGGGCTGGAGTTGATAACAGTGCCCCAGTGGTCAGTGTGGTTTCCTGTCCTCTAGTTTTATAAAACCCTGAATGGCTGAAATTAATATCAGCAAGGCAAGGCAATGCAAGTTTATTTATATAGCACCTTTAAGTACGCGACAATTCAAAGTGCTTTATAAAATAAAATAAAAGACATTTAAGAATAAATAAAGTAAAAACACATTATATAATGGCATTTTACAACATGCATTAAAAGGCAAAGATAAGATAAACACAACAGTTATACAATACATGAATAAAAAGCAAACTGCAGTGTGAATATGAGCAGTTCAATTAAAAGCAGCGGCAAAAATATATGTTTTCAGTCTCGATTTGAAAATAGTAAGAGTTTCTGCGGACGTGCATGATTCGGACAGTTTGTTCCAGATTGTCGGGGCATAATAGCTAAATGCCGCTTCTCCACGTGTTGTTCTTACTCTCGGAACCGAGAGCAAACCCATTCCAGAAGACCTGAGACACCTTGATGGTTCATAATTATGCAGGAGATCGTTGATATACTTTGGTCCTAAACCATTTCGTGATTTAAAAACTAGCAATAGAACTTTAAACTAAATTCTTTCTTTTAATTGGTCCTTCTTTGCTCCAAAAACAATTATCTCAGTTTTTTGTTTGTTCAATTGGAGAAAGTTCATCCAGTCATCCAGTCACTGATGTGCTCAATGCACTTGCTCAGTGTTCTAATCTGAGAATAGTCTCCTGGTGTAATTTCTAAATACATCTGGGTGTCGTCTGCATAGATATGATAGCTTAGATTGTTGTTTTTAATACTTTGAGCCAGTGGCAGCATATAGATATTAAAAAGCAAAGGTCCTAAAATGGAGCCTTGAGGAACCCCACATGACATATTTGTCAAGGTTGATGTGTAGTTGCCTATTGAGACAAAGTTTTTTCTGTCCTTTAAGTAAGAACTAAACCAATTTAGAGCTGTTGCTGAAACTCCCACCCAGGGCAATGACTAGACGGTCAAAGTCAATACACACTATAGACAGCAATTTGTTAAAATCATCTAAAAAGCTTGAAAAGTATTTGGGTGGTCTGTAGATGTTTAGAAAAAGAGCTCGAGAGGAGCATTTCAACTGAAGGACCACATATTCAAAAGAAGCAAAGTTTCCATCCATAGTCTGCTTGCATTGAAATAAATCATTAAATAAAATAGCTACTCCACCCCCTTTCTTATGCAGTCTTGCCTGACTCATACAACTAAAGTTAGGAGGGGTTTATTCTATAAGAACTGCTGTGCTGTTGTTTTGGTCTAACCAAGTTTAAGTTAAAAACATAAAATCCAGATTGTGCTTGGTGATAAAATCATTGATTAAAATTGATTTACCTGCTAAAGACCTGACATTTAATAGAGCCATGTTTAAATGTGTTCGATATACTATCACTCTGTTTGTTTGTGATAGACCGTGGAGTGCGTGGAATTACTGTTACATTTGATATATTTAAACAGATACTTTTGGATTTTCTGTTTTTAACCTGAGTCACCAACCTTCTGCGTATGTTGGTTATAACAGAAATGGGTCGCTGCACTAGCATAGAAGCCTCTGGTCGTTGGGTGGTGCCAGAGAGGGAGATGGTAGGTGTCAGCAGCGTCAGTGAAGAACAATTGCTGGTAGAAAAGTTTCGAGCGGTGGAAACGGTGATACTGCTGGAAAGGGGGGTGTGTGGGAATGGAGTGGGATTTAATTATTATGTTAAAAAAAATTGCTTTCAGTTACTGTGGAAAAATGCATTCCAAATCAATCTAAGGCAAGTGTAAAAATGTATTTAAGCTACAAAATGTTACCCTAAAAAATATTAGCTTAATAATAATATTTGTACTTAATTGGAGCAGTCACAGCTTGTCGACTTGAACTGAACTGCAATTTCATGAAGTGTGACCGTTATGGTGATAGGTTACTTTTTACTAAGCTAGAGTCTTGGTTCCAACTGGTATTATATTTATTATCTTACGTTGTTCAATATAGTCTACATATGTCAAATACTTTCAGCTTAACTCATGATAGAGCTTTTTAGGGACAATTTCAGGAACTGTAACCTTTGATCCATGATTGTCTCTCATTAACAGTACTTGAACATGTTATCAACAAGTTCTTGAAGATACAACAGATACCAGTCAGTCGGAGCAGGACAATGTTTTTTAGGGTGCTGCACTTTGTAATCAAACAAGCTCTTTGAATAAAGTATCCACACACAGTCTATGCAAATAATTCCCAGACTTTTCAAGAACAGATATAAGATAAGATAAGATTAACCTTGATTAATCCCCGACGGGAAATTCAGTTGTGAACTTGTGAACAAACATGCTTACACCTACAGCATGCTAACTGTTATGTAATGTGAAATAAATTAAATCCTAAACCAGTCCAAACCTGTATGGTGTGTTCTTAAAGCTCAGAACTAAAAGCTAGGTCAAATATTGGTTTCTTAGCAGTTATTCAATTTGTAAAGCCTGCTCTTTAGCAAGAGACATACCTACACACATGATAGATATCTATAATGATGTATTAACTGATGGGGCAAACAAAATAAGATAACTCAACAACATGTTTACCAGGCTCTATTTTGCTCCGCCTCTTGCACACACTGATTTGGTGTTGAAGGTGTGGATTGCCACCACATTCTCCAAAGCAATGAAACTGCAAAGATGTTCTCCTGAGAATGGATTAACTGCTCTTCAAATGGAATGAGTTCAAGTTAAAAGTCCTCCTATTTTTCACACATAGCGCACTTCAGTATATGGGTCCCACTAGGACATGCTTTCAACAGCTTTATCACTAACAGCAATACTCAATCCCTGACCATTCCTCACACTGTTGTCCAAGAAAATGTGAAGATTTGCATTTCTTTAATAAATGAGTTAATCGTGCTTTTTAGCACCTTGAGGAACTCACTCACACCCACAACAACTGGAAAAACCACAGGACGACGCCCTGTCTAAATACTGTCACAACAGTCTGCTCAACACCAGTCTTGCAATACACAGTTCTGCAAAATCAATGACACATTAGATATGTGTTCTGTTGTTATAGCACTGCCCTGGTGGATGTGCAACAGCCCGAAGGCCCTCTTAATGAAGACGCTGCCATATTTCAGACTTGTCAGATTTTTTTCTTATCAACATATGAGTGGACAAATATGCTTTATGCAAATGTTATTATCATTGCGGTCCTGCCTTGGGTCTCGCCATGCTGCTTCCCTGATTGCTTCCACAGGATTGTAGCTGACATCCTCGTGGATTCATCCTCTTATTACAGACACATGCATTTCCTAACATTCGGTCTATATGCTGTAAAATGTATTATCTCTTTGATTTACACATGGCATCTATTGCACGTCTGTCCGTCCTGGGAGAGGGATCCCTCCTCTGTTGCTCTCCCTGAGGTTTCTCCCATTTTTTTCCCTTGAACTGTGGGTTTGTCTCTGGAAGTTTTTCCTTGTACGATGTGAGGGCCTAAGGCAGTGGTTCTCAAACTTTTTCTGTCATTCCCCACTTTGAACAGGTGGGCCTTTTCAAGCCCCACCTGTTCCTCATCGCTCCAATAAAATGGTAGGCCAAGCTTAACATTTTTGAGTGCTGTTTGGGTCTATGGGACCCGTTTTCAGTGTTTACTAAAATAAAATGTATGCAATTTAATTATTTTAACCTGCTTTATTTGGTGGTGGACGTCACATCCTCGAGGGTCCGGGGGCATGCACCCCCAGGAAGATTTTTTTTAAATGTTGAAGTTGAATGCATCAATCTAGTGCACTTTGAGCTAGGGCTGCTCAATTAAATCGTATTTTAATCGCAATTACGATTTTGGCTTGCAACGATTATGAAAACAACATAATATAAATACAAATAATAATATACAAATAAAACGATTTTATTTATTTTTTAAATAGGTTTTTCAGTTGAATTATACTTAAAGTTCAGGGTAATCAACTGTTAAAAACATACTTTTCAAATTATTTTCTTCAATAAATTGATGTTTTTCAAAGTAAATGGTTAATGGTTTTCAATAATCGTGATATCAATTATTGACCCAAATAATCGAGATTATGATTTGTGCCATAATCGAGCAGCCCTACTTTGAACCCAACATGAATGTATGGATACAGCTCTCAACACTCAGATGAAAGGGAGCTGTATACTTTTCAATAATCCAAACATCTTTAAAATATGATCACAACAAATCATTTAAACTTGTTTATTCTTATGTTATGTTACCTAGTTAGCATTCTTTCTTTTTATGTATGCATATTTGACTAATCACTCCCCTTTTAAACTTTTTACTGTCCTATAGTACACATTGGAATGAGTTCTTACTTTATTTTGTAAAACTTTATTAAATAGATAAAGGTGTGCTCTCTCTCTTGCTCTCTCGCTCTCTCGCTCCACATTGCTTTTCTTCCCGACTGCAACGCTGTTGTGTGTGTCTGTGAGAGCGTTTCACACGTGTGTATGAGAGATTTGTACCAGTGGCGAGCCTGTCTCTGAGGGCCTAAGATATTCTACAAAATAATATTTAAAAACATTAAAACAAATTATATTTTTCTTTATATATTGTTTTTAAATATGTTTTTGTTTTTGTTTTCAGTTTCTGTTTGAATGTGAAGGGTTAAATGAAAGAAGCTCCTCTCTGCGAGGTGAAGACAGGAGCTGATTGGACGTCCAGCTATGAATTCACAGAGGGCCAGCTATAGTAACTGAACGAGAGTAATGTCAAATGACAGTACAATTGACCAATCATATATTCCCTCTAAATGGGTGGGCTTTATTATCGCGGACTTTATGACAAGTTCCGCCCGCTGTGAAACGTTTCTTGTTTCCATAGCAACAACAACTGTCAACAGCGTAAACTTGCCTTCAAAATAAAAGCATGCCAAATTTAAGACATACAACTGCAACGAAAGTAACAAACACAATGCAATATCCTTTTCAATTTCAAAGAACACAAATTGGGTTATCTACAGGTGTTGTTTTGTGTGGTAGAGGGTCGCTTTTCATTGATACGTTTTGCACCCCAGCCGGCCCGTTGTTTTGATATTCCACCAGTGTATAAATAATAAATAAATGTGGAAAAAAAATGGGGGAAACAAATTTGAATTTTTTTTTCCGCGACCCACCTATCACATCTCTGCGCCCCACACTTTGAGAAACGCTGGTCTAAGGATAGAGGGTGTCGTTTTTTCTCATACTGATATTCTGAACAATCTGTGCTGTTGTATTTGCTGTAAAGTGTCTCTACTGTAGGCTATTTTTATGTTATGTACAGCACTTTGGCTTGACCAAAAATCGTTTATAAATGTGCTATATAAATAAAACTTGATTTGATTTGAACAAATATTCTCATGAATATTAAACACAACAACCTCTGAACATTACAAATATTCGCCTCAATTCAACCTGGAACCTCTCATACAATAATACAATACAGCGTGTGTGTGTTTTTAGGGCTGTCCCGAATACCATTTTTTTGGCTCCGGATATTCGGTAGAAATCAGCAGCGAATATTCGAATATTCGGTGCAGAGAGATTTGTATTTTTTTTACCGCTCCGAATCCGAGACACCTGACAACACGCTGTTAAACAGAAGCGCAGAAAGAGCATACTATTACGATTTATATGTATTTATTGTCTCAGTACTCACAAACATTAAAACTAAATGTGTCCTCTGCATTTAACCCAGCGCAGCACCCGGGGACCAAATCTGGTTCCACATTCCGTCTATACAATTTTACAACCTGAACAGTCAAACAAAGATACAAAACACATATTTCTGTTATAACAACAATACTTTTAATAACATAGCCGTATAACAGTAGGCCTAACAGTGTCATACTTGTTACCGATACAGTTAACTATTTAAATAAATGAAAAACGAAAAATAAATGAACGAACTGTAATGAATATAATAATATTACATTTTAATAAACGAACAATTTAAATACAAATAAATGAATGGCTTGGCTTTATAATAAAACAAACTGTAACAAATAGAACAAGGGAGGTAGCGCGATTGAGCGCTATAACAATAACAGCAGCATACACTTCAAGAAACGAACAATTTAAATACAAATAAAATAATGGCTTGGCTTTATATAGAATAAAACAAACTGTAACAAATAGAACAAGGGAGGTAGCGTGTCCATTGGACAACAGCATGTCAGGTGACATTGTGTATATTTATAAAAATATGTATATATGTAGAGGGCCAGTGTGAGATCGAAAAAAGTGGTTTGTTGCCTGAGGGCAACACTACGCCATAGATAGAGGGTTAAATACAATTTTAAAATACTTGTACTTCCACTCTGCTGTTCCGTAGCGCTGCTCCCCCTCCCTCCGGCTGAAATTATGAATATATGGCGTATAGTACTCAGATAACACGGCAGGGTCCGTTACAGTTTGTTTTCATCTGATTTCAAATAAACAAAGTCTTAGCTTTCCGAATATTAAACTTGTTTCGGCAAATTCAGATGATAAATATAGCTTTGAAGCTTGTAACGGCATAATTACAAGCTGGAAATAAACACAATACACACAAACGCAAAAATACACAAACACACACATACACACACTCGCGAGCTTCCCCCAGACCAGTACAAACGAAAATATGTTTCCTCCGTTAGAAAGCTATATCCTCTTTCCAACAGTGTATAGAACTCAAAATGTGTCTTCGGGTCAATGCGACTGATTTTCGATGGAGCAAGTTTAGGCACGAACTACCAGTAGAAATACATTGCTTTTAAAATCATTTTGTGTGACATGAAACACCACAGGATGGCGACTGACATAGGTAAGCTCCTCTGCTATTATTGTCACCTGCATAAGCAATTATCCCACATTGAGTTCGCTCACGTTACTAGCTTAAACAAACGTAACATGCAATGTTAGCCTAAGCCTAAATGCTCTACTACGGCTTACCTTTCATGTGGCTCGTCAGCGCAAACTCTCCCATCGAGAACAACTGCATTTCTTTTTGGCAACCTTTTTAGCCATTGCTTGTATTTTTCTTCGGATAGTCAACGCTCGTTAAAACAGCAACCTCCTGGCATAGGCTACTGTCATCTCTATATCACTCTCATTAGAATGCCCAGTTCAGAAACAAACAAACACTTGCAGGTCGCGCGCATAGCGCGGGAAGGCCGCAGCGGAGCTGTTTTACGTAGAAGCGAAGCAATTATTTGTCTTTTAATCTAAAAAGCGAACTAATCAGTCAGACATCAATTTATTGTAAAAGTAAAGCATTTACATTTTCAAGCACTTTATCTCAATTTCAAGCACCATTCCCAAAATTCAAGCACTTTCCCAACCTTGAAAACACCACGTCAAATTTTAAGCATTTTCAAGGATTTCAAGCACCCGTACGAACTCTATAATTTCCACCACTCATGGACCACACTCACCTTTTCTCTTGAAATACTGGGTGACGTACTGTCGCCCTTTAGTCTCTCTCTCTTTTCTTTCTCTCCTTTCTTTTCTTTTTGAAAGCCTGACCTTTGTGAGTCGTTGAGACATGGTGTTGTACCCTTAAAAAGGGAAATAGTGAGTGAGAGAAGTGAAGCAATAAATCACACCTTCACTCGTCTGAATCGAGCCATCTTTATAATGAAGCTTGTACATTTACAATGAATACACTCAAATTTCAGGACCAATAATTATGACTACATTCTCCTTTATCTTTAGCTATTTAACAGTGGTAAAACAACATCTGTATGGACATGTGCATGTGCATGGAAGGCTAAGCCTTCCCAAATATGTGTGTCACTGCATCATGGTAAAATACAAATAATGTATAATGTCTGTGTCTTTGACATTAGCACTGCTAGCCACCTGTGCCCTGTACTACGAAGCCAGTTCAACATACCCTGGATATGTTTGAGTAACAAACAAACTAGCAAACGAGATCTCACTAAACGGTCCTGCGACGCTGGTTATCAACTAGGTAAATCAAGCCAGGGTTTCTCTCACCAGCTGAGAGCACGTTCACGTGAAAGGGGCGGGTTAGCTACATTTGACCAATCACAAACAGGGACAAGTGTACTGACAGCGCAGCGTCATACTTCATTAATGAAAAGTAAACTAATATTAGACAAATATGAGCTTTAAACATCCATGATTTAAACATATAATCCAGGATACAAGCCACAGAGTTGCACCTGCAAGGTGAATAAAGAACAACTGGTTAAAAAATAACTAGGCCTACCGAGTGTTTGAAAGCGTATAGTTGTATGATATCACTGCCCCATCTAATGTCCCTTTCACACCAGCACCTTTTCAGCTCCGGCTCGGAGCTAGAGCCTGAAAAGCGCCGGGTTTTCCTGTTCACACCGCAGCGGCGCCGGCTCTTAGCTCCGG
The DNA here is from genome assembly GCA_036324585.1 of Champsocephalus esox. Classification (NCBI taxonomy): domain Eukaryota; kingdom Metazoa; phylum Chordata; class Actinopteri; order Perciformes; family Channichthyidae; genus Champsocephalus; species Champsocephalus esox. The sequence goes on from CM070491.1 coordinate 6,461,911, forward strand.
AATCCGCTTCATTTCCAGCTCCAAAAAATTGTCGGTCCAGAGGCAAGAGCTTTGGAGCTAAGAGGCGACGTCGCTTACGTCTCTCTTACGTCGAGGCGGGCAGGAAACTAAACCCACCTCCCCTGAACATGGGTCGACTGTCATGCCTGCCTACAAGCAGTAGTGCTTATAAACACACTTTATAAAGTCAGGCAACACTAACCAGGCTTCGTGTGATTCTGTTTATTTGTACCTTACTTTGACCATCCGTTCACTGTTATCGATCATTGTGGAGAGAGGCAGACGTGTTGCAGCTATCGGATGCAAGTAGTCAGTTTAGCTTCGGTTGCTATGCTAACATCACCCGTTTTATACCAGAGAAACTTTCATAACAGCGTTGTGATACCAAACAGCGTCAATTCAGACTGACACACATTCACTTAGGCTAAGGGGAACTGGGGATATGCATCAGCTGCTTGTGTGAGTCGGACAGTGAATACTTTAGAGCGGCCGCTGCAGTGTGAGCTAACCAGGAGCTAACGGGAGAATAAACTCCCGTGGAAGAGCAGCCAATACTGCAGCGGTCGGTAAATGCTGCAGAAACACATGAATAAACAATGAACCACGGCACTCTGGAGCAAAGTATAAGGTTGGAGAAGTCGTTATTAAATGTATTCTGGCTTCATGTGATTAAAAGCAACACGATCATCGACCCGACGCTGTTGTTGTTGTTGTGAGCGCCGTAATGGGTGCCGTTGGGGGGCAAATCAGCGATGTAAAGTTTAAACGGTGACGTCATGACGCAGCAGGGGCAGCTCTGGGGCGCCAGTGGGCCGTGTGAACAAAGCGGGAGCTGAAAAGGGAAACCGGAGCTGAACCAGAAAAGCTCCCGCTCGGAGCTAGAAACTGAAAAGCGCTGGTGTGAAAGACACGAGTGGATCTGACTTTAATTACATTTGACTCGAGTGTTTCTTCAACATAATGTGTTGCTTAAAATAATACTTCTGCATACAGTATGTGACACTGTAAGTGTTGCACGGCCAGATACGGCTGGAGAAGCTGACTCAGATAAGGAAATATATGATATACTATATGATCGATGATCTGATTGATGATGTAATGATAAGTGCGACACGTCGGCAGTTTAAACTGTATTTCCTTTATCCTGTAATATGACTTGAGAGATTTAAACTCCGCACACTGAGTTGATCTCTTTTCTATAGATGCTGGAGGCGGGCAGCGTCAGGTAAAAAAAGTTATTTAGCCTTCCCAAACCTGAGCCTCACGCGCCGCCTATGGGTATACAGCAGCTAGCTTCAATGACCACAAAGTTAGCCAGGATTAGCAAGAACCTTCCAACAATACAACAAAGTGCAAAATACACACTTTCCTCTCACAATGAACCATGGTGATGAAATACGGATTATATATAACATGGGTTGATATATTTATAGTGCTTTGCAGTGGCGACTGGTCATTAGGGGCACATTTATATATTTATATAAATGTACTATTTTAAGCAACACATTATGTATAAATGCCAATACTGCAGCGGTCGGTTTATTTATATATTTATATAAATGTATACAAATATATGTGTGTGTGTGTGTGTACGTACGTACGTACGTACGTACGTACGTACGTACGTACGTGTACGGGCAGGGCGTACGGGCAGGGCGTCCCATAGACCTCCATTGCGGACAGCGGACCCCTTTCCCGTCATTTTTCTACGGGCAGGGAGTCCCATAGACCTTCATTGCGGACACAGCAGACCGCTTGCCCGTCAGGCTTCTACGGGCAGGGCGTCCCATAGACCTTCATTGCGGACAGCGGACCCCTTGACCGTCAGGCTTCTACAGGCAGGGCGTCCCATAGACCTTCATAGACCACGTGATCAACAACGATGGCTAACCTTCCTGTTATTCTCGGTGGAAAATGCCTATTTTAAAGTTCATTTGGCCATTAAAATGTGTTTTGATGTCATTTTATCCGAGTAATGAGTTTTTTATTTCTGATTATTTGTGCAGTACATGTACATGATGTTTAGTTTGCTAGTTATGACGAAGATTACTTCATGAATGTGTACACATTCATGGTTGCTAAGGTGGTTGCTATGGACGCTGCAAGAGCTCCCAGACCACGTGATCAACAACAATGGCCGACCCTTCTTGTTATTCTCGGTGGAAAATGCCTATTTTAAGGTTCATTTGGCCATTAAAATGCGTTTTGATGTCATTTTATGCGAGTAATGAGTTTTTATTTCTGATTATTTGGGCAGTACATGTATATGATGTTTAGTTTGCTAGTTATGACGAAGATTACTTCATGAATGCTCACGTTTTTTTGGTGGAAATGTGTTTTTTCACAGCAAAGTCACCCTCTGTACTTGGACTTATTGGGAGAATCTAAAGGCAAGAACATCCCAAATATTCATTTAGGTCTTTATTTTAGACCTTTAGTTTTTAAAAGATTTTGGTGCGTTCCTACCCTCACCTATGGTCATTAAGGATGGGTCATGACCGAAAGAACGAGATTGCGGATACAAGCGGCCGAGATGGGTTTTCTCCGCAGGGTGGCTGGTGTCTCCCTTAGGGATAAAGTGAGAAGTTCGCTCATCCGGGAGGGACTCAGAGTTGAACCGCTCCTCCTTCCCGTCGAAAGGAGCCAGTTGAGGTGGTTCGGGCACCTAGTTAGGATCAGGTTAGGATGCCACCTGGGCGCCGAGGTGTTCCAGGCACGTCCAGAAAAGACCAAGGGGTAGACGTAGGACCAGGTGGAGGGTTTATATCTCTTCGCTGGCCTGGGAGCGCCTTGGGATCCCCCAGTCAGAGCTGGTTGATGTGGCCAGGGAAAGGAAAGTTTGGGGCTCTCTGCTGGAACTGCTACCCCCGCGACCTGACCACGGATAAGCGGGAGAAGATGGATGGATGGATGGGTACGGAGGAAAAGAGAAAGGGTTTTATTTTCTGACACTGCGTGAGTTCCCTGACACACCGGGGACCCATATTTATGAATAAAAGACATCAAAAAGTGCATTTTGCACTTTTTTAAATGCCAACATGAAGGATATACTGCAGCCTAATGTACAGTTGTAGTGTTACATATTATTGCAGTATTTTTTTAATATTTAATCAACCTCATTTATATCAACAATTATATTATGATTCTGAACAAAAAGTGAAAAGTAAAACTCCCATGACAGGTAGGCTTTGTTGTACAGTTGTTGATGGAAAGTTAAAACAAATCATCACCGTAAAACAACAATACAGTACTCTGCAGCTATATATAGATTGATATGTATTGTAAGGTGCAAATCTAAGGTATCATACAGTAAATATTTATGATGTATTTATTGTTGATGCTTGTGAACATTTTCCTCTCCATCTGGTTGTGATTTGAAAATATGATTTGTGGTTTTAAAACTTTCTTTGTAGGAATTTTCTCTGTATCATTTTGTCATTTCTCTGTATTTCAGTCTCAATAATCATATCTCTAATTCGTACCAAGTCCAGTGGTTATGAAACCTACTACATCAACTGACTGTGTCACCCCAGTTGAAGAGGAGAGTAGATTTTGCTGAGCTGTTTTGAAGCAATGAGTGGTCTGACTCTAACCTAGGTCCAGATGACATGCAAGACATAATCAGGCCCTATTGATTTAGGCTACTTTGCATACATTTGGTAAATGACTTTGACTTGTAGAAATGAACTCCCTAAACTCGTTCATATAAGTGCTCATTTATGTAATTAGCTCTTAATAGCATGAGAACCCGGACCCATTTCTATTTTGGGGAAAATTAAGGGGAACATAATTTAGACTAAATAGATCACTTAGAATTTCTGACAAGTAACCCCCCCTAATGTCAACTATCTGAAATGTGACATATATGTCACATTGGGCTTTAATGATAAAATAACTCTTATATAACTTCATTACTGAGGATGATTTTTTGGTTTTAATTAGTTTGAACATTCTTTGAATTGAAGAATAAAGAATATATTAACTAAATATAATTGAATCAGTTAAATTAACTGAGCAGATTATAATCATATTTTTAATTGTGATTAGAAATATATGTCACTTTGGGTTTACTGTGAAAGTTTAGGGTTAAAGTCCCGATGTGACACCAGTGTTACAGCGATGTTTGTCTCATTTGTTTCATATCAATTTGATCAATAAATGTTTCCACAACAGGTTAAATGTAATAAAGGACATGTTATGTAAGCATTTTAATTCTTAAATGGCTTGAATTTGATCTTTAGCAACAACAACAAAAAGCTTTTGAAATGCAGCAAGTTAGGTCACATGTGTTAGTCTGGCACATGGACATCTTGGACATGTTGTTATGGGAACACACAATCACATGACCTGGACCATGACCCACCAGACTGTTCAGTGTGTAAGGGACTTCATGAGATAAAATAAAGGCTAAAGCGGTACAAGGAACTTTCCAGAACATTTAAAGTTCATGTGACACCCGTGTCACGGTGGGTCCTTATGGGGTAATCAAATCCTTTTCATAAATCCCACTTTTCACTTATATTGATTCAACAAATTATATTGAACAACCAGGCTGAGTCGGGCTCTAACTTCTCCCCATTTATGGCCATTTGCTCGAGGCCAATAAGATATTTGTACGTACTGTAATCACTGTACTCAGTGCTGCTGTGACTCTTGTGAAATATCACTGTCAGGCTTTCTTCTTCTGCCTGATTAACTTATCTCTAGTTCACCTCTGTTGTAATCCTGATCCGACAGCTGTCATATATCACTCTTAGGTTAAAGGTTAATCAACAATAAAAAAACATCAGTCTCTTGTTCAGCAAAGTTTATCAGAAGAATGTGTGCCTGAGTGTCCCAGTATACTTGAGGCATACCTTTGAACATATATGACAAAGCCTGAGCCCGAGAAATAAGTTAATGTAGTTTCAGCCAAATTATAATTAAATAAAAGTTATGAAGAACACTGTACAATTGAACACAGCATTTAGTCTGACCTTAGGCATTAACTGTCTCATAGATAGACATCTTATGTATTTTGGTTGTATTCAGATCTTTTTCTTTAGCAGAAGTACTTATACCACACTATAAAAATACAACATTACTATTTCCTGCAAAGTTAGTCACTGAAAATGCTGCAGAAGTAAACTAGATATAGAAATGATTAGGTATGAATAAAACCTTTGAGACACTGAAATGTAGTGCAGCCATTTTAACGTTATCTGATACAGCTGTAATATTTAATATATATGGCATGAAACGGCATAGAATAAGATCATATATAGGGTAAAAAAAATGTCAACGAATGTCAGCTTTAAGACGTTCGCTAATGTAGTGATAAAACTCCAAGTGCTGTAAAAAGCAGCAGGTGACTAAGGTTTCGTGTGAATATGAATCATGTTGTTCAGCACTCAAGGGACAAAGGCTCACTTGCCTTCATGTATTTGTGAACGTTATAGTGTAACCTTTGTTAAAAAAATCAGTAAAGAACTACAGAGTGTTAACTTCTTTTTTAACAATTAATTGACTTAAAGATAATGGTTTTGGAACATTACAAAATAAAAACAGGATAGCACACACAACTGAAATACAAATATTAAATAAGTAATCCCCTTGCTTTCCTGAAATCAGTTTGTTTGTGAACTGCCCTTTGAGCACTTCAGACAAGCAATTAAAGTTGTCTTTTTTGAAAATCAAGATATGTGACAAACATTAATATATGTTCACATTACTAGTTTGTGAAATGTTTTAACCTTTGGCCTGCCACACAGACTACTCACACTTTGGAACCAGGGCAACACATTCGCAAGTCCTGGTAGTCACATCAGTGAGGTTGGAGGAGTATAAAAGCCAAGGGACAAAGGCATAAGAATTAGTCTTCACAGAAAGAGGAAGACTCTACAGGAGCTTTATACTAGCCAAACATGGGGAGTATCAAGCTCTGCCTTTTGCTGCTGCTGGGCACATCCACACTAGCCCGTAAGTATTGTGTTTTTATTTCAAAGATAATAGAATTTAAGGATACAGTTTTACATTATTAATGTTGGTTTATTTGAGAGAAACATGTAGTGGCTTTTAACGGGTCATTCCCTTTAGGATATTGCTGTTTTGACAATATTTCATAGTCTGTTTTGTACTCTGCTTTAATTGTATTCAAATCCTTTTCAAATTTGACGACAAGCTAAATTCAACGTTTAGAGCACGAATATAAATAATTAGAGCTTTATAATGATTTAAAATATTCGTAACTTTTTGAATGTCTTGAGTTGAACCTTCGTAGCAGTTTTTAAAATGTCATATAAACAATGTGTGCTTCCTTAACAGAGCAAGATGTGGGAAGTGTTGAAGAACAATCCCCTGTTTGCCCATGTGAGTTTCTTTTTCAATATCAAAATAGTTTTATTGATTATTATAAAATGTGATTTAACTTAGTAAATGCACCAAAAAAAGTGATTTGCCTCTTTGAATCCTATCGATAACATGTTAATAACCATTTGTCATGTATTCTTAGTTTTTAAGTATTTAAAGGCATATCAAATGTGTATTTCCTATAGAATGTCAAAGAGATGTTCAGTGTATTAAACTTTTACATGACAGAGATCTAATTGATGTTTTAAAACATTTCAGTGGCAAAACGATTCAAGAACTTCCGGCGTTTTGTGTACGACTATGAAGCCCAGACCTCTAACGGCGTGAACGGAGCTACTGACAACAAGAGCGGCCCCAAAGTCTCCTGCAAAGTATGTCATGACCATTACTGCTAGCTGTGACTCTAAAGTAGAAACAATAGTCCTAATGAAATGTTTAATTTGCTGCACAGGTTGAAGTTGAAGTGCCCCAGACCTGTAGCTTCATCCTGCGCACAACAGAGTGCTCTCTGAGCGAGATCTCTGGCGTGGACACAGAAGGAAATGCAGTGTATCGTCCTGCCGATGAAAATCAGGCTTTCACATCTGCCATGGCCAAGTAAGTTGTTATGTGTCCAGCTAAAATGTAAAACTCATCTGTGTTATTTAGCTCTTAATCTGGGGCTGTATGATCAGAAAAGTGGCTAATGATAGGAAAACCAAAGAAAAGGGATGGGCTGAATGGCAGGTTGTCAATAATTATGTGTCCACGTTAACAGGAACGCTTTGAAGATTACAGTTGAAGGACACCTCCGTGTTCAACTCTACCCCGAGGATGACGAGCCTGTCAACATCCTGAACATCAAGAGAGGAATCGTCTCTGCTCTCATCGTGCCAGTAATGGAAGAGGAGAAGAACAAACAAATGGTAGCTCATCTTACTGTTTTACTGCCTTATTTTTGTTTTGTTAGTATTTACATCAGTTTCCAATCAATTCAGGACAGGGTAGAGCTTGATCCTGATCATGTTGTAAGCTCATGCTAAGATAAAAAAATTGCATAATAGAGAAGATAAGCGGCGCCTGTCACAGGTGATAAAACCTCATGTAACATCATGTTCTCTCAATGACACTCTTCAACTGCAGGGCAAAGTCCTAGATAAGTTTATCTTGCCGCACCTGCTCTCATAATGGGGGCAATCTTTCAGATCAATTGATAATCAGATTCAAGGACCAACAAGCAACTTGGTGTTTTTGAATTGTTTCCTCAGTATTGATGATGCCTCTTGTAATTTTCAGGCCACCATTCATGGAATATGCCCCACCAACTTCAGCGTCATCACCACAGAGGATATCGCCACCGATGTGACTCTCAGCAGGGATCTGTCCCAATGTGACTTTTTCATTGCCCGCAGGCAGGTCACCAGTCCTCTGGCTCTCATCACAGGCATGGTAAGTGATTAAGTTACATTTCCATGGTATAAATCCACTTACAAAGCTAGTAAAATAAACACGAAGCTTTGAGATGCTACTTTCATATTATTTTCATTACTTTCCAACAGTCTGCTCTTGATAATCTAACACAAATGTATTTGTCTCTTCACCATCAGAACTTCCCTCTGTCCAAGATGATTAGCAGCACCCAGACTTGCAACTACCACTTTGACAACCAGAAGAAGCACATGACCAGCGGAACCTGCACAGAGAAACACATCTTCCTGCCCCTTTCCTACCAGTACGTTTAAGAAAAATAATGCAGGAAACAATTGAGGAGTATTTTATTCACAAAATCTTATGGTATCAAAGTGAGTTTTTTCTAAAGGGGGTTGAGCGCCATGCGAACAAAAACATTCGACAAGTGATTTTTTTGTTTGTATCCCTTTTGTACATAGTTTAGGGAATTTCCTAATTTAATATATGCTTTAAACAGAGGCTCCAAATTGGTACACAAAGGCTCAGTGAATAGAAGTGAAAATGTATTGTAAAGTAAAGATAATTGTTCCTACTTTTTATGCAATGTCAAACAGCAATATCTTGACTAGTTTTTATGGGATCAAAGAATGTAGTCATGATCCCATTGGCATCCAGGAATGAGTGAAACTGAGTAAGTGAACTAAGGGGGGTGGGCTCTTTTCTAAACTTAGTCTGATGGGAGGTCCATAGTCATACACTTAAAAAGTAATATTGGTATGTACAATGAAGTGTAATAATTTCCTATTTATGACTAATTTGTTGAATTTGTCTCATCTTCTGCAAACAGGAATGAATATGGAATTTCTACTGTGGTGAAGCAGACTGTGACTCTGAGAGAGACCTCCAAGATCAATGACAGAATCTTTGAACGCGGTGAGTGCTACAAGAAAAATAAATTAAAAAATGCTCAGTGCTTTAAATGCGTTACATTTGTTGCATGCATTTTCTCACATTTTCTTCTGTGATGACTCTTTACAGATGAGAACAAGTTTGTGGAGCTGGTCATGGATTTTGCTGACAATAAGTCCCCTGTGCAGACCAAGGATGCTGTCATTGCCACCATGCAGCAGCTGAACACCCTGTCACAGACAACTGATGGTGAGGAACGTGCCAGCCTCTTCCACAAGCTGGTGTCTGAGCTGCGTGGCCTGAAGGTCGACGTACTCGGATCTGCTACTGTTGAGATGATGGACATGTCCGCACCTCTGGCATGGCAAGCTTTGGCTCAGTGCGGCACCCCAGAGTGCACCAGCGCCATGCTGAAGGTTCTCAGGACCTTCGATGATGCTGCTCTTGAGGTTGATGCCAGTGTCTACGCCCTGGGACTGCTGCACAACCCCTCCTCTCTCATGGTGAAGGACATGCTGGCAATGGCTCAGTACAAGCAGAGCAAACCCATCATGTATGCTCTGAGCAATGCAGTGAGGAAGTAAGTAAACCTTTAGTTGTTTCTTTTTTTTAAGTCCTCTGCAATACTCTAGCAGTGAGTGGTGGTTTCTGTTGAAAATGAATGTCAAACTTTGTCTCTAGACTGTACAGGATTGAAGGTGTCACCCCCGAGATCTCTGCTGTCTCTGAGTTCATGTCCTCCCTGCTGGGCGCAGACTGCGCTGGGGATAAAGATCTGACCTTCCTGACCTTGAGGGTATGTACCCATCTTGTACACACAGGCCCCTTAAAAACTTAAAAACTTCAAAAGGCACCATCCAGTTCCACGTTTTTTCTTACTATCTATACTATTCCATCCAGGTTGTTGGTAATATGGGAGATGCAATGGAGGCAGCCGACCCTGCAATTAAGAACACCCTGCTGAAGTGCATGAGACAGCCTGCAACCACACTGTCTGTGCAGCTGGCTGCCATCCAGGCTTTCAGACTTATGTCTCCTACTGATGAGGTAACTAACGCCCCCCTCCACAGATGAACACTTGCTTGAGTCCCAATTTTATAGTTTTATCGAGATTCCGCAATGACTAACGCTGTTGTTTTTCTATCCAGATTCGCTCTAACCTCCAGAGGGTCAGCCAGTACCCCAAGGGTGCTGTGCAGAAGCGCCTGGCAGCTTACCTGATCCTGATGAGAAATCCCCAGGATACTGACATCGAGATAGTGAAGAAGCTGCTGAATCAGGAGCAGAACATGCAGATCAAGTCCTTTGTTACCTCCCACATTTACAATATCATTTCCTCCACTGATCCAGAGACCATGAAGTAAGAATGGAACACCTTTCAACTAACAGCACAATATATGCTTTATTTAATGGAAATACTGTGGTCATGTAACAGCCAAACTTCCTGAATTCAGCTGATATTTAATATTCTGTTTCATTATTTCTCCAGGCTTGGAAAGAGGATTGTGGATGCCCTGGAGGACACTGAAGTCGCCACACACAGTGACTACAGCACAAAGTCTCGCAACTACAAGCTGGGCATGGCCAATGAGAATATGCAGGCCGCCATTCAGGGCAACATGATCTTCGATCCCAGTAGCCAGTTGCCAAGAGAGGTGCTGCTGGAAACTACCCTGCAAGTTTTTGGTTTTGACATGGATCTTTGGGAGGTATGTAACACTGTAGGTCATAATAATCATCAATGTGTTGCTGTTTCAAATAGTTGTTTTACCCTTACTGGCAGAAAACTATAGAATAGGTGTTTTATTACTATTTGGTCTGTTGGACTATTTGGTCTGTTGGACTTTTTAACCTTTTTAACTTTAATCTGCCCCTTAAATATTATTCGTCCATGAGGCAGACTTAAACACACTAAACCCACACTGTTTCTGAACTAATCTTACTTTTTATTAATAGATTGGCATGGAAGGAAAGGGCCTTGAGCCAACCATTGATGCTTTGTTTGGAAAGAACGGGTTCTTCCCTGACACATTTGGAAAGGTTATGTACTGGACTTTGGAAAAGATGCCACCAAAGATGAAACAGGAAATGGATAAATGGGTATCTCCCATGGACACAGAGGGGCGCAAGGTATATATTGTGTTTAATTTATATGTAACTTTAATGTATGCTTAACTCTATCAGTTAAGTTGTAATTTTTACTGATATCACCACATCTAATACAAATGTTCCCTCAGGTTCCCGAAAATCTTGTAAGAGAAATTGTTCGCAACTTCAACAAGCTGGTAAAGGATCTGCAGAGTCAAGAGTCCCCAGAGGCCATGGCCTACCTGAAGATTATGGGAGCTGAACTTGGCTTCATCAAGGGCAGCGAACTGAAGTTTATTGCTGATCATGCACAAATGTATGCAGAGATTTTCCTGAAGAGCATTCCTTCCAAGGTACTGTTCTATACTCTTGTTGTTGTTGTTGTTGTTGTTGTTGTTGTTGTTGTTGTTGTTGTTGTTGTTGCTGTTGTTGCTGTTGTTGTTGTTGTTGTTGTTGTTAACTTAATATAGTCTTTTTATTTTTCCACATCAAGATAGATTTCATGTTAACCATTTTTCTTTTTTTAAATCAGGTTATGGCTAAACTGATGTCCAACACTGACAATGAGCTCTTTGCCCATTACATCTTCATGGACAACAAATTCATCATGCCAACAGCAGCCGGCATGCCTCTGACATTTGCTCTGTCTGGCACCTTCACTCCTGGAGCAAAGGGAGGCATTCGCATGGCTCCAAACATGGTACATTTTAAACCTACCCTTTCAATTATGTTGTATTTTATATATATATCAATAACAATTGTTGTTCTATTATATTATCAGTTTCATTTTACATTATTTCATGACTGTAATGTATAAAATCAAACATGTTGTTTATTTAACAGCAGGAGCTGTTGTTCAAGCCCTCTATTGGAGTTGAGTTTGTGACTCAGATGGGAGTCCATGTCCCTGAATTTGTTGTGTCCGCTGTTGAGATGCACACCAACATTTACCATGAAAGCACACTCAATGCCAAGATTACCATGGAGCAAGGCCAGGTCAAGCTTTCCATCCCCGCCCCACAGGGCACCACAAGGGTTTTGAGCATCAGGTAACAAAAACCATAAAGTACATAAATACATGTTATATTTAATAAATTAAAGAGTTTTAGAAGTAAATGGCAGTATTTATTTCTGCATTTTAAACAGCAATATTGGAAAATGGAAACTGATGTTTGTTGTTTTTTCTTTGAAATAGCAATAAAGTGATGATTGTGGGCGCTGGCCAGTCTGCAGTGATCCCCCACACAGAGGGTGAATCAAGCTGCAGACCTCTCTTCTCTGGAGTCAAATACTGCACCGAAACAATCCGTGCCACAACTGGTGATAAGACTGCTGTTCCTTACTTCCCCCTGAATGGAGAGACCAAGTAAGTTGTTCATTAAAAATATGTCAATTTCATATCATTTTAATATCTCCTCTGTAATTTACTCGTTTGTCAATAAGAACATATACTGTTTAGTAGAAGCAATCAGTCAGAAGTCTAATACACAATTACTTGTAGACCCACAGTACAACTTCATAGAAGTTGAGAGAGAGACTTAAACTTTGTTTTTATCACCCTAGGTTTGCTTTGGACATCAAGCCCTCTGACGAGGTCTCTGAGTACACAGCCACCATCGCCTACGAACTCCTCAGGGAAGGAGAGGAGGGTCTCCAGAAAATCGATTCTCTGACATTGGCTCTGAGAGCTGAGGGTATGATCATCTTTTTGGGGAAAAACCTTCATAATTATAAAAGTTATTTTATGTGGCATTCTAACGTCCTTATTCATTTTATAGGTTTACATTAGTAATCAAGTTATACTTTTGGTTGCTATAGGTTCTCAGCCATCCGAGGCCACAGCCACTATGAAGTACAACAGGAACAAGAATGTCTTCACCACCCAGATCCAGGTACCTGACTTTGATGTTGAGGCCGGTGTTAAGATTGGCATGACTGACAGCATTGCCAAAGGCCAATCCATTGTCCTCGAGATCTCCAGCAATAACGTGCCCCAGCTCTCTCTGATTGGCAGTGCCAAGTGAGTAAAACAAGCTAAAATATTTGCTTAACACATCTACATTTTAATATAACTCAGAGCTGAGTACTGTTACACTCACATGTCAACAACAGCAAATGCATGTTTTTATATAGTGGTATTAACTGAATTGTTTTTGTTTTAAATAATCACAGGCTTCAGGCCATGACTGATGGCATGATGCAAGTTCAGTTGTTGGTCCCCTCACTGAAGACTGACGCTGCTATCACTGCTACCATGAGAAATGCTGATGTTCTAACCCTTGAGATCAAGAGTGATGTCAAGCTCCCAGAGACCTCCTCCATTCAGGCAGTCATATTCAAATATGGTATGTCTGTTTGAAAAAAATATTTTAAAATGTCTTTAAAGATAGATGTTAACAAAACAATGTCTCAAATGGAAACATAACATGTGAAATGGTTTGTATCTCAGGTGAAGACCAGGCTGAGGTTCAGCTCACTTCCAACATGAATGCAGATACTAAGATCCTGGTGCCTTACACTGAAGCCGTCCAGGCCTGGCTCGGGCAGCTTGCAGAGGATGTCATGGACCAGCAGGTTGTCAAGACCGACATGAAAGTGCGTCATGTCATCAACAAGGCAGTCGAGGTGAAACGAGTATAATAGTTACAACTATTTGAGCAGACCTTGTTCTAGTTCTTGTTCTAGACTAAAGCATGAAAACTGTGCTGCTTTTTTATCAGGCCAGTGATATCTGGATGAACAAGATCTCAGCTGATGTTCCCTATGTTGAGACTCTGAGGAACAAGATTGCAAATGTGGAAATGCCCTCCATGCCTGAAAATCTATTCATGAACCTGTAAGTAAACACCATATTTAATAGTATGAATGTATATACATTTTTGTAAATGTCCTTAAAAGTTTAATGTCTGTTTAAAGTTACATAATAATAAATGTTCCTCTCTAATAATTTCACCAGGGATAGTAACATCATATACAAGTTCAACCAGGAGCGTTTGGCCATCACTGTCCCCCTGCCTCTAGGAGGCAAATCATCTGAGGAGCTAAGGATACCTTCAATGGTCAACTCTCCACACATCTCCGTGCCTCAGCTGGAAATCGACTTTGCCTCACGGGAGATCCAAATCCCCACTTTTACCATCCCTCTTGAATATGACCTCAGCCTGCCTCTGATGGGCAAAATGGAAGCATTTGCCAAACTCAACAGCAACTATTATGACTGGGAAGCAACTGCATCTGCTGGTAACAACAGTGAAGAGACTCCTAGCTACATGGCCAAGTTCAGCGTCATGGCTGAAAGTCCAATCAAACTTCTCTCCTTCTCAACTGAGGGTAATTTAATATTTATTCATGCTTTAATTTGTAGTTTTTTTACATTTTCAGTTCAATTCTATAGACACAACAACCCATTTGATGCTAATGAATGTTTTACTGTTTTATCTTTTTTTAAAGGAGCTGCAACAATCACTGACACAACAGAAGGCAATATGAAACTCAACATTGATGGTTCCCTGAAAACCATGCTCCTGGACACAAGTTTTAATGTGCTTGAAACCATTGCCGTCACAGAGAGAGTATTGTCAACAGGAAGGTATAACATTCATGCCACCTCTCCTGTGGGTCTGGACACATCTCTGACTATTACCACCCAGGTCACCATAGATTCCAACATACTCTCTGGAGATATCAACACAGACGGAAGCCTGACTGTTGGATCCATGGCTGCCAGCACCACTTATCTCCACACTTTCTCTGTTCAGCCAGCGAAGAAAGAAGCTAAACTGGAGAGTACACTGAGGGTGAACTCTGAAATCCTGAAGGTTGCCAACAAGATCAAGGCATCTTATGCAAACGAGGAACTTCTGATTGAGTCCAACACCAACATGAACACTGAACCAATCAAGCACACCACCAAAGTGAGCCTTAGCTACAAAGAGGTCAAGCTTACCATCCAGTCTGACTCTGTGACCAAGGCTGATGAGCGCATGGTTCGTAGCCAGATGGAGTTCTCTGCCTCTGATGGACAGGCCAGCCTCAGGATTGAGAATCAAGCTGATGACAGCGAGAACCGTGCCTACTCTTTGATGACTGGATCCCTGAACCCCACCGGCTTGGAGATCAATGCTGATGCATCCCTGAACATCTTCTCAAGCCTTGCCTCTCACAAGGCAACCTTAGCCCTGAACCAGAATGGCCTGACCACCAGCTGTACAACGACTGCTCAGTATAGCCCAATGACCTTCGAGAATGTTTTCCATGGTGGAGTTGACACATCTGGTGCTACCGTGTCTATCACCACCAAGGGAGCCATTAAAGATAACAAGGCAGAGCTCACTGTTGAAGGAAAGCTTGCAAGCAAAGAAGTGTATCTTAACTCCATCCTCAAGGGTGATCTCTTTGACATCAACACCCTGAACAGAGTGAACCTCAGACTGAATGAAGATGGCTTGATCATGTCGAACAAAATTGTTGGATCTCGCAATGAGATGAGGACCGAAAATATCCACTCACTGTCTCTCTCACTGGGATCTTTCACCCTCACCTCAAAGACTGACAACTTCCTTAACAACAGAAACTCATACATGCATGACATCACAGTTAACATGGAGCGTTTTACTGTTGCAGTTAATGTGAAAAATGACCTGAAGATCATGGAGATTAACTTGGTAAATGATGCCCATTTCAAGGCAGAGCCCTACAACCTGGAGCTGACTGGAACAATGAAGGGAGCGTTTTCAGAGGAAGAGCTGAAGCACACTTACGAAGTCAAGTTTGTCGATATGGTCCTCTCTGCAAAGTGCACTACAAATGGTAAACTCATGCATTCTCAGATGACACATACCACTGATATGGAGGTTGCTGGTCTGACCGTGAAATTCGACAGCGTGGCTAATTTCAACTCACCAGCACTTCGTTTCGACAGTACAGTCAAAACTGTTGCTGAACCCTTCACTCTGAATATTGATGCCATGTTCAACTCGAATGGTGCAGCGTATCTTTATGGTGAGCAGACCGGCGAAGTATACAGCAAATTCCTCCTGAAGGCTGAACCCCTGCTGTTCACACAATCATTTGAGTACAGAGCCTCAACCAGCCATAAACTGGAGGACAGACCCATTATCAACACCAACATGGACAACAAGTTCAACAGCATGCTGAGTTTCCAAGAGCAAAGTGTCAGCCTGAAGATGGTATCCTCCGTGGATGAGCACAGTTTTGATCAAGAAATTAATGCCTTTAACAACGCAGAGAGATTGGGTATTGAGATGTCAGGAGCTGTTTCAACCCCCCTCTTCAGTGAGGCCAATCAAGAGTACGCCATCTCTGGATTTGTGAAATACGACAAGAACAGTGACAGTCACTTCATCCAGATCCCATTCATTGAGCATCTGCCTGCAGTTATTGAAAATGTAAAGACCACAATGATGAGGATGATGGACCACAGCATTGAGA
The DNA here is from genome assembly GCA_036324585.1 of Champsocephalus esox. NCBI lineage: Eukaryota > Metazoa > Chordata > Actinopteri > Perciformes > Channichthyidae > Champsocephalus > Champsocephalus esox. The sequence continues at coordinate 6,478,096 of CM070491.1, forward strand.
TGCTGAAAGACATCAACACCAAGTATGAGATCAGTGCCACAATCCAGAACAAAGTGTCAGAACTGAAGGATGTCATTGACAACTTTGACTTCAACCTTTTTATCCAAGACCTGACAAAGTTTATTAACTCAATCGAAAACTACATGTCCAACCTCACAGGCAAATTCCCAACTGACAAAGTCATGAATGTGATCAAATCAGTGAAAGACACCATCATGGCTTGGATCAAGAAGCATAACATAGCTAACAACTTCAATATAATGTATGCCAAAGTAGAGGAGATCCTTTCTAGCTATGAGGTGGAGAAGATGATTGGGGCCATTATGGATGAGGTTGTTAAAATTATGAAGCAGTATCAGGTAAGGGAAAAGATTCAGTCTGCATTTGCTGCTATCAAGTCAATTGACATCAAGCCCTTGCTCGAAAAAGTTATGGCACCTGTTCAGGACCTTGTGAATGAACTGTATACCTTTAACTTCAAACAGCTGATTGATGACATGACAGACTATTTCATGAGGATGGTTCAGAAGATCAGATCTTTTGATTATGACACATTCACTGTGGAGTTGAAAGAGAAAGTGACAGATATGAGCAAGATTCCTTGTTTTGGAAAACTCTCCGGAGAGTTGAAAGTAAACATACCACAACTCAAACTTAAGACCTCTGCTGACTTTGAGAACACCACAATGACATCAGACACACCAGAGTTCAAAATCAACCTTAACTCACAGGCTACATCTACTTTGCAAATCCTCGACTACACCATCGATGCCAGTGCTCATTTGGCTGCGCCGAAGATGAGTCGCCTGTCTTTCTCTGAGAACATTAAACTCGATCAGTCATGTTTCTCACTTGACCACAAGGGATCAATGACTCTCTATGGCCTGTCAGCTCAAGCTTCTGCTGACACTACTGGAAAAGTGAACACTGAGGTCTTTGTTGCCGAGCTGGTCAACAATGCATTCTTTGCAATGGAAAATGGAGTTTCTGCCACTGTGGAGACTGTCTACAAACATGACCTCAAAGTGCCCCTCTACAGAAATTCCCTAATCATGATAAATCAAAAGAATGTCCTCCAGATTGAAGCTGAAACTGCCCGTCTGACCGTTACCAATGTGGCCAATGAAAAATGGTCAGCGCCAATTTTGGACATCACAGATGAGATAAACCACAAGAGTGACATGGAGGTGGTCATGGATCTCCACACTTCCAAAATGACTTTCACTGGAGCAACAGATAGCATCTTTTTCAAACTGAATCAAAATGTGGATGCCGAAATCTGCATCTTCCGCCACATTATTATTAATTCCAAGTTTGAGACAGAAACACCTTTCATTAAGGGAAGCGTTGCAGAGGTCAAGTTCCAGGCTAATGCTGAAGACATGAAAATTGATTTAACTGCCTCTCACAGTGCTGATCTGGCAGGAAAGATCGAAGGAACTCTCTCAAACTCTGCACTTGCTTTGATCACACCTAATGAGCTTATGTTTGACACAAAGAACAAGGGAAATGTCAAGGTTATCCTTCCGTTGAAGCTGTCTGGAAAGATGGATCTCCAGAATGACATGTCTTTGACCCTGAACTCTGAAATGCAGCAGGCTAGCTGGAACGGTCTGGCTAGATTTAATCAGTACAAATACTCCCATTACTTCACCATGGATAATGGTGACAGTGAAATCAACATATTGTCCCAGATCAATGGAGAAGCAAATCTGGATATGCTAAAAGAGCCCATCACCATTCCAGAAATGACTGTGCCATTTATCGGTTTGACGACACCAAAAGTGGAAGACTACTCTCTGTGGGAAGACACTGGCCTGAGCAACCTCCTGATCACTACTCAGCAGACATTTGACATGAACTCCAAGCTGAAGTACATGAAGAACCCTGAGGTGATTACAATTGACATCAATGTGGAGCCACTCATCAATTTCATTAATAAGAATGCCAAGACTCTGCACAAGAAAGCACTCATCCACAAAGATAAGGCTGCTGTTGTCCTGGTATCAACTTATGAAGAAGCCAAGGCAGAGTATGAAAAGTATAGCATTGATTTGCCCAAAATCATTACAATTCCTGCATACAAAGTTCCTGTGATTAATGTCGAGGTGTCCTCATTCACCATTCCCCTCCCCGACTCCAGTCTCATCACAATGCCTGCTCTGCATGTTCCATCTGCCCTCAGCAAGCTGACTCTTCCAAAAATCACTCTACCCAAAATTCAGAACATTAGAATTCCAGTACTGGGGGATCTGACCTACGAGTGCTCCATGAAAACAGCAATGGTTACTCTCAAAACTGATGCCAGCATCCTTAACCAGGAAAGCATTCTCGTTAAATTTGATGCTTCCTCAACCTCTGAGTTTGAGATTCTGAATGGAAAGATTGAGGGCAACGCCAACCTGAACAAAGCTGGTGGAATTAAAATGACCTCTGTCCTGTCTGTGAAACATTTAATATTTGAGGGAAACCATGAGAGCACTATCACCTTAAGCTATGAAAATGTGGATACTTCCATCACCAATTCAGCAAAGATCACTCTACCTGTCCTGACCATGGAAGTCTATCAGGAGATTACTGGAAATCCAGAGGAAGGCCTTGTTGTCTCTATGTCCACTCCATCTGCAGGACTTGTTGCACTTCAGATGCAGACTAAGCGCCCAGCTCAAATTAAAGCAAGAGTCTACGGTCGCTACCCGGTAAGATAACTTTTCCTTATTAATAACCTTTTATTGTGATTTCATTAAAAAACAGTATATTTATTTTTAGTAATATATTTAACCTTTTTTCCTTTTACCCCCAGTCCGAGCCAACAAACGACATTGATATCTTCGGTCTGAAGATGTCTGTGATGAACTCTGAGAAGCTGAACCTTCAGACAACCTGGAACATGGAGATGCCATATGAGATGGTGCTGGGCCTGAAGAAACAGGTGCCCGCAGTAATGGAATTGGTATCTGATCCTGCTGTCAACACATATAACACCATCTACAGACAAGCGAGAAGCCTTGAGGGTTCTTTTGAGCAGGCTAAAGATCAGGGTAAAGAGATGTTCAAGAGGGCAATTGACAACTTTGCAGCAGTAAACCCTTCTATTGTTATGACAACTGTCACAGATAAAACCATTTTGATCCTCCAAGAGTACCAAAAGAAAGTTGCAATTGTCCTTGATGCTGTTGTTAAATTCCTGAGAGAGACCAAGTTCCAGCTCCCTGGGTATGAACAGAGGCTGTCTGGGCTTGAGGCTTACCAGGAATTAAGTACTTTTATTGCTGATGTATCTGAGGAGGCTGTTCAAAGAGTTCCAGAGTATTTTGCCTCCATGTTTAAAGCAGTCCTTGATTATGTCCAAGCCATTGAGTTCACTCTTCCTGGCTCTAACCACGTTGTCATTGGTAGAGAAGTTCTTGATGACTTGTTTGTAGCTTTGAAGAAAATTCAGGACCAAGTTATTATCACTGTTAGGAAACTTGGGGAAATCCAGCTGGAAGATGTCATTGATAAATTATCTGGATTTGTGAAGTTTACCACTGAACAAAGTGAGAAGTTTCTGCAAACCCTTAAATCTCAAAATGTAGAAAAGCTCTTAAACTTTGTGTCTGAAGTATACGATGATGCCATCAACTCTCAGGTCCTGGCTGATGTTACCCGGCAGGTTGAAGAGGCCCGCAAAATTGTTGTAGAATATCTTCAAGCTGTGAAAGCTAAGCTCCAGGATATTTTGGCTGACATGTCTTTTGAACAGCTTCAAGCCGACATCCAGTCCTGGATTGACTTATTGGCAAAACGTGTGAACACTTTCCACAACAATGTCATTAAGACACTTAAGGAGAAAAGCCAAAGTATTGAACCATATGTGAGAGTAGGTGATAGACAGTTGGAGGTGAACATTCCTTTATCATTTTCCGCATAATTCAACCAACTGACCATGGCTAACCAGTATATATGTCAGTGTTTGTATTGACTGTATCTGTTGTGTAACCATAATGTTTATCTCCGTTTGGTTTTTCCAATTATTAATTTTGTTTGTTATTTCACAGTAGACTCCCAGTTGTTCTGGTCCTACCGTGCTCCCTTTGTGTCTTGTACTATTTAAAAAAAATATGTGGCCTTCAATAAAGACAGTTTGTACTGCATATTTTACATTTCTTTGTATTTCTTTTATATAATTGAACATAAGACTAAAACAAAACTTCTTTACAGACTTATAAAAGTAACAGAATGACTTAAAGTGCTAACATTTTTACACCACAATAACATTTCTTCAGCTGTATTATTCCAGCTAATGTATGAATTGGTATTTTCCACACATTAAAAACAGTTTGAGTTCAAGCTGCTTCCCTCAAAAAGACTATATGAAGGGTAAAAAACCAACACAGCCTACTGAACAGGTCGCAATAAAGTAACATTTGAAAATGCTCACTATGCCCTGTCTTATGCCCATTAGTCATTTGTATCCTTGGGTCTAAATTTAGCAGAGACACAAATAGCATCTGTGAAATACATGCTCTCTTACGCTACCTCTGGCTGAAATTATTACAAAGAGTGATCTAAGCTATCACATCTATGCAGACGACACCCAGATTTATTTTAAATTACACCAGGAGACTATTCTCCGATTAGAACACTGAGCAAGAGCATTGAGTCACTGACTGGATGACTCAGAACTTTCTCCAACTGAACAAACAAAAAACAGAGATCATTGCTTTTGGAGCAAAGAAGGACCGATTAAAAGTAATCGCAGAGCTTCAGTCAGCAGGCTACAAAACCACTAATAAAGCCAGAAATCTAGGTGTAGTGATGGACTCAGACCTGAATTTCAACAGCCACATTACAACAGTCATTAGGTCTGCTTATTATCACCTGAAGAATATATCGAGGAATAAAAAACTAATGTCACAACAGGACTTAGAAAAGCTTGTCCATGCTTTTATTTTCAGTAGACTCGACTACTGCAATAGTGTATTCACAGGGCTGACAAAAAAATCCATCAGAAAACTGCAGCTGATTCAGAACGCTGCTGCACGTGTCCTCACTAACACTAAAAGAGTGGATCACATCAGTCCGGTTCTGAAATCTCTACATTGGCTTCCAGTCGGCCAAAGAATTGATTTTAAAGTACTATTGCTAGTTTTTAAATCATTACATGGTTTAGGACCAAAGTATATTGTTGAACTCCTACATAATTACGAGCCATCAAGGTGCCTCAGGTCTTCTGGGACGGGTCTGCTATCGGTTCCGAGAGTGAAAACAAAACATGGAGAGGCAACATTTAGCTGTGATGCCCGACACTCTGGAACAAACTACCCAAATCATGCACGTCCGCAGAAACGCTTAATATTTTTAAATCGAGACTAAAAACATATATATTTTGCCGCTGCTTTTAATTGAGATGATCATATTCAAACTACAGTATGCTTTTTAAACATGTATTGTATACCTGTGGTGTTTATTTTTATTATCTTTGCTTTGTAATGCCTGTTGTAAAATGCCATTATATAATGTGTTTTTACTGTATTTATTCCTAAAAAGTATTTGAATTTGTTTTGTAAAGCACTTTCAATTGTCGCATACAGAAAAGTGCTATATAAATAAATTTGCCTTATCACAAAACGATGAGAACAAGTGAGTCAGGTTGACAGTTGTTGTAAATATACTATTATATGTAAAAGCTAAGTCTTAAAATTGATTCACCCTTTGTAATGCATGAATTGTGTTTTTGTTTGTGATGGATATTGGCTATTTGTTATAATCAATAGTGTTCAGTGTATTTACTTAATCAAAAGTAGCAATACAACATTTGGAAAAATACATTGTACATTATTTTTAAAATCTCACTTATGTTAAAATGCAGAAGTTATATCAGCTAAATGTATGCAAAATATCAAAAGTATAAAAAGTCAACTCAATATAGTTACAGTAAAGAGAATTATTTTAAATATTAAATAACCATATTAAATATGCAATAAAGTATACGGAAATACTCGTACAGTACAACTACCTCCAATATTTACATCAGTAAATATACTTTTGTTGCTTTTCTTCAATAATAATAATACCTATATTTGTTTAAAGTAACAAAAATCCCAAACATTAAGGTCACATAAGTGTAGATACATTTATTATTTTACTTCTGACTTGGTTGAAACATATGCTAGCTTAACCCCAACACTAAGTGTGTGTCTTTAGTTTGAGAAAATTAGGCAAAAAAGACACATTGATTTTTTATTGACTTTCCCAACACATTACTGCTTGTTCCCTTATACTGTATTGTTTTTCCTCAAAAGAAATGTGCATTGTCCCATTCAAACCTAAACATCATATCATTACAATAAAGTTGTCATAAACTCTTACAAACAAATGTGTTTGGCACATTTCAGCATTTTTCTGTTTTCATAAAACATGATGCTCTGCCCTGTCTGATCACTGAATAATAACCTTACAACATTGGAAATCAGAGGCACATGAGGGGGGCCAGTGTGGGAAAATTAACCAGTCGAGCACAATGCATTCCTGTCCTGTAAGTCAGCAAAAAGCCCAGCAACAGAAGGCAGGGAGGAATGTGACTTTTACAACATTGTATCTGGTTTGATTTATAAAAGACAGTCTTTATAAACTTATTAAGATTTATCTTAGCAATTGTTGTTGAATTAACCACTGAAAAATGACATGTTTTAAGAAAAATGTTGTTTCTCTGTCACTAAAAGAACAACTTGTATAGTAAATCCAACAAGGATTTATATCCTGGATTCAGTGTTGCAACACCCTCTGTAATTGATGTTCATAGTTGTCATTTAAACCAGCACTCCCACTATCCTGTAAGAGGACAGCACTTTTGTTTAGACACAGATTAAACATGAGTTTAATTTATTACACAAAATGGAATTTTGGCTCAAATTCGTTAAATACTGATGCCAACTTCAAAGCTCCAACAATATTTTTGACATAACAAATTTGAGGTACATTCACAGTCATAATGGAAGACATTGATATGGAAAGTTTGAATTGTTTCTCTTAATAATAACTCAGTTTAACGCCTGTAAACACATTTTAACATCTTCATAAATAAAACAGTACTGTTTTTGTCAAAGGGATACCCATTTGTGTAATTATCATAAGATTGTGGTTTAATGACATATGAAACAATTCAATTTTTTTCTTTTTAATTACCACACCCTTCCATTACCAAACATAACCCTGTTCTACTGGCTCATAGAGCTCTGACATAGCACATTCTTCTTTCTTGACATTTTCCAAGAAAACAAGTTGAACTGAGCATAGCACTCACATGCTAAACCATCACACATGCTTAATCTTCTCTTGGACATATCAACACCATAACTGTAAAGGAAGCTTTAGCTAAATAGAAAATGTCTACTATAACACAGCTGAGATATTCCAGCCTGTAAAACAGCTAGACCTGGATATCAAATTCAGAAACATGGTGAGATACTTAGTGCTTAAAAAGGTTGGGATCAGGTGAGCCATAAGGGAAGGTAGTAACATGCTTAGCAAACATACCAATTATATTTCTATTAACTGTTTGTACATTTGACAAGATACTTATACACTGGACAATGTGGTTGGCCTTTTAATGCTGGCCAATGTTTAGTCTCTTTGAACTTCAATGTTTATTTTACCTATTGTAGGAACTACTAAACTAGGCATTAAATACTGGAGTCGACAACATACGTTTAACAAACCTGAGACAACTGATTTCTTTAACTGTAAACTTAAGCTATGTCTTTATTCAGAATGGCGTAAAACATCACAAGAAACTATACAGAAGACCTCAGGCATCCTTGCTCTGACTTCAACTTCTCATAACACTTTCTGTGAATCACTGTAGTGTCCCGATGCTGTGCAATTTCACAAACTAATAGTCATTGTTTACAATACAAAGTGGACATTAATATCGAGTGCAATTTTTTGTACTGCTTTGCTTATTACAAAGTATAACCTTGGCAGTAAGGCAGTGGCCTATGCAAACACTTTGAAACACAAAAAGTAAGCAATTGTAACCTTGGCTCGAAAGCAGGCCTTTAGAAAGGACATGTCCTCATTATTACAAAGGGGATAAATAAGGCATCCACTGATATTAAGCTTGACCTTTTTACCTCTTAACCTGCCAGACAGGGATCATGTGACAACAAATAACATGCTGTAACCAGTGCATTTCACAGACACACGCCCCGATATCAACCCATCATCGAGGGTGTTGAAAACAACCTGTTTGCAGTCATTGGGTTTGGTTCGACCAAGGTCGTGTGATTACATGGGAGTATCCAAACCATTGTCTCTGCCCGTACACGTTAAGACACAGATCCCAGCGGGGGAAGCATATTGTCTGCGCGTCACAGTTGTCTGCGTCGATTCACATCAAAACACAGCATTTGAGACAACTTCCTGATGGTATTTTGCGTTTCTGCAAGGCAGCCCGTGTTGCGGTTTCGAATACCTCCCAGATCCCCTCCTTGGTTTTGGCAGCGCACTCTAAATAGTCATATGCGCCAATGCGCATGGCCATGGCCCGGCCATCCTCTGCCTTCACGGGCTCCAGCTTCAACCGGGACAGCTCGTTCTTTACGTTCTCGTCGTTGCGCAGATCTTTCTTGTTGGCCACTAATATAATGGGTACATTCGGACAAAAGTGTTTGACTTCAGGGACCCACTTTTCTGGGATGTTTTCCAACGAGTCCGGGCTGTCCACGGAGAAGCACATCAGAATGACATCGGTGTCCGGATAGGAGAGGGGGCGCAGCCGGTCGTAGTCCTCCTGTCCAGCTGTGTCCCACAAAGCTAGCTGGACTTGTTTGTTTTCCACCTCTATGTCCGCCACATATGTCTCAAACACAGTCGGAACATACACTTCGGGAAACTCGTCTTTGCTAAATACAATAAGAAGACATGTTTTCCCACATGCGCCGTCCCCCACCACGACAAGTTTCTTCCGTATGTCTGCCATTCCTTCCTTTTTCCTACTGCTCGCTTAAACGTGGCATCAAACACACAGATGTGCCCGTTGTAGTCACTCCTTCTGCCTTTAAAGTCTAAATGAGACGTATCCCATAAGGCACTCCTGCCTCCTAATTCCAGAAAATCGACCCGGAACAGTGCGATCTCTTTATAAAGCATAGGGTGGTTTCCTAAATATAGCAATCCAATCGGAAATAGGGAGGTGAGCTCACAGTTTGTAGAGGAAGAGGTGATTGGATCTCACCGAGTTCCCTTATGGAGAGGAGGGTCATGGACCACGAGGACAAGCCCGACCCAGGATCAGTTTAAATCATCCGAATCAAACTGCATAATGAACACGGCTTTTTTACATTTTTATTATTCCTCTCTAAGACGACGTGTTTTATGGGCTGCTCGTCATTAAACATTCCCCATATCCGAATTTAAACATTATATATTTGGTTAAAGATAATCCTTTGTCCATACAAGTCTAGTATTCAATACGCTCGAATTCTAAAATATATATTTAAATAAGAAGTTTTATGGGAAATGCTTATTTGAACAAAATGATGGATGTCAGGTTGCTTATCAAATAAAATACATCTTGACATGGTGTAAAAAAGGTACGTGGGGAAGGCAAATTCAATTCGACATTGTTATACGCATGTCTACGTAGTTCACGCTATTTACAGGGAGGGGGCACTAGCGTAGGCAAACTCTTAGCTTTGACTATCAAGCCTTGCTAAATCACCGCTCTCGCCAAGGAAACAAAACAATATATAATTGGGTTGACGGCGTGCTACAAGCAGAGACCCTCTCTCGACAAGACAACGCGTGAGTATCTCCTCGTTATGTGTTCAGGGCAAAAGCTGTGCAACGCGACTATTTTAAACGCGACTGTCGTGCTGTGAGTATTTCCCCTTTTGTTTAGCGGTTAAGGCCCCTCTGTTTGGAACTTGAAGGGGGGCCATGTTGTTTAGCCACTGCTTCATGTTTTAGCTCACAACTTGGCAATAAGCGTGTGCTAGCTCCGAGCTATTTGGGTTTATTAGGCGTGTCTGCATTCAACCAACGCTTTATTACGAACAAAGGAACATTTACGACTTTTCCATCGAACAGGTGAGCCCACACGCTACTGTAAGACAATCGTGAATTCACAAATGTAACTTTGATCGCCAAACCAATAATAAACAGCAGGCCCCGCTAGCGTTAGCTTTTTAGCTGGCTGCAAATGCTCCAGTGAAGTATCACTTGAGAACAATAAACAAAAGCGATATCAGCTAGTACCGACGAAGACGTGCACTGTAACAAACATACAATGCTATGCAACACATCAAGGAATTGCTAGCTATTAAACATTTGGAAATATAAGTAACGTAAATAATAAGTCAAAGCGGCTAGGCTAGCTTGCTTGTTAGCAACGGGCTAGCAGGCTAGGTTAACATCATTAGCTTGATTGAAGGCTTGCTTGCACATCGGTTTGTCACATCGACTAGTAATGTTGGATATATCAGTGCAGCTAGTAAAACATTACCGATGGTTCTTGCAGTGGGAATACAATACCCAATGTTATGCGATAACATCGAGTGTTTTTGCATCACTAGTAACATTAACGGTAGCGTTTCGTTTGCCATGATCACCAGCTAACACTAGCCTAAAGACAACGCTAGCTAGCATTCATGCATCAACATGCTAGTCAGTTACCTGTTTTGTTCTTGCCTTACCCATTCGTGAATGATTAAACCGTCGAAATTAGACTTCCCATTTTATGTAAATGACCAGTTTCATCCGTCAACTACATTTTGAAATATTGTGCAACATAAACTATTGTTATAGTCGTAGCACGAAGTTAGCATCTCGGGAATTGGTCATTTCCCGGCGAAGAAAATAAGTGGTAGCCTACCTGTTATACGTGTAGTAATCTTTTGGGTGAAAACTTTCCCTTTAGTCTTTTATAAAGGTGTACTTTTCCTCACAATAAATTCAGCAATAACGCCCACATGTTTTACTTGCAGCATTTTATTTCCTTAAAGCCTTACTGTATATGGTAAACTGTCAAGTGTAAATTGGTGCTACATTGACTTTATATAAATAAAAAGAAGGTACTCAAACCATATTACCTACTTACTTGTGTCAGACTTAAAGTCTATCAAAATTAATGTTATTACTATGCAGAAAAGCACAAAAGGGGGATGAAACGAATCTGAGTACCCATGTCAACATAACATTTGTTTGTCTATCTTTGTTTTGTGTAGGCTTTACCGTGGAATGAGCGTTCCATGCAGCATCCTAGGTATGAATGACGTGGCCTGGCAGGAGACAAGAGGTGGGATGCTGCATGCAAATGGCGCTCCTGAGTCCGTAGGTGTCAGAGTTCACGTTGGAGTAGCTGGACAGGGAATGGAAAGGGTTGTTCACCCTACCCCGGGTACCCCGCAGCCTCCACTGAGTGGACGGTCTCAGGATGACGCCACCGTTGGATACTTCTTTCAGAGGCAGCCCGGGGAGCAGCTTGGAGGTTGCACGCCCAGCAAGCATCGCTGGCCAACTGGTGATGCTAATCATGTTGATCAGGTAAAGCATTTGCACTTAGTGTTGCATTATTTGATTTAATTCATGTCACATGCTCTGTTGATCCGTTATGTTTTACACCAAATGCCAGACATTCATCAATAACCATCAATATTGTTTTATTGAAATTGGATCTCTTGATCAAAAATCACAGGCTTTTGTTGGTAGAGGGTAATGCTTTTAGGGTGCAGAATCTGTCTCCGATATGCCAAGGGGTTGTTCAACTTTCATTAAATATAAAGGACTTCTACATGCAAAAAAAAGAAGAGGGGTTGTTGGTTAAAGAACATTGTTGACAACTGGCAGGTTCTATTGACTAAAACAGTCAATTGTATTTGTTGACAAAAAATCAAATGGAAATATTCACTACAGTTGAGTTGGTGCCTTATTCATTCTTTCATTTGAATTCATATTAGGTACGATCCAGACGTATTCAGGCAATAATACATCAAGAGGAAAGGACTGTCGGTCCAGTAGGTCTTCTCTGTAGAACACTCTTAATGCTACCAGCCAAATAAAAATAATCGAGGTGTCTTAACAAAAAGGACTGAGGATTAGTTTCTCCCTGCACACTTTGGTTGAGAGGTGCCGTCAACCCTGGACAGATCACCAGTCCGTCACTGGGCCACCACAAGACCCAGGTGTGTTAGGGCAGCAACTGCATTGGTTGTTAAAAAAATGCAGCTTTCTCATTTGCAGAAGGCAAATCTAGTCAGACCAGAGCTTGTTAGCACAGCTGCAGAGTGACTGTCGCTATGATAACCAGTCTAACTTCTAATACCCTGTCTACCAGAATTGAACAGCTGTGCAGTGTTTCGGCATCTAAACCGTTTTGAGATTTCTTTCTTTGTTGCACAAACTTCACTTCCTGCATTGAATTTGATCTTCTTACTGGTACCTGTAGCGTCACATCCACCTCACTTAACCAACATGAGTTTAGGCTATAAAAAGACAATGCTGAACATTTAAAATAAGTTAATGTTTTTTTTTACATTGCATTTAGCTGACGCTTTTATCCAAAGCGACTTACAATAAGGGCGTTCGACCAACAAAATACAAGCTTGAAGAAAACAGAGTCATATAAGTACATCAGGTTTCATAGAGCCACACATTTCAAGTGCTACTCAACTGGCTATAGATAAGCCAGTCCTTTATTAGTATATAAGTGCTCTGTTAGCAGTTCTTTGTTAGTAATTCTATCGCTCGTAAAGTATGTTTATTAGGATAGACTGGAATTATTTCACTCGCTCTATCCAACCAATAAGCTAGTAAGAAGGTTAAGGTTTGATATGTTTTCGTGATTTAAAAGAAAAGGATCTCTCTTTACAATTTTAATCTATTCTAACACTTATTTCTGGCCAACCTTCTAATTATTGAGACGCATGCCATGGGGCCGAGAGATAAACCCATGTCAGGTCCATTGTATGCATTAATAAGGGCTTGTTGAAAAATGTTTCAGTGTAACCTGTTTTCTGTGTGTTTTTTTTATTTTTACAGCTGTGTCTGTCTGGGTTAATGTTGCATTACATCAGTTTTTTGCCTTAAAATATGATCCTACTTATCATATGTAACATAATCAGGATGGTCCGGAGGGAAAATAAATTGAGCGCAGCTCTTCTGTTTTGTTACGTCCTTTTTAGTGTTCGAGTGCTATGATTGTTATCTTGACATTTAAACATCCAAATTAGTTCCAGCATCATCAGCCTCAGTGCAGAAAAATGAACAATGGCTCATTCAGTTTATGAAAATCCTCCTGGATCTGTACTCTGGTAATTAGGATAACTTATGGAAAGCTAATTAGGCTTACACATTTAGAATTACACATTTCAAAGGAAATGTGGATGTATTGTGGCCTATTTTATAAAGCACCTTGTTGAAATCCTCAGTATTGAACATGCTTTTGTTGGCTGAGCGGCCTCTTGAAATATTCTGGTCGTTTAGTTTTTTCTCACAGAACCTCATTTTTTTTTCAGGGTAACATTGAGCAAATACCAATTGCTACTTATTGATCAGAACATGTCTTTTTTGTCTCCTTATTTAGTGCTTAAAGATTTTTGGTTATAGTCCATGTTTTCTTCCTATGTCTCAGGTCCGTGCTGCAGATGAAATGAACTACGACTTCCAGGCTCTTGCTTTGGAGTCGAGGGGCATGGGAGAGGTAAGAGGTTTTCCTCCTAACGTCTGTCTATATTCAATTACAGTACCGGGGTTTTTTATAGAAAAATATAGTATGAGAGGGCTAACGTCAGTTCCAGCCAAAATTACGAGCCCGCCCACTTTCGGGTGAAAATAATGCATTACAGCGAACTGGAAAATAAAAGATTCTTCATGTCTTAAAGCTGCTGAGTCATATATTGCTCCTCAAACAACAAATTAATCCAGAGTTATGGTTTCTTTACTTCCTCTACAGAAAAAAAGGACAGTAAAAGAAACAATCTTATTCCGAATTCACAGTTTAAGTGTAGGCCTTCTGCCTGCCACTCGTCCGCCGACCGGCTGGACATCCATCCCCTATTTATTCGGAGTTCCGTAAAAACAAAACTGTCAAGGCCGCCTGGCGGTTTAGTAATTACATAGTTTTTGACAAACCGAGATATTGTTTTCTGGCATCACTTTAACATTTTACGGAGGAATTGACATTTTGTTATGAGGGCGCAGCGCCCCTGTTACACGGTTTTGACAAAACCCTGCAGTACAGCTTTAAATCAAAGTAGGAATCGGTATGCACCACTCTCTTTTTCTTGGCTTGAAAGTTAACAGTAACGGTACGTCCACACAGCAGCTTTAGACGAAGCTTCCAACGCTTCTCTGCCCATTGACTTTGAATGGGGATGACGTCACTTTGCCTCGCTTTTCGCCGAACTGTATTGTGGGGAAGCGAAGATTTCCAGGATTCAAAAGTTGAGCAATGTTCAACTTTTGAAGCTGAGCTGGAATCAAACACGTCAACCAATCAAACACGTTTATGCAAATCTGACAGTAGAAGCGCTAGCCAATCAAACTGCGTGTAAGCAGGGAGAACCAGACCGCAGTTCATTTCCTCATATTCCAAACGAGAAATTACGGTAGCAAATCACCCGGTTCTTTACGACCAGAACTATTAACGGGATACAAACCGGAGGAACCAGGCATGGAGGGAGGTGGCAGAGACAGTGGGTGAAACTGGTAGGTTTTCGCCTGTTTGGGGAGTTTATATTATATAATATATATATATATATATATATATATATGCTCGCATAAAATCCCCGGGGTTTTTTGCTTTGTATGTCGGGGCGGAAGATTCATGTGATTGGTTGTTGGTCGCATTGCTCGCAAAAAATCCCCAAGCTGTCAGACACGCCCAGCTCCAAGATTTTTGAAAAGCTGCTGTCAGGACGTACCGTAAGACATTTGTAGGTGGCTGCCTTTTCACACATCAGATTGGGTTGGACAGGGCCCTCCAGTGTATTGCAGGGATGTTTTTCTTCATGATCTCTGAAGCCACAATAACTGTATATAAGTGTTCATAATGAAGGGAGATTTTTGATTGAGTATTAGTAATGGGAAAATGTTTATCCCTAAACATCAGATTTTAAATAAACTATGGTTTGCATATTTTACGGATTACATGGCCTAAGACATCTTACTTACTCATCTCGAATGTCTACAATTTACTTGTAGCATCTGCCAGCAAAAAAGCTCTGGGATTCTGATGAGCTGGCCAAGGATGGAAGGAAAGGGATGCTTCTTGGAGAGGAGTGGAGGGACAATGCATGGGGAACATCACGTGAGTGGCTCCTATGTCTTTATTGTATTCTCAAGTAGCTATAATTTCGAGATCAAGAATTCATTTCATGGCTGGAAATAGCACCACTGATCACCTATTGACTTTCACTGTTGCATGACTATGACTGGATTGTTTACCCAGATTGGTTTATGTACACTACTATGTCTGATCACAGCTTTTCATTCAGATCATTCAGTGTCTCAGCCAATCATGGTGCAGCGGCGACCAGGCCAGAGTTTCCATGGGAATGGTGATGCCAATTCTGTGCTTTCACCTCGCTCAGAAGGCGGAGGCTTGGGGGTGAGCATGGTGGAGTACGTCCTGAGCTCTTCTCCTGGGGACAAGATGGACGGTCGCTACAGGAATGGAGGCTATGTAAGTTTAGCTTTTTGTTTCAAAATGGGGCCATCTCTTACTCATTAAAAGTTATTGCCTTGGAAGGCAAATAGTCTTAACCTTTATTTTTGTTATGAATATAGGGTGGAGCAGATGTTGATCAAGATGGGAGAGAGAAGATTGATGTACAAGAGAAAGTATCTCCCTTTGAAGAGGACAAGAGCCCAGAGAAAGTGGGAGATGAGAATGATCCCGCTAAAGCAAACGGAAGAGGTCTACTAAACGGCATGGACAGAGACTGCAAAGATTTCAAGTATGTTTGTTCTTCAATCATAACTCAAATGGCTATCCAATGTGATTGAGATGTACATTTCTTTTTGAATCCTCATCTGAAGCTCTTGTTTTAGATTATCCTTCCATTTCAAGCCTAAACATAATAAAATTGTCTAAATATGCAAGTTAATTTAAATATAAAAGCTAATCGTCTTAACAACTATAATAGACCTTCTTCCTAAGGAAAGGTTTCCTTCTAATTTGGTATTTGTGCTTCTTTGGTTTTCCAGTCTGACCCCTGGAAGCCGCCAAGCTTCCCCCACTGAGGCTGTGGAGAGAATGGGTCCCAGTCAGCCAGGTATGGAGATGATGGCACAGCACCACCAACATGTCCTCCAACAACACAACCCCGCCCAGAACAAGGGACCTGAGGACTTCCAGAACCAGGAACCCCAGAACATGGGAGGCATGGAGCAGCAGGCCGGAGTGGAGTCCCTCCAGTTCGACTATGCCGGGAACCAGATTCAGGTGGACTCCTCAGGAACTCCAGTAGGAATGTTTGACTACAACTCTCAGCAGCAGGTTGGTTGAATCTCACAACACATCCTTAAAGAGGGATGATTGTAAGATCATTCAACAGATTATGATCCTTTTTCTTGTTTTCTTATTTTATTTGGTCCAGTTGTTCCAGAGATCAAATACCCTCACGGTGCAGCAGCTCAGTGCAGCTCAGCAGCAGCAATATGCCCTGGCTGCAGCCCAGCAGCAGCATCTGGGTAAGTGGGACTGTGCATCTTCCACAGTGTGCTGTGTAATATCGTTCAACTACTTTTCTGTCTCTAGAGATCTGTTTTCAATGCTGCATATTCATTTGATATGGAAATATAAAATAATTACTGTTCCTCATAATACGCAGCTGGCCTTGCTCCCGCGTTTGTGCCAAACCCTTACATCATTAATGCTGGCCCCCCTGGAACCGACCCCTACACAGCCGCTGGTCTGGCAGCAGCAGCCTCGCTTGCAGGTGATCATACAAAAACAATTTTCAGCCTTTTTTTAGCTCTTAAGGCTTTTTGTCTTTGACATGCTCTTCTGTTCTGATTGAGTTCAGTTGATCTGTATGTAACATCACCATTTCCTTCAGGCCCCACAGTGGTCCCTCCACAGTACTATGGTGTTCCCTGGGGCGTGTACCCGGCCAACCTTTTCCAGCAGCAGGCTGCCTCAAATGCCAATCACTCAGCTAATCAGCAAGCATCCAATCAGGGACAAGGGCCAGGCCAACAACAGGTAAGAAGTGGATTTGATCAGAGGGTTGTTTTGCAAAGGTGGCCCTAAAAAGCACCTGAATGACGAGTTGCACCCAGATTAAGCTATCTCCTAAACACCACTCAAAGCTAGTTAGTGCAGATTTATGCAAGTCTGGTTTATGTCATGACTTTGAAATGCGCTCAATACGTCAAGCGCGGATTAGTTAACTTCACACTCAAGAACATGGCCATGTACAGATGGACTATAAACAGGGATGCACATAACTTTTTTAGTGAGTTACTCATGAGTACCAGGAGACAGCGTTTGGTACTCACCCCACACGAAGCGTGGTCCTCCTCAGTGTCTCCTTCACTGTCCTCGATTTATACTTCTTGAATGCTAGATGATGAAGATGCACCTCCCTGTCTCTTTTTAAGCCTCCGATTTGCTTTCTCCAAAACTTGTTGCCAAAACTGTGAAGTCCTTGCATTTCCTGAGGCCAAGTTGGAGGATCAAATACAAAGAAATTATCACATGACTTGAAGTCATATCTGATTTCAGATGTGGGAAGTTACTAAGTACACTTCTTCAAGTACTGTACTTATATGATATTTGTACTTTACTTGACTTTGATCTAATTTGTAAAATTATCTGCACCTTTACCAGCTTTGAGTGACACTTTAATGATCAATCATTACAAAGCATATCATATATATTATTCTGAAATGGACCAATCTGCACAATGACTACTTTTGGTACTTTAACTATATTTTGATGATAATACTTTTCTAATTTTACTTGAGTAACATTTTGAATGCAGGACTTTTATTGTAACAGGGTAACACTATGGTACTTTTACTCAAGTATAATATCTGAGTACTTCTTCCACCTCTGTCTGATTTCAAACTCTTCCATTAATACCCTGAGGAAGTTTGCAACTGTGTGTTTCACTCCACTTTGTTGTAAATCAAACTGCAGCAGCTTGACCACAGAGCATGAACGTTGTGATCAGCTGATTTTGCGCAGTTCTCCGGTGTATGTGCGGGGCACAGAGTGTGCACGGGGGAGTCTCCCACTGCAGCCAGGGAGCGAAACGGCAACGTAGCTGCTTAATGTCTTTGGGTTTTTTGACATGTCTCGTAGGGGTGTTGAAAATAATCGTTTCTACGATGCATTGCGATGCGGACGTGGACGATTCGGTCTCGATGCAGCGACGGAAGATAATCGGTTATGGAGTAGTAACGTTGCTTCCTGATTTTTCGGCCGCAACGTTTTTTCTGTCACTTTAATATCAAATCGGTCGGTGACGCAGAGATCAGGGAACAGGCGTGACAGCGGCACAGCAACACGGAGCAGTCTGCTTTATCCACCAACACAAGGACACCAGTCCGGAACCAACAGCAGAACCTGCTCTGAATCACTCCATGTCGCTGCGGCTCAGAGACACAGACAGGGATTTATGTTTTTCAAAAATAATCGCGTTACAATCATGTCAGGTTTTTGGTGGATTTAATTAAGTCTTGGATTGCAGAGTATGAATGTCCTCTAGCAATTTTCAGACGATATATACGTGTGTAAAGTTTGTGAAGGCAGGAGGAAAAAAGCTTCCGCGATCACCGTCTCCTCTCCGTTCCTCCAAGCCCCGCCCCCTCCCTGAAAATAATGAGTGACAGGCTGATAGTGACCCGATAGAAACTTTGTTATTCACTTAATCACTGAGATATAATGAAGCTAACTTAATCTCATACATTCATGGGATTCATGTAACAGTGAGACAGAGAATGTAAGTGTGCACCCACATGCAGAATTTTAGTTTGTATATGCTGTTGTAAATACTCCTGTTGTCTGCTGTGTTCAGACTCAAGTCATGTGTGTGATGCCACATTCAGGACATTCAGTGTCCTTTCTTAACAGAAGGCCGTTGCTAGAAGCTGCAGCTAGACTGCAGAAGCATTAGCTTTTTGTTTTTGAGGATGGAACAACTTCACACACGGAGGCTAGACCTATACAATTCATTTATTTTGGTTTATAAATTAATGTCAAGACATTTATGTTATAGATTTCTGAAGCACTTTCTAAATAATAAAAAGAGAGTTCATATGTATTTACTGCATGTATGCATTGATGAAAAATAAGCCATGTGCAGTAATATAGAAAATGGAGGATGCAATGCATTGGTATGAATCGTGATGCACCGTGATGCACCGGGATATCGAACCGAATCGAATCGTTAACAGGATAATCGTAATCGTAATCGAATCGTGAGACCAGTGAAGATGCACAGCCCTAATGTCTCGTAGTTTACTCCAGAGTGTTGACAAGAAACGCCTGTAGACGAAATATGTGTTTTATTTTGAGGTACGCAGAGGCGCGTAGTGACACAAGTGACGTTACGCAATTCAGATTTTTGCTGCGCATGCGTACCAGTTATGTATGGGCTCAGAACAGTCTCGTAATACACACATGCCCACAGAAGGATTCACACTTGTATTCCATGATCCGCAAAAGGATTCACACTTGTATTTCCGGATCCACACTTGTGTTTTTCAATGCACACACAAATGTGTTCAGTTTCATATACATGTAAATAAAATCCAAATACAGAAAAAAGTCTTACATATGTATTTTTGATCCACACATATTTGTTTTCCGTTTAAATCCCCTGAACCTGCAAACACAAACCGCTTTCTGTGCACGGATCGCTGTGCATTCGTGTGTGGGTTTTTTGAGACTCCCCTGACGGTCAGCCGATTTGTACTTGTAATTTTTCTATCTATAGCCAATCACATGAGCGCGCCCCCACGAAGGTAGATTTATTGCGTCCATGACGTAGTGCTTCATGTACTGTACGCATTTTGCGCAGTCCGGAGCTGACAGGTCCATGGAACCTGCCTGCAGGCGCTAATCTCAGGACACCCTCCACTCTCAGTACAGCGCCACTTTCCGAACAGGAAATGCACACAAATACAAGCCTTTATATTATTAAGGTACAGCGCCACTTTCCGAACCATTGATGAATGCTTGTGTACACAAAAACGGCAGGCAAAACCGTTTTTAAATGTGTGTTTCCTGTGTGGCGAATACAGCTGCTTTATTTATGTCTGTATGAAGTTGTTGTGAGTGTGGAGGGAGCAGCTACAGGTTAGCTTAGCCTAATCGATCAGTGCACTACAAATCCAGTGCTATACAGTGAACTGTCAACGGGGGGAGCCCCGCCTGTCATTATCGGCTCTTAATAGTTTGATCGGTGCTCTCTATAAAGGCCGATCAGGAGAGCTGGATCTGATCGATATGGACATAAACGCGAGTGAAGTGTAACCGGACGCGAGAGAGAGATCAGATCAGCTGCTGAGTCTGATGGAGACCCGCAGCTCTGCATAATCACCTGATGCTCCGCCCTCTGTTTAGCGAGCTGACCGGACAGCGCAAAAGGCCTATATGAAGCGCTACGTCATGAACGCAATAAATCATACCTTCGTGGGGGCGCACTCATGTGATTGGCTTCGAATGAAGGAGACATCTGATTGGCTATAGATAGAAAAAAATGACAAGTACGAATCGGGTGAGCGTCAGGGGAGTCTCAAAAAACCCACACACGAATGCACAGCGATCCGTGCACAGAAAGCTGTTGGTGTTTGCAGATGCAGAGGTTTTAAATGGAAAACAAATATGTGAGGATCAAAAATACATATGTAAAACTTTTTTCTGTAATTGGATTTTATTTACATGTATATGAAACGGAACACATTTGTGTGTGCGTTGAAAAACACAAGTATGGATCCGGAAATACAAGTGTGAATCCTTATGTGTGTATTATGAGACTGTTCTGAGCCCATAGTTTTGTGCACCCCTGACTATAAAGGTCATGACAACCGAGCTGCACATGTGAAAGTATATTATATTGAGATTCAAATATTATAGTTGGAACAAATGAAACACTGCCCCTGTTTAACTAACTTCAAGATGGCTGCCCTCTTCATTAGACAGAGTTCTGGGTGTGGGTTTCTTTAAATTACATATTGATCATATGCTGTTCAGCTTAAGACTTAAAATCATATTTGTGACCCGCTCTATC